>CM074450.1:24507287-24934787 GCA_037101425.1 Elopichthys bambusa | reverse complement strand
GTCACAGCTTAACAGAACATAGTTAAATTCACTTTTGACATCCTGGTCATTTCAGGGTGGTTGTGCGAGGCTGCTGACAGACCTTTTCTACTTTGTTTTTGGAGTCTTCTTTGTCCTTCTTTCTCAAGGCTATCATGAACTCTGTGAACATGGTTTCTCTGTCCTTCATCTTCTCAATGGCCTTGAAACGAGGATCCTTAGAGTGTTTTGCTGCAAACTCACTGAATGTGGTCCTAAAAGGTGAAAGGGAAGTTAACATATGTGGCCATTTAATACATTTTAGTAAATCTAATCTAGGGCTGTCACGATCCCTTGATTAAATTACTCCATTAGAGAAAAAAAAAATTCTTGCATTTTACGAGTGTTGAGTAACCGACAAAATACCGGAAGTGGCACATTCCACAAATAAGAATCCATGAAGCGCATTAGTAGACCTTTTAATGCTGCACAATGTATTAAAACCATACTATAGCATGGTGCTATTGTGAATTCACAAAGGCTGCAATTCAATTAAATAAACATATGCCCTATGGGTTTAATGTATATGCGCTTTAATTATTTACATGTGCGTAGGTTACATGCATCTCAGAGCAGCTCCGTTCACAGTAAATGCTCCTCCTCATGAACTGTTTATCATTTACAAGCGTGGAGCATCTCAAACTCCACCTCTGCATATGCTGAGAGTTTGGGGGCACAATGCGCACCATTTCATCAGATTTGTAACAAAGCATTTATAGACCTATACCAACACACGAGAATACATCAATATCTTTCTAAATACAATTTCTAAAAAACAATCCATCGCGATTTCAAAACAAAAGTTTAAACTCTCGCTCTGAGTTGCCATGTTTTGATGTCCACATTTTTGTTCAAGAAATTCATTACTGTGGCTGTAGCATTTCTATCATGAAGTGGCCAAATATTAAAGATTAAATGGACATTTGCATTAAATGACGTTTGGCCAATATTAAACAAGGATTAGATCTACTGTAAAGTGTAACACCAGGCCACTGGCGCCCTCTGCAGGCATTTGTTATAATACAAAATGAACATAAGATTGCTTACATTATGTATTTTTACAGTTGTTCTATACAACCATTTGATGACTTGTTTTTGATACTTTATTGGAACCAAATATTGCCTAATTGTTATATGCATTTTAATACTATTATCATCACGATTAATCGTAAAAATAATCAACCAATTACTCGATTACCAAAATAATTGTTACTGACAGCCAGTATTAAGATACATTTCAGCAGGTTAAACCAGACCTTTACTTGGTGCTAATGTGAAACAGACCTAATGTGAAACCTGGCATCTTCCATCATCTTTCGGAAGTCATCTTTAGCCTGCATGAGTTTATTCTTCTTCTCCTTCCTCTCTTCTTCAGCGCGAGTCTTCACATACTGATCAAACACCTGCACAGTGAATGGACAAATTCACAAAGGTGCCCACTTCTGCTCATTCAGCAAAACAGCAAACACCAAATCGCTCTCACCTGTTTCCTCTCTTTGGGGTTGAGCAGCAAATATCGAGGGTCAAACACAATCTTGTGCAGCTCTTTGTCCCACGTGGAAAAAGCTGAAACCTGCAGGTATGAAGAGGGCAAAAAGATGGCTTACCAACGAACAGATCATCCAAAAATTTAAAAACAACACTTCATTCAAGTTAATCAGCATATGTGACATACATACAAACTTCACTTGTGTTGAACCCACAACATTCCTTTAACAACATACAAAATTACAATGATACACAATTACATCAAATTACAAGTCATCTACAATTACACTGACATGATGGATGTTAAAATGAACAGCTTCTGAACTGAAAAAAAAAAAAAAGTTCAACACTGACTCTTACAGCGCTATAACTTTATTCATTAAAAAAAAAAAAAAAAAACGTTTCGGCCATTCAAGGCCTTCATCAGATAACAAGATTACAATAAGTGGAGCTGCACACCTGTTATTGATTTTCAGAGTGCACAAAGCTGTGTGAGATTGTTACTCTTGTTATCTGATGAAGGCCCTGAAAAGCCAAAACGTCATTTTTTAAATTAATAAAGTTAGAGCGCTGTAAAAGTGACTGTTGCACCTTTTTTTTTTTTTTTTAGTTCATATGCATTTGATTTTTTGGTTGCACATCCTCTTCTGTTGGTAGATCACCTCTTTTTAATATTTGCTACATAAAATGAATAGCTTCCAAATATATTCTTTTGTGATTAAATAAAATCTGTCAACACAAAGTACAAAATTATCCATTATGCAACATTATATTCTCCTGTGGTAACTACTGTCAAGGTAGGACTGGGCGGTATGACCACTTATTACACTTGATTCATCATTATTAGCAATGTTGTATAACACAGCTCATCCACATATTTGATTCTGGCACTTATTTCAAATCTCATTTGATTCAAGCTCAACTGGTGTCATCTTGAGTCTCACTAATCGACTGTATTGAAAACAAATCTGGAGGACTTCAGTACTAATAGTACTGTAATGTTATTGTAGAGTTTATCTTGTTGCCAATATGATTTAATCGATTATAATAAACAGGCACGATTTAAAAATAGTTTCAACTCATATCAGTATTTTGCTTTTAGTCATTACACATTTGGTGAAAAATCTTATAATTTGAGTTATGAGTGTACATTATCTCTTAAAAAAAAAATCATCTTGTTTGTACGTCTTGGCTTAAAACCGCTTGATATGAACAGATTTTCTTCACAGAAGCTTTGAGTTTATTACAGGTTTAATATAAGAGAGTTCAAAAACTCAACCCAAAATCATTATTTTGTCCAGTTATTTACCTATGTGGTGAGCGGAATGATGTACATCCAGCCGTACATTATCCCTTACATATTATATGTAACAGTAGTCATGAATAAATCCTGCTATACCATTTATACTGCAATATATCCACAGGATGATTTATTTAAAAAAAAAAAAAAGACCAGACTATATCTAGTATAACATTATGACCACCTTCCTAATATTGTGTTGGTCCCCCTTTTGTTGCCAAAACAGCCCTGACCCATCAAGGCATGGACTCCACTAGACCCCTGAAGGTGTGCTGTGGTATCTGACACCAAGAGGTTAGCAGCAGATCCTGTAAATTGTAAGGTGGGGCCTCCATGGACTGGACTGGACTTGTTTGTTCAGCATATCCTACAGATGCTCGATTGGATTAAGATCTGGGGAATTAGGAGGCCAAGTCAACACCTTAAACTCGTTGTGCTCCTCAAATCATTCCTGAACCAGTTTTGCTTTGTGGCAGGGCGCATTATCCTGCTGAAAGAGGCCACAGCCATCAGGGAATACCGTTTCCATGAAAGGGTGTACATGGTCTGCAACAATGCTTAGGTAGGTGGTAAGTGTCAAAGTAACATCCAGGTAGGACCCACGATTTCCCAGCAGAACATTGCCCAAAGCATCACACTGCTTGCCTTCTTCCCATAGTGCATCCTGATGCCATTTGTTCCCCAGGTAAGCGATGAACACACAC
This sequence comes from Elopichthys bambusa, assembly GCA_037101425.1. Classification (NCBI taxonomy): domain Eukaryota; kingdom Metazoa; phylum Chordata; class Actinopteri; order Cypriniformes; family Xenocyprididae; genus Elopichthys; species Elopichthys bambusa. Next base: position 24,931,277 of record CM074450.1, on the reverse strand, counting down.
CCGGCCATCCATGTGATGTAAAAGAAAACGTGATTCATCAGTTCAAGTCACCTTCTTCCATTGCTCTGTGGTACAATTCTGATGCTCTGGTGCCCACTGTTGGCGCTTTCGGAGGTGGACAGGGGTCAGCATGGGCACCCTGACTGGTCTGAGGCTCTGCAGCCCCATACGCAACAAACTGATGCACTGTGTATTCTGACACCTTTATATCAGAACCAGCAATAACTTCTTGAACAATCTGAACTACAGTAGCTTGTCTGTCGGATCAGACCACAGGGCCAGCCTTCACTCCCCACATGCATCAATGAGCCCCGGCCGCCCATGACCCTGTCACCGGTTCACCACTGTTCCTTCCTTGGACCACTTTTGATAAATACTGACCACTGTAGACCAGGAACACCCCACAAGAGCTGCAGTTTTGGAGATGCTCTGATCCAGTCGTCTAGCCACCACAATTTGGCCCTTGTCAAACTCACTCAAATCCTTACGTTTGCCCATTTTCCCTGCTTCTAACACATCAACTTTGAGGACAAAATGTTCACTTGCTGCCTAATATATCCCACCCATTAACAGGTGCTGCGATGAAGAGATAATCAGTGTTATTCACTTCACCTGTCAGTGGTTATAATGTTATGCCTGATCGGTGTATACGACTTTGTTTGGTTATAATGGGACTGCAGCTATTAGTTGTTTAGGAATGTCAAGCAGTTTAGCACAAATTAGATTTAATTTCAACTGATGTTCGCTCATAGATGTGCATAATTTTTCAACAGTTTACTTATGCCTCAATCAATCATATTTGGAATGCGTTAATCGGTTTTCAAATCAAATCAAATCCAACATTGTGTTTTGCACCGATTCCATTTATTATGAAATCATTTTGCTTAATGCATTAAGCTCCAAAATAATTTTTAATATTAGCTTGTAGCAAAATTAAAGAATATAACATATTGCTATACCTACAGTTTCTAAAGAATCAATAGGAAATCATCTGATTTTTTCCATCTGAAACATTACCCAAGTCACCATTTTTATATCTGAAATATCCCTGTACATTCTCCCTGTACAAAGTGGTTTAATAAGCATACTAAAGGCTCTCCTCCATTGACAAAGCAAAAACTATGCAAAGGCATTATTTACTATATCAACTGGACTAAATTAGTGGACAAATTTAGGAAATTGTGAATGAGCATATATGGACCGAATCAGACTTGGCAATGGTTGTTAAAGGGTTTGTTCACCCAAAAATAAAATTTCTGTCATTAATTACTCACCCTCATGTCGTTCCACACCCGTAAGACCTTCGTTCATCTTCGGAACACAAATTAAGATATTTTTCATAAAACTCTGATGGCTCAGTGAGGCCTGCATTGAGAGCAAGATAATTAACACTTTCAATGCCCAGAAAGCTACTAAAGACATATTTAAAACAGTTCATGTGACTACAGTGGTTCAAGCTTAATGTTATGAAGCGACGAGAATACTTTTTGTGTGCCAAAAAAACAAATGAACGACTTTATTCAACAATATCTAGTGATGGGCGATTTCAAAACACTGCTTCATGAAGCTTCAAAGCTTTACAAATCTTTTTTTTCGAATCAGTGGTTCGGTGTGTGTATCAAACTGCCATAGTCACGTCCCCCAGTGGTAAACCATTGAAATTTCGAAACACTTTTGACAAAGCCTCGTTTACTGAAATCATGTGACTTTGGCAGTTTGATACGCACAACTGATTCACAAAAGATTTGTAAAGCTTTTTTGGCACACAAAAAGTATTCTTGTCGTTTCATAACATTAAGGTTGAACCACTGTAGTCACAAACTGTTTTAAATACGTCTTTAGTAGCTTTCTGGGCATCGAAAGTGCTAATTGTCTTGCTGGCAATGCAGGCCTCACTGAGCCATCGGATTTTATCAAAATATCTTAATTTGTGTTCCGAAGATGAATGAAGGTCTTACGGGTTTGGAACGACATGAGGGTGAGTAATTAATGACAATTTTCATTTTTGGGTGAACCCTTTAAATATGTAAACCATTCTTTCATTGAATTTCCAGAATAACTCTTATGATGTATAGTTATCATGATATAATCACTGTGACATACGATTTTGGTCATACTGCCCATCCCTATAGTCAAACACGACCTCAGAGCAATTCAGAAATAACAGGTAAGAAAACGGGAGTGACAGAATGAACAGAGAGGAATTTAAGACTCTATATTATAACATATTAAAGAATAATAGTAACAAGAATGAACTTAAGATTGTACCTTGATGGGCTTCCATTCAGATTTATGTGTCTAACATTACAGAGCTGGTTAGAGTATTGCGTTGGATTGAAGTGTTTTACCCCTCTCTCCAGCAGCATGTCCCTGAACTGGTTCATGCGGGCCTCCAGGGGCACCAGGGCCCGATCACGAGCGGCCTTCAGTTCGGCCTCCATGGCCGCGTCTTTCTCTGCGTCAGCCTCCTTCACATCGTCCTTCCTGTCAGAGAGAAGAGGTAAGAGTGTAAGGAAGAACATTTCAGAATTTCATTACACTTTTTTTTTTTTTTGCTTGTATGATTGTAAAAAAAATGTAATTCTTTAATTTAAAAAAAAAAAAAAAAAAAAAAAGTAATTTCTTTGAAAAAAAAACAAAAAAGAGGAAGATCTTCCTCTTAAATTGTTGCGAGAATTGACGTTTCTATTGAACTGAAATCTATTAAAGTATTTAAATCTCATCTAAACTTTTTTTAGTTAATGCATTTGATTCCTTTTAAGGAAAGAAAACAATATACTTCTAAATATTGCTCAAAACAGAATTAAACTGTTGTGACTCGTCAAATTTAATAAAAGTTAATGCTGAAACAAACTAACAGTGTATATTTATTAAACCATGTTTAATTAACAGAATGTGTTAACAGGTTAACTTTGATAGCCCTACTAAACTGATTTATTTGAATTTGAGAAGGTGTTCAAAGTCTAAGGACTGCATTATCCTTGCAATCCTCACATCAAGTTATTTTGTGTTTTGAAAGGTAGAATACATTGTCAAGTACAAATATATTGGTATTTTTGCTTTCGTTTCTTGAAAACAAATCCCAAAACCTTTATTACATGAATACACATCACTGAAGGGCTGAAGTTTTGATTGGTTCACTGGGGTTTGCCTAATGGAGGCTAGAGAGAGGTCAAACAAGGTGGGTTACCTTGGAGGCCCACGTTGGCATCGCCAGAGCTTAGAAGCGTTCCCTGAAAAATAGTCCCCAGTGCAACAGGACCACTGTTTGGGGTCAGGGGGAGGCAGGCGTGAAGGGCACTGATGGGAAACAGTGACTGATTTGATTTGGTAAACGTTATGGAGTCACCACTTTTCACAGACCCAAACTAAAGATTACCACTGCTAAGACAAGTCAGCATTGGGTGCACAAAAAAAAGGAAAGAAAAAAAAATTAAAAAGAAAAACGCCGAAAATGTGTTTAACTGTGACATAAAATAGTCCATTCAACATGTTTTTGCTCAGGGCTTAAACGGAAGCAGCCCCATTTCTTTTTCTCTTCATAACTTGATTTCTAATCATTTCGTGATGCTTCTAGTTTCTTCTGTATAATACAAAAGTTAGGCGTTCTGCAGGGGTGAGTGTTCGGCCCCTTATGGTTCCTGCCGAGTGCCGATGGTACTTACTTCCTCTTCTTAGCCTTAGAAGGCTCATCGTCCAGTGTGTCCTCTATGGCTGTTTCAATCTCCTCTTTGTTCAAACCTGCAGTGAGAAATAAAAGAATGTAATTTTTTGCTGTGTTATTGTACTCTGGACCAAGATTCAAAGTTTACAAGCAAGCTGAAAATGTATGCAGTGCAAATCACAGTGTCACAAAGGGTTTCACCTATTTTCTTGTTGTCATCTAGGCCCCTTTTGTGGGGGGGCTCTTGAATGTATTTGTCCACATCAGCTCGGCCCACCAGCTCCTCAGGTCGGTCCCACATGGACAGTCGTGTGGTGGGGTTGTAGTAAAACACACGCTCATCTCCAGTCCAGACCACACACCTAAAAAACACAAATATGTATCGTTTTTACTGTAACTTTACATTAAAGTCTTTAAAGGATTAGTTCACTTCAGAATTAAAATTCTGATAATTTACTCACCCCCATGTCATCAAAGATGTCCTTCTCAAGTCGAAAAAAATAAAAAATAAGGTTGAGGAAAACATTCCAGGAGTGGACTTCAGCGGCTACCAACTGGTTGAAGGTCCAAATTGCAGTTTCAGTGCAGCTTCAAAGGGCTCTACACGATCCCAGACGAGGAATAAGGGCCACAAATGCTTGTCTTGCACTGATCTGCAATGCGCCACGCATTAAGTAATCACGTTGGAAAGGTCACGTAGGTGGACGTACAGAGCAAGTGTTTACAAAGCGAACATGCAAAGACCAAGTCAAAAAAAAAAAAGAAGTACTGCTCTACCGCAGTACTTCCACCTACGTCACACGTCGTTTCCAAGAGATTATGTAATGTGTGGCACATCGCAGAGCTAGTGCAAGAAGAGCATTTGTGGTTTAAAAAAAAAAAAAAAAAAAAAAAAAAAAAAAAAAAAAAAAAAGTGTATAATTTTTATTTATTTATTTTTTTTAGAAAATGACCAATTGTTGTTTTGCTATATAAGACCCTTATTCCTTGTCTGGGATCGTATAGAACCCTTTGAAGCTGCACTGAAACTGACATTTGGACCTTCAACTCAACCCCAGTGAAGTCCACTATATGGAGAAAAATCCTGGAATGTTTTCCTCAAAAACCTTCATTTCTTTTCGACTGAAGAAAGACAAACATCTTGGATGACATGGGGACAAGTAAATTATCCAGAAATTTTAATTCTGAAGTGAACTAATCCTTTAAAGTACTATTTTTAATCACTGAAGAGACAGAGGAGAAGAAAAGGCTCACCAGGGAGTACCAGGAATTGGGTTTGTGGCTACAGGTTTGGCCTTCTGTGCTGCTTTTTCCTCTTCTGTCATCTCTTCTTCCCTGGGCAACTACAACATCAAAACATTATCAATAATCTTTCCTAAATCCTCAAAACTTGCTTTAAACAAGTCTAAATCACTCGCAAACTTCACACTTACCTCTTTAGAACTGCCAAAGTCAGCTTTGGCTTCCATGTCTATATCCTTTAAATCTGAATCATGGTTATGGCCATGCTTAGCCTTGTCACTGTCCTTATCTGCTCAGACAAATAAAGTAATGTTTCTGAAAATAACGTTGACTCGCTGTGCTAAACCTGACACACTGAATTGACAAATGTTAAATGGTCAAGTGTAAGTACAGCTCACCAAAAAAGTAACAAAAAAAACAGACCTGAGATCTTGCTTACCTCTCTCTTTTAGCTCCGCAGGTTTTTCCCAGGTGGACTCCAGAGTGCGATTGTTGTAATAGTAGATCTTCCCATCAGCCGTCTTGTACTCAGACCATTCACGAAGTGGAAGAGGCCCCGCCAGAGGTGCAGGAGCTGCAGTGAGAGCTAGCTGGGGATGCATCATGGGTACAAGAGGAGGGGCCATCCCTGGCAGCACACCTTTAAAAAAAAAAAAAAAAAAAAATTGCATTCAGCAGATCAAAGTCAAATTTCAAGAAAATATTACAGGGTTCCCATACCTTTTAAATTTCCAGTGATTAATGGATAGATTTTTTTTAAAACTTATTGAGATTTCTGGGGTGGATTTCCACGTGTACACTGGATAAGAATCCTTGGAATTATAAAATGACGTGTTTCTTTGTGCCATTTCTTTTATTACCAACTTTTCAAAGCAATATTTCCTTCATTTAAAAATACCTGAAGGCAACATGCTAATGTTGTAATATGTTATTTTATAATAGTAAAATTATATCATTAATTAACACGTACATATTTTATATTTTTATATATATATATATATATATATATATATATACACACACACACACATATATATATATATATATATATATAAAATCTATATATATCTGGATTGGCCACTGAAAACTCTGTTGACCATTATATTTTAAAGCAGAACATTTCATTTACTGTAGAAATTCCCATGCTTACAAATATCAGGACATTTAAAAATTTTAATTTCTGTGCAAGTGTATGCAGTCCGTCCACATCACTACATAAGAAGAGGGCGCCATCTACTGGTTACTGAGTTATTCAAGTCCACTAGTGGAGTTTAGTTGCTATTCCAGTCTACACTAATTTAAATACCAATAAGCACCAAATACAACACTATATACACTTGTTTGTTTGGCTAAACAAACTAGGTAACTTGACTTACTTTCAAGATGAAATTCATTTCTACGTACCAGGCAGTGGGATGTGCATGCCAGGGAGAGGCACTCTGAATGGTGGTACCATGACCGGGGGGAATGCTGGGATCGCAGCAGCCGGCTGGCCCACAGGCAAGCCAGGAGGGAGACTCTGATGCAACAGCGGCATCGTCTGTACTGCAGTGACTGTAGCGGTTACTGTAGGAACACTGACCACAGCAACAGGGGGCACGCCTACACTAGCAGGAGGGGTAGAGGCCACTGGAGGCATCTCAGAAACAACAGACGCTACAAGAACAAAGCAAAGGAAAAGAATGGATATGTGATTGAAGATATCAAGACAAAACATTATAAATGTATCATATTGGCCATGAGTACTACCGATCTTTAAAATCGGGGTTCCCAAACTTTTTTTTTTTTTTCAGTTACTGTGGAAGTGAATTGTGCCCCAGATCTGTTTGGTTATTATCTTTCTTTGTGTTCAGCAGAAAAACCAAATTTATACAGGTTTTGAACAACTATTTAAAACCCCCTACAGTTCCCTCACGAACCCTAGTTGGGAACAACAGGTCGCTACATGATCCATACATCATCCTCTGTGTGCAATACTCACTAGTGGAGGTTTGGGAGGCAGTGGGGGCCGGACTGGTGCTGGGGTCAGGGCTGGAGCTGAGTGTGTGTGAGGGGGACAGGCTCTGGGTGGAAACCGTGTCGGTCACAATCGTAGCAGCACTGCTAGCTGCAGTAGAGGCAGCACTGTTAGGAGCAGCTGCAGCTCCACCAGACTGAGCTGCCATTAGAGGATTGAGCTCTGACTGCTGGATGATCTTTACTCCCTCTGGTTTGGTCCAGGCAGACTCCCGTGTCCGGGCATTATAGTAGTATACCTGGAAGAGCATAGCAGAAAGGTTTTAAAAGCCCCAGAACGCTACTGCGCTAGGATGGTTGACTAGCATTTATAGCACTTGCTATAAGAAGGTTGAAAGAAAATACAATTTTTTTTCCTGGAATATAATTCGCTTTATCATCTGAGATGTGCTGCAACTTATATATCTAAAGTCAAGCAATTAAAAAAAAAAATAAAAAAAAAATGCACAAAGCACATGTTTGGATTTTTTTTATAGTTTGGCTTGGCATTTATAATAAATGTTGTTTGTAATTAAAATGTATGTTTGTTTTATACTTTCATTCCTGTTCTGAATACCACATATATATATATATATATATTAGTTTCTTCTTTAAATAATAAAAAAAGTCAGCATATGCATGGTATAATAGGGGTTTTTGCCACAAGTGTGGTTCCCCAAGAACTAACGTTCCCCTAGGCCTGAAGTGACGTAAACTGCGCTTGATGTTGTTGTTCCTTTTACTTTGATGGCGCTGAAAACAGTTCAGACAGATCCTGAGCACACAGTGCTCACATTCTCCGTCTTCATTAGTTTACGATCTGTTTAACAGTCCTGTCTAATAAGTTATTGGATAGAACTTTTATGCAAAGAAAGTAGACAGTATATGAAACAGTATTAGCTTTTGCCGTGCGCGTGTGGTTGATGCCCAATGGCGCTAGCTTAGCAGAAATACATAATCATGTTTCTCTTGGTCTGCTCAAAGTCGCCCCGGAGTTTCTCCTTAGTGTACGGTTCAGAGGCCCATCTATCACCATTTATGTGTGTAGTTAGTTTGTTAGTTCATATAGGCTGTATACACAGCCTTTTAAAATGGTGGGTGATGGTGTTTCACACGTGTTCGACATATCAGCGTACACCTACGTCACTGGTAGCTCCTTTTGTGCTGGGTTAGACCTTTTACATTCTAAAGTAGTCGTGATTCGCCTCACAATGTGACATGCTCATAACACACCTCTTAACCACGCAGAATAATGCAAGTGGATATTTTTCCTTGTAATCGCGCCTTTGAACGATTACAAAATCGTTGCATCCGTAATCGTAATTGCGATTAGAAATTAAATTAATTGTGCAGCCCTAATATGTTTTTATATATATATATATATATATATATATATATATATATATATATATATATAGCCTGTATAGCTGCTGTGCACGAGCGGATATGTTAGGCACGTTAAGTTGATTGAGCGCGCAGCGGCATAGACACTCGAGCGTGTCGAGCACACATGCCTTTTTTCCTAAGACGTTGTGGAATGTTTGTAGTTCAATCAGTCATTTCAATAGCAAAGAAAGTAAAATGATCCACATATTGATGTTACTTGATGGTAAGAAAAGAGAGCGAGAGAGAGAGAGATAGAGACACACAGACACTTTTTCTGACTGCTTACTCAGCACACACGAATCTGCTGGATTAAAACTAAATTGCAGCCCAAGTAAAAACATGAACTGTTATATGATTTATGTATAACAAGTGGTTCCCTACATTATCACAGGAAAATGTCATGTGACTACTGTGCCACTGCACTGGAGCGGCTCTAAATGTGCACTGTAGATGGAATACAAGAACAGAACAGTAATAGAAGCTTGTACAATACATTTTAATAGGCATAATTAAGCATGAAAACATCTATTTGCTCAACTAAATAAGCCAATTAATATGATTCATACTCTTTTGGTTTTTTTACCCAATATTAAATAAAATTACATTTCATTTTTTTTATTCTATAATTATGTAAATAATTATATTAAAATTTTATATTTAAAAATTACAAATGCAATGTAAACACAGCTATCGGTACTCTGTATCTACCTTTCCTTCTGGCGTGGTGTTCTCTACCCAGATCTCATCACTAGTCAAACTTGAAGTCGCTCCTGGTGATGGAGGCATTCCTGGCGGAAAGATCATACCAGGAGGAGGAGGCATGTTTCCCATGGGTGGGGGCATGAACGGTGGCCTCTGTTAAAAAGACAATCTTAAACTATTAGAGACAGAGAGATCGGAGACTTTCAGAGACTGAAAGTAACATTAAGTGCACATATGCACACACTACTGTACTTTTGCAGTCATTCCTACCTGCAGGTGTGGGGGTCCAATCGGTGGGGGCAAAGCTCCGGGTGGGGGTATGGGTGGCATACTAGTGTCAAACGGTGGTCTACCGAAAGGGGGTCTAGGGGGTGGTGGGGGTCCTCTCATCATGCCAAAGGGCGGAGGTGGGGGCCGTAGTAACGGAGGTGGTCCTCGTAACACTGCGCTAGGTGGTGGAGCAGGGCTACGAAAACGTAACACCATACTGAGGAGGAAAAAAAAAAAAAAATACAGTAATTACCAATATTATTGGTATGCAAAACCACCACTTAGTACACTAAAATCTGAACAACAAAATTGTTGTCTAGTATCTAGCATCCAGCATCCAGTAATAATTTCCTAGATCCGTCCCTGGTCAGATGCATGCTAATGGCATGGTATTTTAATATACATTACATTAATGTCTGTAATGTAAAATATAGAAAGGGATATGCTTGATATTCCGATTTCTTAAAAATAAACCACGGTCCAAATAAATCATGAAAGAGACATGAATTCAGTACTCATATGCTGTCTTTTGGGGCTTTCTATGTAAACAAACATGCTGGATAGACACAGAGAGCTGGATTTCTTCATCATATGAATTATTCTGCTGTGAAATAGTCCAAAGTTATGGTAACCGTATGGTTAAACGTAATGGTTTGGTTTACAGTTATGGTAAGGTACCCAGATTTCACTTTTACTGTTCATGAAATTTTGGTAGGCTACATGGTTTTCACTATGAGATGGATAGCCTAATTGTTATAAAATCCAGATTGGCATATTATAAAAATAACCTGTAGCCTAAGTGTTTATTTATAAACGTGATTAAAAAAAAAATGTAAATATGAAAACTCACGGTTCAGATCATATCACGGTTATTAAGTCACGGATCGGATCATTTTTCGGATCAGCACAAAAACAAGAAAAACAACAACAAAAAAAAAAAACTGGGAGTGGGGGGGGGGTAACTGCATTTATTACTTAGCCCACTTTAACTACTCCAGTACCACAGCAGAAACTACTAGCCTAACTAATACATTATTAAAGTTGTACAGACTGTAAAAAGAACAAATACTGTACATCAATTACAAGCATAGATAAATACAACAGTTACAAATATAGTATATATAATGTATAGCCTACAAGTATATGGCCTAACTGTAGTAATAATTTTCATGTACAGAAATGTAATAATTAAATGTAAAATTACACTGTTCACTGTATAAATTTAATATAGATTAATCTTTGTTAAAGCTGTGTTTTGTTGTTTGATTTACATGACAGACAACAGCAGGTATTTATAGGTTGCTGTCACTTTAAGAGTAAACGCTGATTTATACTTCTGCGTCGAGTGTACGCCGTAGCTACGGCGTAGGCTTTTTGTACCACTCATAGCCTACGACGTAGCCTGACGTGCACCTCTTCAAAAATGTAACAACGCGTCAATGCTACACGGACGACAAGCGCCAAGATTGGTCTGCTAGAACCCCTCCCACGGGTCAAAAAACCTGGCGTGGAGCGATAGGAGAAGAGCGAGCGTTTTCAACTTCCATAGGAAAGAAATACCCTGTTTCAGGGGACACATGCAGTCAAACTGCAACAAAAGTCGTTACCTATTTGCCGCTTCTCTGCCGTTTCTATTTGTAAGCTTCTCTGACAACATACATGACAAGCTGCTTCTTCTTCGGCTTTTGCCTTGATACTCAACATTACCGTGGACACTACCTACTAGTGGTCTGCATGCACGTCGACGCGGACAGAGGTATAAATGAAAACAGACGCATAGCCTCCGGTGCAGAGGCTCCGGCATAGGTCCGACGCAGAAGTATAAATCAGCCTTAAGACCCCATGCACGCACACATCCGATAGGCACACATCCGATAGATACACATCCGATAGATACACATCCGATAGATACACATCCGATAGATACACATCCGATAGATACACATCCGAATTCTCACCTCGTTCAATTAAGACATAACCGAATGTGTTTACGAGAATACTTGCCAAGATGGGTATTTTGACTGACATAATGCGCATATGTGTCCATCCAAGTGCATTGAGGACGCGAAAGAGAAATCAATTTGGAGTTGAAACGCGCCTCTCTCTCTCCGCGCGCGAGCCTTGTATGTATGTGCGTCTGTGCGCACCGATAACAGCGTGGCATGCGATACCGATACTTTTGACTCTTCTAGCACTGGAATGGTTTTATATCTATTTAATGTGTAAACTAGCAAGACAAAACACGTGCAAATGATAACCTTTCACTCTATTACGGTTAAACTTGCAATTGATCCGCGAATCACGTGTGCCGAACCGTGGGGTTTGGTCCGTACGGATCAACAACGATCCGTTTAACCACTAATGAAAACTATGCAATATGAAAATTATTTTTAAATAAAAGCATTTTCTTTATAAAATACAAGATTTGGTCTTCAAAAAGACTTCCAAAAGGTACATTTTGAAAAAGAGGGGGTCGTCTTATAATTATGGTCGTCTTAGATTCAGAACAATATGGTAATTTGTACTTGAACCCAGTTTGTTATATTAACTTATGTATTCATGAAATAAAAAATAATCACTTTCAGATCATAAAACAAAGTGCTTAGAACTATTTTATATTTAAAAATGTGTAAATTTATATGTAAAAAGTGACTTGATTTGAAAAGTTATAACCTATCTTGGTCTGTCGTATCGTTCATATCATTAACAAGCTGCACAATATATCGCCTTTTAATTTCTACAAATTGTTTTTTCCATGAATGCATTTTAAGAATACAAATAAAATCCATTAAACTACATTATATTTGTCCCAAATCATTGTTACAGCACAAATAAAGTCTATGCTTTATACAGAGAAATACAGTAATATAGGTCACCATTTCCCTCTCTCGTTGTGCTGTTTTTCCAAACACCAAACTTCAAATAAAGACGCCACTGTATTCATTCTCGAAGTGAACTTTTGGTTGTATGGTCACTATAGTGATAAGATTGTCTGTTCAGGACTGCCGTACTGCCTTGAACTTGAGCATACGAGTGTTATTCCATACAGCTCCAGGGGGTTAATAAAGGCCTCCTGAAGTGAAGCGATGGGTTTTTGTAAGAAAATATCCACATTTAAATTTTCATAAACTAAAATAACTAATTTCAAGTGAATGCATTTACTTGCTGATCGTGACTACTAAACAGCACTGTGAGATCCAGTGAAAAGCGTTGGAGTTCAGTGCAGAGTTGTCCCATACAAAGTGCCTTGGGATTTAAACTAGTTTAACTAGCTTATACAGATCAGTGGTGATCTATACTGTGTATCAATACTGCAGAAAAGGAGTATATTATTCCAACTCAATCTACTGCTACTGTCACTCAACTACTGTCAAATGTGCACTTCTGAGAGACAAAACATGTAATATATTAATTTGTCCAGGGCTCGAAATTAACTTATATATATATATATATGGCTTGACATTAAGTCTTGTCATTTACTTGCCAGGAAAAAAACAAAAAAAATGGATTTTTGTGTTGTAAATATAATTTATTCTGAAGCAATATTCTCATCAGTGTTCTATCAGCTTTGACATATTTAAATCAGCATGTGATATTTACCCCAAGGACTTTTTTTTTTTTTTTTTACCTTTATAAAGGGCTTCTTTTTTAATCTTATTAAATGTATGCTTCATTTTTCATTTTAAATTCCTAAATTTGATGAATAAATTCTAGAATAATAAGACACTATGGGGCAGTTACCAGTCAAATTAAATAATTTACACTGAAAAATTAAAACTGCATTAAATGATGTTATGAGTTTGTTTTAAAAAAAATTAATACAAATAAGAAATATAGGAAAGAATGATACTTTCAAACATGAAACTAAACCCCCAGTAAGTGGCGGCAGGTGACCGTCTTAATGAGTCATTCATTCAAACGATTCATTCAAATGGATGATTCATTGAAGAATGCGGCAGTTCTTTATGACTGGGTCATTGAATCTTTGATCCAAACGATTAGTTCAAAACGCTAAATCATTCAGTAATAAAAACAATTGTTGCTGTGAGATGCGCAATGGTTCTGCTGTAATCTCTGTTTGGAACTATTTTCACTGCTAAAACAGAATAAAAAAGTAAATATTGCATCTAAAATGTAAGTGATTTAATTTTAACTACAGAACTCATCTTGGTCGTGTAATGTTGCTTAACTGTATTACATGTTATAAATATAAAAACTTTTTGAATTTTTACTGCAGTATGTTAACTGAGTTTGTCTGCGCTACGCTCATTTCTTTCATTTTCTCCTCGAGAAGCTGCACAACCTTGTTACCGTCAGTACATAGGCTATACATTATATATTACTTTGATCGCTACTTACGCTAAATGTAATAAAATCAGAGTCATTCTCGCGTTTTGGTGACTCCCTAGTTTGTTTGTTTTTTTAAGCGTTCAAGTGTTAATGTGGAGCCATGCTGTAACTGTTCTTTTCATCTTCTCTCTCCAGTTCTTTACATTTTGCGTGCCAGTTACCGGTCATGTGACACCGGAGCGCAGTGAAAGGGAGATTGACGGCTATATTAACCAGCCTAAAGTCTGCTTTAAACTTAAGAACATGAAGTTTAATTGGTTGTGTGATAGAACGGTGGACAACAGGCACACAGTAATTAGCGAACGTTTTGTAGAGAAATGAAAATGATCTGCACTCGCACACATGCTCCCAAATATGTTTTGAGGTCGCACACATTCAATTTAGGTAGCATATGTGACTAAAATGGTCGCAATTGCGAGCCTTGTTGTCAAATGTTCACTTGTTTGGCAAGTATTTGTCATGTTCTAGTGATAAAACCACAACTTTCTCTCAGGAGCAAAAAACTGCCTTTAAACTAGAGATGCGCCGATCAATCGGCCTCAGCCGATTTTCCTCATGATTGGCCGATCAGTCTCACTTCTTACCGATTCCGAGCCGATCTGTTTTGTTACCAGCGGCACAGGCAATAACGTCAGCTGCGCGTTCTTGCTCTTCTCTCTCCAACGGCAAAGTGACACACACCCGCGCGGGCGCCTCCTCTATCTTTCACTCGTCTCATTCGCTCCGGTTAAATAGTGCTTGTACTGCGTATAATTTAAGTCATTCCCGCAGGTTTTGCGCTCACACCAAAAGCGCGCGCATCATTGATGTATATTAGTGGAGCGGACAAGCCACGCTCAGTCTCAAACAGAGACAGAAGTCAAACAATCACAAGTACTAAAATGAGTGGCTTACTGCGCTTAAATGGTCAAATACATACAAAATTATGTCAAAATCCCTCTTAAAGGGACAGCAGTCCAATATTCCTGCTGCTGTCTGTCATGTTATTTAAAGAACAAATGACAGAAAATCACTTTCTGCTCTTGACTGAATATGTTTTATAATTTTAATGATAAGAATAAATCTGTATTTAATATTTACTATATATTTATTATAAAGAATACAGAAATGATGGTAACCAATGTAAAATAACACTGGATGTGTTCATTTACATTTGATTACTTTAATTTCTGTAGTATTTCTTACCTGAATAAAAACCTACTTAACCTGAAAAACTTAGTTTCATAGCTCTCTTTATTCCATTGCATTTATTTGTGCTGTTGTTTGCAATTTTTATATTTGTTCTTATTTTATTACTGACTTTTTATTTGGTTTTTTTATGAAAATAAAACTTTGCGTTGAAGTAAAGTAGATTTTTGTATTATAGTTCTTAGAAAGAAAATCGGAATCTGCAAAAATCTGTATCGGCAGATCACACTAACAAAAAAAATAAAAAAAATCGGAAATCGAAATTGGCCAAGAAAATTGCAATCGGTGCATCTCTACTTTAAACTGG
Organism: Elopichthys bambusa; assembly: GCA_037101425.1. Classification (NCBI taxonomy): domain Eukaryota; kingdom Metazoa; phylum Chordata; class Actinopteri; order Cypriniformes; family Xenocyprididae; genus Elopichthys; species Elopichthys bambusa. The sequence continues at coordinate 24,916,173 of CM074450.1, read as the reverse complement.
AAAGAAATAAAGATATGACATTCATCCTGATAACTATCAATATTGACCGATACATAAAATTTGTGATAATTTTTGGCCATATCGCCTAACCCTATACTATAGTACTCCAAACATGAACCAGCACCGTGTATGCACACATATTTCATCATGTCTTCTTCAAATGAAATATGCAAATAAGGACACTGATACAGCGTTCTGTCTGATCATGAATGCAATAACACAATGAATGATTATTCTGATACAATGAGACACTGTAAGCTGAAAATTCAAATGGACCAAAAAAAGTAACCATTCCTTTATTCTTACAGTGTTAAACTGATGTGTAGGAATGAAAATATAGACCAATATCTCTGTAAAGTTATAATGCTTATTTGTAAGAATGATTTAATTAAACATATTTGATTTGTTCATGATAGTTGTTAGTAGTCCCTAATTATTTAAATAAGATTCTAGGGAGTTTGTTGTCATAGGGTTACATTTTTAAAATACATCAAGGTGCCTCCAACCTCAACTGTTGTTTGTTTGCTTTTACTCCGCTCATATTTTAATATTCATTTGTCTATATAATGAGCGTGTTGTAGGTCTGTGTTTTATTGGTTGTTTTCACCCCTTTTCCAATCCTCTACACTGCCATTTTTCCAGCTTTACATGCCCAATTTTTGAGTCTTTTTCCAAATCTGAGATGTGAACAACCAGTGCCAAAACAGGGGATTTCATGACACGTTAAGACACAACTGTTTATAATTATTTAGTTCAATAATAATAATAATAATAATAATAATAATAATAAAACAACAACCCCCGAATCTCATCTGTTTCTCTGTTCGGTGATAATTTAAACTATTTTAAACTTAAATTAAAAATAACAACTCAAAAACACAAAAAACTACACAAGCCGGCGGGCTAAAGTTAGCAAGCAAAGCCAGGCATAGCGAACACGTCAGCTGCAAACAAACCGTTAGTTAATAACAGGAAATATTCGCGTTTTTGATTAGTAAGTTGCTCTGAAGCGTACAGTTTTGCTTAGCTTAACTTTTTAAGTGTGAACTATTAAAGCAGATAAATAAACGGTGAATGTTTACGGAGCTAGCAAAATTGCTAACTGTGCTAAACTGCGCAGGCGGAGTTTTCCACCACTCACACTATAACACAGGCTGGCTATATAGCTAAGATATAGAAAAGCACTGATTTCTGCATGAATCTACATCTAGTGTTATCATACTGGCTCTTGTAGTGTAGTTATCTGACCTGTTCTCCGCGAGTCCAGCGCTCTCTCCATCTATGTTCTCCGCCATCGCTCCAGAAACTAAACAAACACACACTTCAGCTAAACTTCCTGTTGGTGAAGTACTTCCTCACACTTTCCTTTACGTTATTGGCTGGATGTACTGGTCATTAAACCCTTTCGTTAAAGACTTTTAAAGCATTACTGGATCAAAAAGAGGAATACATAAATGATAAGCATTACTGGATCAAAAAGAGGAATAAATAAATGATAGATAGATAGATAGATAGATAGATAGATAGATAGATAGATAGATAGATAGATAGATAGATAGATAGATAGATAGATAGATAGATAGATAGAAATTAAAATTAAAACAACTACTAACAAACATTTTGTTTACTAAATAAGTAAACAAACTTTATTTTAAACCTCATTAGGGGCAAAATGGCTGACTATGATTGGAACAGCTGTGGGACAGTGTAATTTGTAGAAAAAAATGTATATAACTTTTGCACAATAAATATTAAAATGGTTTAAGTTTTGGTTAGATCATCATAGTTCTACACATGTAGCAATAATTAATTTTATAATGGACTTTTTATATTATTAAAAGTCTGGGTCTGGTAGGGTAAAACAATTCAATCTGTGATACACCACTTGAGTGGCATTTACAAATTATTGGCAATCATGTGATAAAGAACCTGTCGTGGAAATTACAATACAATTCCAAAAAAATCATGACAACTTCTAAAGTCAATATATACTTTTTTAGTTATGTTTTGTTCTGAAATATATTAAATTGGCTAAAACTTCTTATTAATAATGACATTTTACTGAAGAAGAAGAAAGGAAATTCCTAGCTGTGAACACGGCTCATCCAATCAGAATTCAGAGATCGGTTTCATTACAGATACTGCATGTGTTCAATTTCTTTCCATTTTGTTCATGAACATGTAGATGTTTTTAAAGCTCACTCTTTTGGGTAGCACCGCGCTCACTCACATGGAAGTTTGCAGAGAAGAAATATCGCCAAATGTTTAACGTAAATCGTTTATTTTAAGCATATGGTGATATTTCTTGATCTAAAACGACATACATAAAAATCACGACTCAAATGCTTGATTTAAATATCTCTGTCAGCAGCTTTTAAAAAAAATAAATAAAAAAAATACGGTATCCATCAAAAAATACATGGCAATACAATACTTTATTTGGTATAGTACTCAATACTGAATAAAGCATGTTGGGAATTTTTCTCTAAATTCCTTTCAGTGCATATTGGGATTGTCTTAAAAGCACAATTGTCGCCTTCGATTTTAGCCAAAATGCTGCAGCATAATTTTACTACCTGCTGACAACCTTCACTTCAGAGGGGGGGGGGGGGGGGGGGGGGGGGGAACTATATGCAAAACAATTATTTAATTTATTTTTTTCACACATCACATCTTCTATATTTCATCACAAGCAGTCACGTTTAGCAACACGTGTAGCAATAAATATATTTTTAATGTCTGGTAGTAGGGTAAAACAATCAAATCTGCAATACAACACTTAAGTGGCGTTTATAGATGATTAGCAATCACAATTCAGAGCCTGATCTGTTTCATAACAGATACTGCACATTTCTCATTCCCTTCCATTGCTCATGAACATGCAGACACTCCTGAATGCAGGAAATTTAAAACATTTTTTATTTTATTTTAATAGAACCTTAAAAAATAAAAAAATCAGTTACTAAGACAGTACGAATATGTCAATGGTAACCCACTCTCTAGTGCAGTGCAGTGAAGAGAACAAACCCAGAAGTTTAGAATGAATGAAAAGACTTTCCTTTTAATTATCGTCATGAGGGAATATTCAAGATTCAAGACAGACAGCGCCTCATGCCTCTAGTCTTAGTGGTTTATGAAGTCAGTGAGATGGCTAGAATAGCTTGAATATGGGATGGGTCTGTGAGGGAAATAAAATTTTGGTTTCAGCATATGAAAAGTAGCATTACAAATCTTTTCAATTGTAAAATGTTAATTTGAGAATTTATATTGACACACAAAACAAAATACAATATATAAAGGGGTTTTCAAAGCTCACTCTGGGTAGAACTGCGGTCCAGTCATGTGGAGATTTGCAGAGAAGATGCAGTGAGGAGCGCAGTGAAGACACCTTGGTAAGGTAACACGTTGTTGCATCTCCATGGTTTGGGTCATGTTGGCTGACAAAAATATTGTGAAATGTTTAGGGTGATAAGTAATTTGGCTTCGTATCATGTTTAACCACCCAATCCAGGGTATTAAAGATGCAGTATGACATTTCTCAAAATCATTGTTGATATTTGAAATCAATCCAAACAAACACACCCCTCCCTTCATTGCTCCGCCCCAAAATGCACAAACGAGTGTTTCTTTTATCATTGCAGAAGTGAAGCAAAATAATGCTTTGTGAAAAATAAAGCAAAGATGACAAATGAACTACAAGAAAGCACAAAAAATGAGCATACAGTTAGTCGCCAGCAGAACAGCAGCTCCAGACAAACAATGACACTCAAAACCAATGTTACTCATGTATGGAGCACAATCAATGCAATATTGGCATCCGTTTTCAGGCCTTCCCACTTAGCTTTCTCCAGGGCTGGAAAGCTTTTCTAGTATTAATGTGGGTCCTAAAGCTCTTGCCTGATCATAACCCTTCTTTTTCCTGTGATATTCCTCTTGAGCTTTTCTCTCCTCTCTCTTTCGACAGTTTTTCTTTAAATCTCCCTCATGCTCACTCTCTCCTCCCCCATCATGAGTGGACACGCCCCCTACTGCTGATTGGCTGCAAGTTTGTTGTGGCGCTCGCTCCGATCCACTTTCAACAGTGTTTTTAAGAAATTGCTTACTGCACCTTTAACTGAATTAAATTAAGGGCTTTTCACACTGCGCTTAACCCCGGGTTATCGTCGTTCTAAACACTGCTTTTAACCCTGGGTAAATGAACGTTTCACACTTATAATTCTGAAGTTAGCACCGCTTTTTCAGGGTTATGAAACCCTGCTCCGGAGCAGAGTTAGCACAGCGTTAACCCCGCATTACGGTGCCAAACTCGTACAGTGTGAAACGATGCAGTGCTTAGCAACAGAAAACCAATCGCGTGCCTCATATTTGTCTGCTTTGGACAGTCACGGAAACACTGCGCGTTGTATATAAACTGTAAATTCAGCATTTGAGAGGAAAAATTTCAAATGCTGACAGAAAATGTGACAATTTGAGTGAAGAAGAGGCCGTTTCATTCATACCCTTATAGTCCAAAATGTCCATTCAGTATAAACTCGATAGTATAGTCGGCAATACGAGGATGCGCAATGCTAAAGTAAACAGGTCACATTCTGCGTTTATCCAATCAATGACAGTGACACCGCAAATATGCAAATAAGATCGTTAACCCTGGGTTTAGGAATGTACAATGTGAAACGTCGGATTATGAATAGCCAGGATTAATTGTTAACCCTGGGTAAATTATGAGCAGTGTGAAACGTGAAGAAAGATAACCCAGGATTCTGTTTACCTGGAGTTTAGAATGACCCAGGGTTAACTATTTCAAGTGTGAAAAGTCCTGTGTATGCGTATAAACCCGAGGTATACATTGGGCTTAAATGCCTCACTGTAATCTTGCATTTTGATTTTGTTTAAAGAAAAGGCAAGACAAGTCACAATTACATTTTGTGGTAATCAATGTTAGGCCACAAATGTGGTCAAATGAACTTAACTTGTAGTGAACCTGGAATATTCAAAGACAAGGACACAAAGATAAGCAGCAGAACCTGGAGAAATTAGACCGCTCTGCCCTGTGATGTCTCCGACTGATGTCAGGGGCTCTGGGTAAGTGTTAGATCTCTGTGCCCACGTTAGACTGGAGAGTGAGGCCTTTTGAGTTGCAGGGATGGCCGGTGGCCCTCTGGATGCAGAACGTTTCTTTGGTCGATAGACCCAATCTGTGTTGATGCAGAAAAATTAGAAAATAAATCTGAAGCAGTTTTAAAAGAGATTCTACGTATGCCCTTTAAAGTCCTATTATGCTTTTTTGGATATTACCTTTCATGTAAATACAGCTGTTTATGAATGTAAAAGGTCTGCAAAGTTTTAAAGATCAAAGTACACGATAAATGAATTTAAGTTTTATTTAGAGAGACTGAATCCTTTATCACAGTGGTTTTCAGTCCCAGTCCTGGTAGTCTCGCATAGCCAGACCCTCAGACTGACGGCAGAAGGTCTGGACTCCATCGCAGCTTCCATTGTCCAATGACTGTCAAAAGGAGGTCTGACAGATACAGTATGTAAAGCAACCAATCATAGTTCGTTTTGTCACTTGATGGTGTATCTGGTGAAGAAGCTGTCAGCGATCAAAATATTGATTTTGAAGATGTTGAAAATTATAGTTTTGAGAATATGTTTGAGATTGCGAATATGAGCCAGATGCTGAATGTACTGGGAAATGAGCTCTGACGAGGACAGTGATGATGGTATAAAACATCTGCTCAAACCCATGCATTTAAAGGTTAGAAACAAGTTTACTGCAACAACGGCACTGCAAACTTACTATACTTTTGATCCTAAAAAGGCTCATTGTCACAGCTGTAAACACGATGGCTTTCTTCTTCCATGAGGGGGTTTGGCCTCACAACAGCTTTGTTTCGAAGCGGACTATTAATGAACGTGACACACACATCTCCTGGAAATCCTGTAGAATTCATCCAGTCAGATGATGACTTCGAAACTGTGTTTCACATTTTGTGTGCCATATGCATCAGACATTCAGACAACATTCTGTGAGGCTGAGACTATGGTCCTGGGGACTCCACACACTGCACATTTTGTACGTCTCTCTCATCTGACACACTTCAATTCAGTTTATGGAACTCTCGAGCTGATGATCTGAATCAGGTGTGTTAAAGGATTAGTTCACTTTCAAATGAAAATTACCCCAAGCTTTACTCACCCTCAAGCCATCCTAGATGTACATGACGTTCTTCTTTCTGATGAACACAAACGGATATTTATTAATAAATATCCTGACGCATTCGGGCTTTATAATGGCAGTGAGCGGGATCAATGAGTATAAGCTAAAAAAAAGTGCTTCCATCCACATCCATCCATCATAACAATACTCCACACGGCTTCGGAAAGTTAATAAAGGCCTTCTGAAGTGGAGCGTTATGAAGTAAAATATCCAGGCCGCCTTCCGTATTTAAAAAAAAAAAAAAAAAAAACGGAACTGGTGTTGTGTCAGTTAAGCTTTTTCCGTAAGTTGAATAGGGGAGGTGTAGGACGTAGCATAAGCGTTTTGAACTGCAAGAGTTTTACATTTTCTTCGTAAGTAGAATACGGAAGGCGGTCTGGCGGAAGCTAGATATTTTACTTCATAACTTGTTAAATATATATTATATATATATGTATATATATATATATTTTTATTTTACACAAACACATTGCTCCACTTCAGAAGGCCTTTATTGAGCCCACAGAGCCGTGTAGGTTTATGATGGGTGGATGTGGATGGAGGCACTCATTGATCCAGATCACTGTCATTATAAAGCTCGGATGCGTCAGGATATTTATAACTCCGATTGTGTTCATCAGAAAGAAGAAAGTCATATACACCTAGGATGTGATGCTTCAATTTATATTATGAGAAAATCCGTGGGTTTTTTTTTTTTTTTAACCTTGGATGCATATAAACCTATTGTAGGAGACCTCCAAAACAAAATTAGGAAGCTTTAATATAGCATAACAGGGACACTTTAATGTCTTCGAATCTTTCCCTATATCTTACCTGGGTACTTCCGACTGTGTTCTGCCTTGATTCTATGTGCTTCTGCGTAGTATGGCTCCTTCTGCTCTTCAGACAGTTTATTCCATTCTAACCCCAGCTGGACACTGATGTCGCAGTGGTTGACATTAGGGTTGGCCTTAGACAGGTCGGGTCGGTGAATCTTTGACCATAATATGAAGGCATTCATGGGCCTTTTGACAGACACTTTTTTGTTCTGAGATTTTGCCGCCTCACTTTCTGCTCACAAAACAATTCAAACAATTCAACAGTTCAGTCACTGACTGAACCAATGATTTTCCTTTTTGCTCTAAAGCTAAAAACACTGATCTTGAGCGCATGGACCATCAAAAAGGTATAATAATTAAATATACCATTTACAGTTTTATACTTTAAAATGAATGCTTCAAATACTTTGAAATGTAAAGGAAGAGAAAACCACTTTCTAAAGTTTTGGTCCAGAAGACATATCCCTCAGGCGTCCACCTACCTGCTCCTGAAGGAGTCTGAGGGAAGTTCAGCCCTTGTGAAATGACTTGGTCAGAAGCCTCGCTGATTGGCTTACGATTCATTACAAGCGCCTCGCTGATTGGTTGATGGTATAGCATTGGAAAAGGCGCCATGATAATGGGCTGATGGTTTACTATCGGACAATGCGCACGGCTGATTTTCTGATTGTTTACCATCTGAAAAGGTGCCGTGTCGACTATCTGATGGGTTTCTGTAGGAAAATGCGCCTGGTTGATTGGCTGATGGTTTGTTTTTGGGAAAGGCGCCTCACTTGACAAATTGCAGTTAAATGACTGCATTTCTTTATATGAGAAAACCTGAGAAATCTTTAACGAGGAAAGTTCGTGATCTCTCATCTCCAGTGAATCTTGAACCGAGGGATGAAGTGGAAATATAACCCTGTCAGCGTGGTCCTGTTTAATCCCAACATCTCTTCTCAATGACCTGTCTTCGGACTGTGGTTGATTTTGTCTGCGAGTCGTCAAGCTGTTAACTTCAGTTGGGTCACCGACTCGTTGAGCTTTGACAGCACAGACAGTGACAGGACTATCAGGTTTAAAAACGCCATTTTCTGTTTCGGCACATTTGGGTACCGATTCATCAGTTGTTAAACTTTCTTCAGCTTTTCTGAACCTCAGCCTAGCTCTCATTTTGGGATGCCTATCCATTAGTCTGTCAGCCTGTCGAAACAGTAACGGTCGCGGAATGTTACACACTCCTGCATCCTTTAAAAAAACAAAAACAAACAACAGCCATCAAAAAGCGCGAGACACTATTATGACCACACAAATACAGAAAAGAACATTTTTTCTAAACGTTAGAAAATCGTGAATTGGTAAATTCCCAGTCGATATTTATTCCAAATTTGATCAATATATTGTCGTGTCACATTAACCCAAAATTAAAAAAATAAAATAAAACAACAATAATAATAATTATTGCTGTAATACAGCTAGTGGTTGAAATGGGTACTGCAGTTCAAATTCAAAATATTGTTCGCCCCGCCCCCTCCTCCTCAGGATTGACGCTCTCGCGGGTTGCCAGTTTTGAAACACGCGACAGGAGCGACATTGGAAGAAGAGGTGACTTACACACTGTAAGATAATTAGTTGATTTATGATGAGTTGATATCGCGTTTTAATATGCTCCCGTTCATAGAGATTTTTAGATGGATGCTGAGGCTTTTTAGGTCGGGTAGAATCTGCGATCTCTGACCCAGTTTGTTCACTGTGTTTTTCGCCAACTGGCAACCCGGCTTGGAGAAATACTATTGGGTAAATTAGCAACGTGCGGTCGTGCAGAGACCAAAACAAAAACAGAAATTCCGACACGGAACGCTACTTTTAAAGTAAAATAACTAGCTGTAGCAGTGGTTTTCAGAGAAACGAGTATATGAACTGAGCATGTTTAATAAACATCTGCAAACATATTATGGTATTTTTATGCTTTAGTACAGTCAAAAAACTTACATAGAGCCTCTTTAACTTTCTAAACTTTAAAGCCAAGTGCATATGCTTTTCATGTTTTTATATTTGATAAATCCAGCTTTATGGCTCATATACTATGATATAAGAACTCATACTTGGGAAAGAAAGAAAACAAATTTAATTCAGAGGCCCAAAAGGAAGGGGGCAAAAAATGCAGTTTGGTGAAGATGTTATTTTTATGTCCCAAAAGTAAGATGAAATTCTGATAGCTTGTAATGTAAATCAGTTATATTTGTATAGTATAACGGATTTAGGCTACATAAAACGTGTATAAATAGCAGTTGTTATTCCCAATAACGTGATATTTAAAGATCAAAAAGCTCTGTAGTTTTTTATTGTGGGGGTAAAACTTAGGCCTATAATGCAGTGCAATAAAATGATGATTGAGAGATGTACAACTAAACGATCCTCGAAAACCAGATAGATCATGTTTGATACATTTTAGCATACATTTTCTAAAAATGATGTACGGATAATCTAGTAAACCCAAGTTGCTTCAGTTCAGTACCCTGATAGCATAGATCTCGGCGACGTCTATATGATGTGTGTTTACATCTGGAAGAAGTATTTAGTTTTTGCTCATCTACAGGACGTTTGCGGTCAAATGTCAAAAAGACATTTAGAAAATGTCTTTAAGATGTTTATGATTGTATGAATGTATGTAAAACCGACATCTTAGAAACATCTATCAGATGTTTGTAAACAGCAGATGCTTTAACTTTATCTTTAACAGACATCTTATAGATGTAGTATGTGTGCTATCTGGGTAAATGTCTTTAAATATTAATAATATAAATGGCCATCTATCAGAAGGCAGGATGTTCATGTTGATAATTTACAGACCTTAAAAATGCATGTATCAAAAAATAAACAGTAGACTTTATAGGGTTAAGTGACTCACCCTGAAGTAGACACTAGAGGGAGCCACAGGTCAAGACACTTGAGAGATTCTACTGTGGCGAATCAGAGACCATAAAAAGCTGTTAATTTTTGAAACACATTTGATTTCAATAGAGGCTCTTTGAATTGTACTACCATTAAAAATATAGGATATTATCCATCAAAGTTTAAAGACGACCAAGAAACCTACAATATCACATTAACGACACATACAACATCATTTAAGTCGCAAAGACAGTTTTTGATGAAATCGTTTAATGTTAAACAAAATTTTCGAGTACAATAAAATCAAAAAAAAAAAAAAAAAGAAACTATAATGAAAGAGGCGCTCAATCTTCTGTTTCTCTTTACATTTGCATAAACTAAGGAGTGTTTACTGAATTTACCCATGTCTAGAATGATGTATTTATGCACATAATCTCTCTGTATAATGTTAAGTATTAAAATAAGAAACTAAACCCCTATGGAATAAATCTAAATAGTAATAAAATAAAGATTTGGTCATTTGGAACATAATGCCTCAGTGCCTGATGGAGGACTCCTTGTTTGTTTACGTGTAAAGCAGCATATGGGAAAATGGACAAAACCAAATGTTTAAAAGAAAAAAAGTGACAAGTAAACTTCATTTGGGGTTCACAATTCTTTCACGATTCCATAGCCATCATACATTTCTGTGACAGACATTTCATAAATGTAACACTGACCCGCAACAATGCTTGAAACTGTAAAATCGACATGCAAACAAAGGATATGACTGTTATTATGAGGCATTATAAATACCACTTCAAGTAGTTACTAGAAATGTGTAACACCGCTCCTGCTACCACCACCAAAGCACTTGTTTGTGCGACTTCAGACGACAAATGTTTCTCAAACTCGGTGGAAGAGACCCCTAAAAATCATTCAAGAATGTAATGGCTTTCGCTTTTCATGTAACACAGTTTTGGATTCATAGTACAGTTAATAACCTTCATACAAATTTGTATTATTAAAAAGGTGGCCATTTCACCGGCAGGCACACTTCAAATTTCGCTCAGGCAGCTTGCTACACGAAAGTACTGAAACTATATCTACAGATATAATATCTGTAAAAAAAAAAAAGAAAAAAAAAAAGTTGACCATATTCATCTAAATAACAGATGTTGGAGTTATAATGGAATATAAGGAGTGACAAACTGTAACAATTCAAAACGGAAACAAAAACAATAGTAAATATTAAGGACCTGTGGTAATTTGTCCTGTCTTATACCATCTGAGAAGTGAGTAAAATAATTTATTTTTTGCACACAGAGATATTTACAAATTCAACCCTTCACGGTCTTTAAATCACAGCATGAGTAATGCAAAATATGAGGTAATTTCTGAAATCAGATGTATTTGAAATGGTGAACGGGGCAAAAAAAAAAAAAAAAAAAAAAAAAGAAGAAGTCTGAGGTTTCGGTTATGAAACAGTGGAAAAATGTACCAAAATGCACACAGCCATCTTTTTTTCTTTTTTTTTTTCTTTTAAAAGTATACAATATGCTTTGCACCATTTACAACAAAGAAAATCCACCCTTCGATTATCAACCCCACATGAAATAAAAGCAGATTCTTGTGTGTTTTGTTTCTCTGTATCTGTTAACGTATAGGGGCAAATGATTGAAGAGTTGTGACACTGGCTAGTTTCGTCCATTTTACTGGATGCAGCTCCTTCTTTTGAGAAGGTGTATTTGGACCGTTAACCCTCTTGGAGTGAATCACCCTTCATTTCCCAAAGTTGCCAAAGTTTGCAAAGGCATCTTGTTTAGGTTGCACCATGGCAGGGTTCATGCTCTGGCCAATACTCATGCTGGGCATGCCATGGGCACCTTGTAGGCCTATTCCAGCGGGCACCATATTCATGCCCAGTAGTCCTTGATTGACAGGCATTCCTCCAATACCCACAGAGCCCATTCCCATGGTGCCTGTCGCCATAGTAGGAGGCATTCCCATGCCCATGGTCCCTCCGGCCATCATGGGGTTCACTCCTGCTCTGGGAGTAGCTGCTGAGGGCTGGGTGTTGAGTGTCAATCCGGCAAAATTCTGAGTGACCATGTTTAAGGGTGGCTGAACACCTAAATAAGAAACATATTACATTATAAATTACAGTTTTCGACACAAATAAATAACATGTAATTTCTTAGAACTGTGACAGCACTCCAATTAGCAGTGGTGTACGGTATTAATCAAAATTAACCCGAAATCGTGCTTACGGGCCGGGTGATTATGAAATCGCAAAGGCTGTGATTTATTTTCTGCGCAGCTTGTCAGTGAAGCACAGCTCTGTGATCAGTAGTAAATGCTGCTCCATCTGAAAGCACTGCGTGTTTGAGTCACTTATAACGTGCATTTGAAAAAGCAAAACGCGTCAAACATCAAGTTTTCACAATAATATAAGCCAGCTGGAAAACTTGGGAAAAATGTCAAAACTTGTGAAATGTCACTTGTTGGTGTATCGCTATCTTTAAAATCCTAAGGTAGCTTTAAGGCCGTGTGTCCACCAAAGCTTTTTTCCAATTGTTTTCAATGGGAGCGCCACGTTTTTTAAATGCTAGGAGCATAACGAAGCATTGGTGATTGCTGAGCATCTTTTTCACACTCAAGCGCTGAGCGCTCGGCGTTTTTTACTAGTCGCCTCGAGTTGAAGAATGTTCATCACTGTCACTTTTTACCCAGCCATCCAATCAGAGTGGAGGAGGGGCGGGACAAATACAACACCGACCAACCGCCACATTTTGCTAGTACAACGTCAACAGCATAATAATGGAACAAAATCATTTAAAACAAGAGCCAGAGCAAATATTATATTGTATCGATATTTTTATATCAAAACAGTACAGAAACAAACTATCTGTGAAATGTGATACTAGTAACAATTCCGCAGATATTCCGTATCATAGCAAGCAAAGCATCTCAACTAAAAGAAAAAAAAAAAAAAAAAAAATTGCTCAAGCGCTCACAGGCATTTTCAGCAGTTCTTAGTGTTTTCAGCTAGCTAAAAATGCTTTGGTGGACACAGCCTAACAGCATCAATATAGTGTAATACTTTTATAATCAGAATATAGTCACTTAAATAGTATGGCCTAGTGTTAATTTAGTTATACAAACGTAAGACGACAAAAAAAAGATGCCTCCCTCATTGTTCTCCTCAGCAAAAATTAATTCGACCATCAGTTTTCACACTTTCTTGTGAAAAAAAAAGCATGAACATTTACAAATTAAAGATTTATTGTGCACTTTAGTTAGATTCATTGAATGAAATGTGTTTTCACAAGTGTGCGGAAATCATTGATCTTGCGCTGCACTGACTGACAGCTGCTGTGATTAAAGGGATAGCGCGGTGCTCGCTCTGTGTAATTCAATCACAAGAAAAGTTATTGTTTTTCATGAGATTTTGTGAGTACTTAATACTTCACCTTGACGAAATGTATTTTTAAACCTAGTGATTTTATAATGTTTAATATTTATTCAAAAGCAAAAAGTGAAAAACTATTACCGGAAATGGCTAATATATGCACAAATACATGCTACTCTGCCGCCATCTGCTGGTTATAGTGGTAATTGTTGTCTTTTTTATTTTTAAATAAAAGTGTTTTCTATCAAATGTTGGATTTCCTACACATGAAACGTTCGGTTTTACAAATGGGGACAATCTCAGAAGGATGAACAAATAATGTTTTTGGTCGTCACATTAAAAATAACATTTGAAGTGCTGGAAAAAAATAATGCGCGTGCGTTTCTAATTACAGACACCATGTTTCTTATTCCAACGTTCGCAGTAGCTTCAAGTCTTTATTGCAGTCAATAAAACTGGTTTTCTTGGCAAATTAGGCAAGTGTGATAACTGCATTAAAATATAAATACAACATTACAAAAAAAAAACAAAAAAAACAACCATTTATAGTTTTGTGTCGATGTTTAGCAAGTACAGAATGACAGCTTACAGTTCACCATAAATGCCCAAGCTGGCTTAACGAAAACCAGGAAGTAACCGTGCATATGGTCGATTGTCAACGTAGGGTTTAGAATAAAAAAATACATGAATAAAAATGAGGATTTCTAACCTTGCTGTATCATGGTATTGAGTGTGGGCTGTGTGGGCTTGGGAGGATTCAGGCCTGCAGACAGGAAATCCAGACTGATGTTGACGCTTGGGTCTGACCAGGTGGCAGGCATTGATATCTTCCCCCCTGACTTCTGTAGTCCCATCTGCTGGGGCAGTAACGGACCCCCTATTGTCTGACAAAGAAAGAACAGCAAGTAAATTACTGTAATTTAAAGCTTATGATTACAGTGGAATATATATTTTTTTATAAATAATATTCATATTGACTGTATTGCTGCACTTTATTTAATATTAATATTTCAGGTGACATCTTTTTTATACAACATTGATCCACTCATTATACCTATAAAGGTATTGATGCTCATATGGACAGAGTGAGAACACAGTGGAAAAATAATGAAGGACAATATTGGATCAGCATCATGTATCCATTTCGAAACTGATTCACCGTGTTTTACTCTGTTCTAGACCTGCTAACCTTGGGAATACAGTACATTTTATTAAATTCACTTCTCTTTGCTCATGGTCATTTTCCCGACTCACAGCCATATCTTTAAAGTTATTCATCATATAAATCAGCTGTGAAGAAAACAATACAGTCATGTATTCTTGAGACAGGGATGTGAAGCCATCAGGGGTGAAAAAGTAGAAAGATTTGTGAAGAAAAATGTTAAAATGTCAGCTTTAAAATGCAGATTTATTATTATTCATTTGTTATTACTATACAAAACAATAAAATGGATGTCTATTTCTTTTGCAGAAAACCAGAGGGAGAAAATACACCTTAAAGACACAAAGCAGAAGTAGTGACGGATCTTTTTTTTAAAATATATTTTCTTATGGATTATCAAAAAAGAAAAAAATGAACTTTTAAATTTACAACAAAAGATCTGAGTTACTTGTTTTAAATGAGTAACGCAAGTTCCTTTTTTCTCCATGTATTGACTGACAGATCTCGTGTCCCCATGTTGAGAGAAACCGTGATTAAGGTGCAGAGCGTTGTATGTGTTGTGTAAACACGATGATTATTGTAGTTCTAATCTAGACTAAATGTGAGCTTTTACTCATCTCACTTGCACAAAAACAGATTCAGTATTCCTCAAGATGAATAAAAACAGTGAAATGCAAACATTCAATAATTAAATGTTACACAAATATTAGAGATGCACCGATTGATCGTCCAGGGAATCAGAATCGGCCGATCAGTCTCACTTCTTACCGATTCCGAGCCGATTCGTTTAGTTACGGCACAGGCAATAACGTCAGTTGCGCGTTCTCGCTCTCTTCTCTCCGACGGCGAAGTGACAATTTGTTTGCAATTTTTATATTTGTTCTTATTTTATTACTGACTTTTTACTTGTTTTTTTTTTTTTATGAAAATAAAACTTTGCTTTGAAGAAAAGTAGATTTTTGTTGTTATAGTTCTTAGAAAGAAAATTGGAATCTGCCAAGAAAATTGCAATCGGTGCATCTCTAACAAATATACTTTATGTATTTAATCTCACTTTATTAACCAATGTCTTCGCTGCTGAACTTCGATGATCCAATTCAACCATACTAATAAATGTCTTTAGTTAAACATCACATTTGTGTTTTGTTTTCTTTTTTTTTTATTGCTGAAGTAAGAGTGTTGAACTTTCTTTTCCTGCATCCTATTCTTCTGTGATTCAGAATGGTAGCACAGCTGAAAGGTTGTTTGAGCTGAGCCCTCTACTGCAGAGGCGTGAATTTGCATTTCCTTCAGCCTTGGTTACTTTTTAGGGAGTAACACAATATTGTAATGCATTACTTTTATTAGTAACTTTCCCCAACACTGTGCATGTCACCAGAGAGAAGTCCGTTGTTTTCAACAGAAGGTCTGGTTAACTCTTTCCCTGCCAGCGTTTTTGAAAAAAAAAGTTGCCAAAAAATGTCTTTGATTACATCTGGATCGGATCCACAACGATAATCAAAATGTTCATCAACATCCCAAAAGCTTGCACAGTCCTATAGCTTGACCTGGGTCAACATTTCATTCGGAACCATTAGGCAGTTTTGATTTACATGCTGTTTAATGTTGATGATCGCATTATTTTTCATATGCATTTGCTTACAAGTGCAATAGCTTATATTTCTGTTTCTTCGCCTGTGTCTTGATCAGGAGATTCTGTACTCTTACAGAAGATGCGTAATAGAGCCCCCTACTATACACACACACATATATACATACATACATACATACATACATATATATACACACATATATATATACACATATATATATATATACACACACATATATATATATATATTAGCCTAGGGTCAGAGGAATCTTTTACGATTCGCAAAATTAGTCTCAGATGACCAAATCATGGCCAAAATCGTACAATGTGAACCTGGCTCAAGATCTATAATATGCATTTAGAAAATAGAAAAAGATGGATTTCCATTTCTTTGATGACAACAGTGCAGGTGCACATGCACACGCACAACTGAACACAAAGGCGTCACCAGCTTTTTGCACAGTTTAGAGTCACAAATCGTAACAGTGTGCTTTGAGGTCAAAATGCATACCTGCTACACAAAAAGAGTACAAAATGGCACATTTGTTCTTCTGAGAAGTGTTTCTGATAAAGTGAACCGGCGCTTTAGGTCTCTCTGTTTACCTGTGATCTGGACAGAGGTGTGGTTGCGTTCTGCGGGCACATGTTGAAGGTCATGCTTTGGGATGCGCTGAGGCTGCTGTTGTTGGGGGCCATCAGGTCAAAGAGGTCAGCGGAAGGTGGTTGGGTGGATGTGGGTGCAGGGGCGGGTGGAGCGGGTACGTCACTGAACAGGTCTGGGATGGCAGACTGAGCAGCAGCAGGAGGACTGGTGGAGGAGAAGGCGTTCCAGTCACCAAACTCACCGTTACCAGTAGACAACGAACCTGAGGAGATCGATATAATATATATATGTATTTTAGGGGTGTAATGGTTTTCGGTAAAAAAATAAAAAAATCTAACCATACGGTTCTCCACCCACGATTCGACACACACTTGTACCACAGTTCATCTTAAATCTGCAATGCATCTATAATATGGTTTGTTGGGAGGAATAACGCGTAAAACAGAAAGACGGAGTTCGGCTAATGTACGTTTCTGTCGATGGATACGCATTCTGGCTTCCCAATACGTTACAACAGCGATGATCAAAAGAACGTGGGCAACAGTCACTCTTTGTATATTTTGTTCAATAGGAGTGCCAAATGCTCAAATATGACCAGTCATTTACACAGTCATCACCTGGGTGTTGATAGCTCGCGAGCACAGGTGAGACCTGAACAGCACATGTTGATATATAGGGTTGTGATGGTGAGGAAATTCACACAAATTCACACAAAACGTATGGTCATGCCCATCTTGGCGTGTATCCTATCAAACATAGTAGGTTATGTGTCTTAAAGAGAACAAACAGTCGAGAAAGACAACGCATGTTTTAAAGTGACAGCAGCCTAACACTGTGTTCTAACCAAGCGGCAACCTCTCAAGAGTTTCTCTTGAAGCCAATACGGAAGTGAATTAAACTGTAATTCATTGACTGGCCGCTAGGGACAGTCCCATGTTAAAATGGCCAACTTTACAGCAGAAAAAAAAAAAACATGTTTACAGCCTGGATCAAATTGTGGTTTTGGTCTATACAGCTAATTTTGCCCTTCATGACCGCTCTGAGGTTGCCGCTGCCGTCTGCGACTTTACCTCAGCTAATTCCAGCCGCTGAATTTGGCATCTCTGCCGTGTTTGTGCTTTTTTTTTTTTTCAGGATTATTTTATACAATTATAAAATAATTATATATACAATTATAAAATAATATGGCTTGCTACGTTAATGGTCGAGACAGATGCGCATGCGGAAGATAAACAGAATACATATTGTAGGATCGTGGCATTGGCTAAAGGTTTTGTTCACCAGATTTACTACAATCACAATGGCAGGAGGATATAAAACTCCGACAGCACTGCTTGAATATTTTAACTAAAACGGCTGCATTTTGAAAAATTATACTTTGGACGCGGGCTCATTTGTTTGTGAGATATATACGATCATATACGGTTTTACAACATAAACGCTGCTCAAAATTTCTTGAAGAACGATGATGGAGAACAGATCATTCAGAAGAAATGTGATATATCAATATTTCATGGATTTAACGCTTTTGTGGACAAAAAAAATACCTTTTTTGTTTTTCAGTGGACATTTTATCCATGTGCAACGGATGCATCTCGCGATCGCAATTTTTTTATTATAAAGGTATGAAGTCCCGTTTGATTTTTCATGTTGTTATTTGCACACCTGACACGAATTACAATTACTGGTGCTGGGGCATCTATATTGTAAAAAAAAAAAAAAAAAAAAAAAAAAAAGACACCATAGATTGACAGTAAACCTTTAGAACTTTCAAATGATATAACATTATCTTTATTAATATCTTAGATAGACAGATAGCTCCTTTGCCTGTTAACATGATCACTTCCCGCCTCTTTGCCTATTTTCAGTTATCCAGGCGTGACGTGCGGTGATGCGCTGCTAAGATGGCAGCGGCCTCATTTGCACTTCAAAATTGCTCTTCAGCAATCTATGGGTGACGTCACGTACACTACGTCCATATTTTTTTCTTTACAGTCAATGGTCCACACCAGACGCGAGAAGCGAAAAAAATCAATCAAAAACCACAGCCAATCAGAACAGAGTGTGAGTGGGCTCTCTCGGCAAGTGCACAGCAGATACAATGAAATGGGCATTTATTTATTTATTTATTTATTTTTCATTACAGCTAAAAAGCTGGGAACACAGAATGATATTTAAACTGACATTAGAGACTTTTAACATTAAATGAAGCACAAACAGTACCTGATATTATCATTGCCATACTTTGTGTTGTTGTTCCAGCTGCAACTTCATGGAGAAATAGGAACCGTTTTTAAAATAGAATCGTCACATGTCACCGTTGCGGCTGGTTAGGACGAAAACTCCCATTTACATGGAAAAGATGTCTGGTTAGGACACAGTGTAATTTTCCTGCTGTCTGTTTTTCATGTTAATCAAACAAACGACAAGGAAATCACTCACTGCTCTTGACTGAATAGCTTTTGTAACTTTGTATAAATTAAATAAAGAATAATTATTATTATTATTATGAAGATTACATGCATTGTTTTTACATTTTATTCAATTTCTGTACCTGAAAACTACTGTTAGATACGTAAATAACCTGAAAAGCACTATTTTATTTTTATCTTTGCTCTATTGTATTTGTGCGTTGTTGGTGGTTTATTTTTGTTCTTATTTTCTTTATTTTTATTTGACAGTAGTCCTTTTTCCCCTGAACATAGCACATACTGAACAGTACCGAAAACGTGACGCTAAAACCGTGATAAAAACCAAACTGTGAGTAATTTTTGAACCACTACACCCCTAATATATAAAAAATATTAAGCAGCACAACCACTTACAACTGTGATTATAAGAAATGTTTCTTGAGCCCAAATCAGAATGATTTATGCAGGATCATGTGACACTGGAAATTCAGCTTTGCCATCACAGGAATAATTTACATTTTAAAATATATTAAAATAGAAAACAGTCATTTTAAATTGTAATATTTCACAATATGTTTTACTGAATTTTTAGGCTTTTAGGGAGGAACGAAATCACACCGCTGTGAATGAAAGAAGCACTAAAATCGCCTAAGCCCTAGCGTTCTGCTGTCATTGCTGTAGGTTTGCTGTCGTTGCAATGTCTCCGCAAAGACGTTGCAAATTTATTGTCCTTTTCAGACACCTGGTAGTACTGACGCAATTTTAGCTGCACATATAAAAATTGTCTTGCGAGTTTTGCGTCATCTGATCGGCCTTTACAGAGACCACCAATCAAACTATATAAACCTATTATCAGTCAATAATATTGGTACCTAATCAAATATATTACACTATATTTATGCTCACATACAGGTTTATTATTGATTTGTGTTAATTCAACTACTGACATGGTCATTGGTCCACTGTTGCATGGCTATTCATGAGACTTATAACTGCATCCTGACACATGCACACACTGCTCTTAAGGAGTGAGTCTCTGTCAGGGGAGATGGGGCATGGATGATGGGAGCTGACGTGTGTCTGTGCTCATAACACTCAGCAGGTAGCTGCTCCATCTGGACCCCTCAGTCACTCATCAATATTTCACTGCGTCGTGTGTTGCTACTCCAATCATATTTCAGACAAGCCAACAGAATTGTCATCCTACTGCCCACCAGCAAAGTGACACTCGCTCTGCATTGAGGTGAGGCCAAGGGAGAAATGAGAATGATGGGAAAAGTCAACCCAAGCCCACCCATTTCTCTCTAAAGTGGGATATGCTGAATTGCTGTAATAACTTACTAAATGCTCAAATGGTACAAATCAATAATCATCCGCCAAGCACAAACTGAGCATTAAATTGGCTTTGGCAAGTAAATAAAATGTACACTGTAAGAAAAGCTACTTTTAAATGAAAAATTTATCAGAATATTTTTTTTTTTTTTTTTTTTTTTTTTTTTTAAATTGGTGTTACTCTAGAACTTTATTTCTCCAAAAAAACTTCTATTTTTTTTTTTACACCTGTACATCTGGTTTGATTACACTTCACATTATTCTGTGTCAATGTTTTGTTAATGAGACATTTACAGATCACCAATTATTATCAGGCAAAAACATAATTTTTGTCCCCGTGCAGGTGTGTACTCTGCATGTGATCTTAAACGATGTGCAGTTGGATCACACATACCAGCAGCTGACGGGAGACTGGCAGAGGCAGCAGGTGAGGAAAAGTCGGCAAAGTCTCCAATGAGATCTGAGCTTCCAACTGTAAACAATCAAGATGACGCATAGTCTTTAGAAAGCAATTCTACAATATTATTGAGAAATGAAAGCATAAACAGAACAAAAATATATGAATACCAACACTCCAGTTTCAAAAGTTTGGAGTCGGCAAGAATTTAATGTTTTTGAAAAACGTTATTTGATTAAAAAAAAAAAAAAAAAAAAAAAAAGAAAAAAAAAAAAAAAAAACCTAAAAACTGTAATATTGTGATATATAATTACAATTCAATGTTTTCTGTTTTAAATGTATTTAAAAAGATAATTTATTTTTAATTTAAATTATCTATTTTTATTTATTTTTTGTAATTATTTATTTTTTATTTAATAATTTAAATAACAGCAAAGCTGAATTTTCAGCATCATTACTCCATTTTTTAGTGTCACATGATCCTTTAGAAATTATAATATGCTGATTTGCTGCTCAAGAAAAATGTCTTATTATAATCAGTGTTGAAAACAGTTTTTTTTTTTGCGTAAACCGGGATACATTTTTTCATGATTCTTCGATAAATACAGTTCAAAAGAACAGCATTTATTTTAAAGATTATTTCTGTAACAGTATACATGTTTTTACTGTCACTAATCATCAATTCACAGTATCTGCAGGTATATGTGTTTCCAATGTAATACTTTTATATCATTTTTAAGACCCTTCCAAAAAAAAAAAAAAAAGTTAAGACCTGCACATCACTTTCATAGGCTTCAATGCGAACGAATAAGGTTTTTAAAAGTGTAAAAAGAACACAATGGACATATAATTAATTTTGAAGTGTTAACAATGAGGCTATGTGGCTTTTATAATCAACTAACACTGCTTTTGTAATTTTTCCAAAAGATTTGTCACCAAAAAAGTCATTCAGTTTAACCAAAATTTTGGTTTTACCGAATTACACTTTTGGTTATACCGAATGATGATATTTTCCAAAAATGCTAACAGGCTGATATCTAGCTAGCTAGCAAAAGAACAATCAAATTGTATATTCAGTAAAAGTTTTTAAAATATTACAACATTTTCCATGTTTTATAGAGGTTGTACCGAATGACCTGATGTTTAAGGACATGCGTATGAACAAGTGAAAACAGGACTTTTTCACATAGTTAAGAGAGGGTTAGTTACTTTGCTTCACGACCATGTGGTCCTTGATCTGAATGATGTCACATCCTGTCAACATGATACTGACCGCATGACTTAATCCAAAATGGCCCCTTTATATTGGTTACTCCGAATGACATCAATGAACTTCATTATCCCAAACATTCTTTCTCATAAAAGCGACGACTTCTACACATATATAAATATATATAAACATATATAAAAACATATATAATAAATAATTTATACCATTTTGCACTATGATGATATATGATGTTATAAAATCATACCAGAATAAAAAATATATACATTACATTTTACAGGGTTCCCACTCTAAGCTCTATTTCAAATTCCCTGACTTTTCCCTGACTTTCCCTGACTAAAAAGCTGAATTTCCATGACCTATAATGAACGGAAAAACAGGCCGCTGTTGTGCTGAGCAGACAAAAATCAGCTAAATACAGTATTTTAAATCCACCCATTTGCAAACTTTATTTACTTGTTCACAGACGTTTTTAGTACAAAACTAAGTTAAACACTCATACACACTACTTTTTTTTTGCGCTTTTACCCGTTAAATGCACTTTGGTATTTTTCTGTACTATTTTTACAGAAATTAATTTTATAGTTTTTATAATTTCAGGGGTTAAACGCTTTAGAGGATTTTCTAGCCGTCTTGGACTGTTTGACACTAGGCTATTTCTGTAAATGGTTATTATTATTTAAGTCTGAAATAATTATTTAATAATTATTAATTATTTAAGTACCATAATATTTTTCCTTCAGAAGTAATGTTGGTAGTTTATCCAATGTGCATTTATTAATTTATTCATATTAATTCATTCTACCATGGTGAATAAACAAAGGTAACGGCTACGTACGACCAATTTGAAAATTCTATGCGACTGCCACTAGGGGGCGAAATGCAATAATCGTGCAGTGAAAAGGCAGCCAATCATAACAGCGTGTGGGCAGACTCTGTTTGCAGCTAAACAGGAAAACCAAATGAAATTTAACTAAATGAAATTAAACCATAAAACATTACTGAAAATACGTACTCAGTGATTGATACAATTTGTCATGAAATACACTTGTTTGAGCTTTTCTTAATATTAAAATGGTTTGAGCTTAAATATAATTTTGCATGACTTCAATAGCCGCCACTCAGAGTTTGAAAAGAAATAAAAGGAAACAAGAACGTTCAAAGTGTAAGTAATAAATACTTTTCTTTGTGCATTTATGTCCTTGTTCCCTCTCTATGACCTGAACTGTTAGCTGCAAAATCCCAGAAATATAGAAACCATTTAAAAAAAATAGAATCCTTTGTCGTGTCGCGACTGGTTAGGACAGTCTTTGAAGTGGTCATTTTGTAGCTAAAGCTCTTGAAATTTTCATTTTCCTGGCTTTTTCTGGTTTGCCTTAGGTACAGGTACAGGCATTTGACTCAAGTTGATGAGCAGAAAGGGAATAAAATGCAGCTAAAAAAATAGCCTAACCATAATAATATGCAAAACATGTGAAACAATGCAAAAAAAAAAAAAAAAAAAAAAAAAATGCGGTATAGAAAAATTACATTTTGATTTGATCCCTGACTTTCAATGTCTGGAATAGACCTTTTAAAATTCCATGATATTCCAGAAATTCCATGACCCGTGGGAACCCTGATTTTAAGATATTTTAATCACAAATGAAATGGCTGTATTAGCCTTTGGACGGTTAAACCAAATGACCTTTTGACACTTCAAAATCTTTAAAATACCTTTATATGTAGCAAAATATATAGGTGCTGGTCATATAATTGGAATATCATCAAAAAGTTGATTTATTTCACCAATTCTATTCAAAAAGTGAAACATATTATATTCATTCATTACACACAGACTGATATATTTCAAATGTTTTTTTCTTTTAATTTTGATGATTATAACGGACAACTATGGAAAATCCCAAATTCAGTATCTCAGAAAATTAGAATATTACTTAAGACCAATACAAAGAAAGGCACTGCTCCGGTGTTATAAGAGCCCAGGTTGCTCTGATAGTGGCCTTCAGCTCTTCTGCATTGTTGGGTCTGGCATATCGCATCTTCCTCTTCACAATACCCCATAGATTTTCTATGGGGTTAAGGTCAGGCGAGTTTGCTGGCCAATTAAGAACAGGGATACCATGATCCTTAAACCAGGTACTGGTAGCTTTGGCACTGTGTGCAGGTGCCAAGTCCTGTTGGAAAATGAAATCTGCATCTCCATAAAGTTGGTCAGCAGCAGGAAGCATGAAGTGCTCTAAAACTTCCTGGTATACGGCTGCGTAGACCTTGGACCTCAGAAAACACAGTGGACCAACACCAGCAGATGACATGGCACTACAAACTATCACTGACTGTGGAAACTTTACACTGGACTTCAAGCAACGTGGATTGTGTGCCTCTCCTCTCTTCCTCCAGACTCTGGGACCCTGATTTCCAAAGGAAATGCAAAATTTACTTTCATCAGAGAACATAACTTTGGACCACTCAGCAGCAGTCCAGTCCTTTTTGTCTTTAGCCCAGGCGAGACGCTTGTCAGAGTGGCTTGACACAAGGAATGCGACAGCTGAAACCCATGTCTTGCATACGTCTGTGCGTAGTGGTTCTTGAAGCACTGACTCCAGCTGCAGTCCACTCTTTGTGAATCTCCCCCACATTTTTGAATGGGTTTTTTTTTTTACAATTCTCTCCAGGGTGCGGTTATCCCTATTGCTTGTACACTTTTTTTCTACCACATCTTTTCCTTCCCTTCACCTCTCTATTAATGTGTTTGGACACAGAGCTCTGTGAACAGCCAGCCTCTTTTGCAATGATCTTTGGTGTCTTGCCCTCCTTGTGCAAGGTGTCAATGGTCATCTTTTGAACAACTGTCAAGTCAGCAGTCTTCCCCATGATTGTGTAGCCTACATAACTAGACTGAGAGACCATTTAAAGGCCTTTGCAGGTGTTTTGAGTTAATTAGCTGATTACTGTGGCACCAGGTGTCTTCAATATTGAACCTTTTCACAATATTCTAATTTTCTGAGATACTGAATTTGGGATTTTCCTTAGTTGTCAGTTATAATGATCAAAATTAAAAGAAATAAACATTTGAAATATATCAGTCTGTGCGTAATGAATGTATATAATATACAAGTTTCACTTTTTGAATGTAATTAGTGAAATAAATCAACTTTTTGATGATATTCTAATTATATGACCAGCACCTGTAATTAAAACCTTTTGGATTAGATAAAAGAGATCTAGTTGTACTACCTTACATACTTTGGATGTCATATTTTTGTTTTTTACGTCACTGACCCATATACAGTACAAATGAACAAATTGAGTACAAATAGTAATATAGAGTAATATAGTTTTGTTTTAATTCACTTTTATGCATCAGATTGATTTCACGATTTCAAAAATCACCAATCGAAAATGAAATTTAAATCTTTACTGCTGCGTCAGTTCGGTTGAATTTTTAAGACCTTTGAAAAGTGGATTTAAGACATTTTGTGTTAATTAAGGCCTTATTTTTACATTAAGGAATGAATGCATCCTTGCTGAATAAAAGTACTTTTTAATACAAAATGTATTTTTTTAGAATAGAAATCAAAATAATAATCTCTGATTTTTTTCTATCGTGACAATGCGTGACAATGTAACAACCGGTCTGGATGAGTGACTAGAACTCAAATGCACAGGTAAACACACGTATCCATCCACATACAACACAATTAGGTTGTCACAAACTGGTTGCAACAGCTCATGACCTCCTGACTGATGTCAACAGACACAGCACAGCTGTTGGGCTGGTGACAGGATACGGAGGGACAGCAGCATCTGTGCACCCATCTCCTATTCGTTTTTTCTCTCCCACACACACAACTCACACCCATCTGGGGCACTTAGATGCCTCTGACTGCATCTGAGAAACTTCTTCCATGAGTATAGTTTTAAAAGCTACATCAACTTTTATGGAAAAAAGTTTCTCTTTCAGAATTCAGTCTCTGTAGGGAAGAAATTGGGCTTCAAAATAAACAGAGTACTTAGTAGTTAAAGGATATGCTCCCCACACACTGAGCTGTGGTATCTATACAGGAGGTTTGGTTTCTAATCAGTTTGTGAGTGGTAAAAGTGATGCTTGTAGCAAAAAAACATTTTAAATGTGGAAAATGCAACTGATCGGGTCTTACCTGAAGACACTGGTTGACCAGAGCCAGAGTCCACCATCAACAGGTCTGCAAACCCCATGCTGGATGACTGATTCACTGATGCCTGAAAAGAGAATAAAGAATGTCATATTTCACTTCTACCACATGACGGCAGCACAGGCTTCCTTTTGCAACCATAACCACCATCACAGAGGACTGTGTAAGAGCATTCATGTATTTTTGTTTATATTTTTTTAGTCTACCGTACGGACACCTTCTGCAGTGTCTAAGTAAAAATGTAAACTACTGGTCGAGTCATTATTATAGCTAATACAAATTAATATTTATAAAATAAGATTGCCAATATAACACCAATTTATTACAAAAAAAAAAAATCAGTTTCTTTCATTTGAGCATTTAGGAAGTTAGCAATTCTTTATTATTATTATCATTATTATTATTATTATTTCTGATGCAAATAAAGGTAATAACAGCAAGATATTCCAAATAATTTATCAGAAATGATACATGCTTAAAATGATGAAAATTAAATTAATGCTTATTTCACAATATTTAAACTATTATTATTATTATTATTATTATTATGGCCAATACAAATATTTATATATAAAATATGCCCAATATAACACCAATATATTAAAAATCATTCAATTTCTCTCATTTGTGCATTTAAGAAGTTATTACAGCAATTCTTTGTTGTTATTATTATTATTGCTAATGCAAATAAATATTTATAAAGTCAATAACAGCAATATATTATAAATAATTAATCCTATGGGAAACAATACATGCTTAATTATGGAAATTAATTTTTTGAGAAATGTTTATTTCTCAATATTTAAACATTATTAATACTATTATTAAGAAGAAGAAATTGTTAAAGTCCCCCTGCTGTCAATAATTTTATCCCTTAAAACTCATCTTTGATAATCCATGCAGCCATGAATATGCAAATTAGTCCTGTCTCCATTCAATCACTCCAGCTCAGACTACTGGTTAAATTTAGTCATATATTTTCGAACCAGAAACTGATTCAGAAGAAGCAAATTATATTTATTATTATATTTAGCTTGACTACGTTATCAAACAGCTAATAATGTGTTGCTAATGTTACACAAACCATGTTCTCGTTCACCATCTCACAGTCAGACATCTGCCTTCTAAAAATCAGCATTTATTAGAAACGCTTTGGATGTCATAGAAAGTCAGTGGAGAAGGGCATACATTACATCATAACATTGTATTCATATACCTAATTCACCCGCTATATTGCTATATGCAGCCAATTTTTCCTACGCCTCCTACATCTCTGACGCTGCCTCATAAAATGTAGTAGTCCAGCGAGTACACATTGTCATGTTGTAAGACAACAATGGAACCTCCATGTTGCTGTTGTTGGTGGTTTTGTGTAGGTATACCAACACCATGCCACAGAAGCCAATTCAGATATTCCAGAAAACATTCCAATCTGATACACAATTATTGGATTTGGACTTAGATTGTGGAACTGACACTCCTGCAATTACAAAATTGGCCAAATGTTTTAAAACGGCTTTAAACAACTTAAAGATTTCAGCACCAAAGCCTTCTATTTCATTATGTACCATTTACAGCAGGATGAATTTGGAGAGCAGTATTTTACCATGTTGTTGTCAGCATCGGGACTGCTTTTGCCGCCAGTATAATGAGCAGCTGCGCCCAGGTCGACGGTTTTGGACGGGACTCCGCCGCGTTTGCGTGTGGAGGTGGTAGTGGTGGTGGAGGTGATTGTATCGGTGTTCTGTGTGATCTGGACGCTCTTGGTTGTTACAGTCTCTTCATCATCCTTGAACTCCGACTTTGCAGGACGACCGTTCCGGGAAACTCTGTCCTCCTCATTGTCACTGCAGGAGGAGGCAACAGTAAGGCAAAAACTAATAAAGTATCTAGTTAAAATTTATACTATGGGGCAGAACTGTGTTAGTTCATATAGGTGGTTTAATTCAAAATACATTTCAAAGCATTAAAATCAGCATGAAATGAAAATTCACCTGTTTTCTAAAAGCATGTTATTGATCTTATTACAATTCACTTTGTAATTCTTAATCAAAATGTCATAACTTGATCCAGACATCTCTCTTGTGACGTATGCAAAATCCTCCTAACCCCACCCCTTTCTTACAATTGACTGCAAGCTCACTTTCAGCCAATAAAATTATCTATTTTCTAATAATCCGTTTTTTCACACTTGGATGTATGTCACAATATATAGGAAAAGATCTGTCTCTATTTCTGTTTCATAGCTTTATCATTTCAATAGACTGAAAATTCAGTACCTGATACGGTCTGGCGAATCGTCTCTCTCCTTCTTGCGGAATTTGTTGATGGTGTCATCAATGGTGCTTCCAATTTTGTCACTTATCTCCCCAAGTTTTTCACTAAAGGGGAAGCTGCTCTTGTTTTTGTCCCAGTCCTCATCCCATTTGCTTTTGGATTCGGGGTCAAATCGCTCTCCCGCTGAGAATGTTGATACAGAATTAGTTAGGTGCTGAATTTGAGATATTTAATGCTTCAGATAGGAATTTAATAAGAATGAACTTTGGAAGATTTACTGCCTGTTTTCAAATGATAATAAAGCACAACATTAACTGCAGCAGGGAAATAGTGCTGACTTTCATGAATGAGGTGCAAACTATAATATGACTAATTTACATAGTGTGTTTTGGCCTGAAAAGAATGAAAATGACTTTAATAAGACAGGTTTTTGCGTTAAAATACCACATGCAAAAGTGATGCAATTGTTTAAATCTGGTCTCCTTGATGGACTTGCACATATACACGCATTTCAAAGTTCGAAAAGTGTGGGAAAACACCTGACTGAAAAAACTCAACCAACTTAAAAGTATAACTTAAAATCAAGCTGTCTTCCCCCTCTGACCCTGTGGTATTTTTATCTTTCGCAACCAAAAACAAATCCATCATTAGAATGCCATCATTAATTGGAAATTTGAAACTGTAGTACATCTAATAAAGGGAGAAATCTGAGCAGCAAATCAAAGCAGAATCCAAGCACAATCTTTTGACTTCGTAACACAAGTAACATCACTAATGACATGACAAGGGACATGGCATCTTGACTTGATTAGACAGCTCTAAGAGAAAATCAGATTGCTGCTTTATGTATTACATGTTATTTCCTCTAACCTGATCATAAACATCACCAAATGATGCAGTGAGCAAAGTTGAAAAAGTGATAGCCCTGAAATCAAAACAGCTCTAATCAAAAGATCAGTTGTGGGAAGAAGGGAATCCAGGGGGAATTTTTCCACACTATGTGAAAAGACTTCAGAGGGCCTAAAACAAATCCCTGTGGGATGCCTACAGTACAGAGATGAAGCAGCTCACTTTTGGGGTCAATCAGAGTTTCAACAGATAAAAAAATAAATAAAAATAATAATAATGTCTCAAAATGACCTGGGACCAATGGGAATTTCAGGTTTATTTGATTACCAACTAACCCACTGGGACCAATCACCACAACGTCGAAACGCATTTAAGGAACAAAAAAAGTACCTGATAGTTCTTTCTATCCTGCTAAAAGCACCAGCATCTTTTTTGTGACTATCAAAATTCTATATGATGCTTGTATTAGCTTTAATGTCTAGAAAATGTTTGCAGAACAGTTTTACACCGTGTCCTAACCAGACGCGATGCAATAAGATTCCAACGACAAACAATTTGTCTGTCCACACTAGATGTGATGCGACACTGAGATGTAATCAAGTCAAATCACAGCCAATCAGAAGAGCGCGTGGGCGGGCTCTCAACGAAATGGATAAGTACATAATCAAATTCATGAATAGTACACAATTTTAACATTATTAAAAATACATACAGAGTTACTGAAACAATTTGTCATAGAATACATTTGTCTGTTCACATTGAGTTGACAGTTTAAACGTTCTTGTTTCCTTTTATTTATTTTGAAGATCTGAGGTGAATTGTCTATTGTTGCTTTCAGTATAGCTATAAAAGAAAATGATATTCAAACTCACATTAGATGCTTTTAGCATTAAATAAAGCACATGAACATTACCTGAGATTATAATTGCCATACTTTGTGTTGTTGCTCCAGCCGCAACATCGCAGAAAAATAAAAAATGTTTCTAAAATAGAATGGTCACCTGTCACCATTGCAGCTGAAAAAAAACTCTGATTAACATGGAAAAGATACCTTTATCGCATGTCGTGGAGTCTCGTCTAGTTAGGATACGGTGTTAGTATACTGATATTAAATCAGAGCAGATTATCTTGGCATGCGTTTGCACCATGTAAACTGGCACAAGTTGTTGTCGGATTATCAAGTCATAAATGATGCAAGCATCAGCTTTTTGCCCATTTTCCCATTTTACATTTTTAGGTTTACACACGTTTAGGGAACAAAAATCAGTTTGTTCAACCAGCGGCAGACAGCAGGAATATCTGGGAAACCTTTTGATAAACAGTCTTCATTTTTGCAGTTCCATTATTGGCACTAGTGGTTGTAGAAATCATGCACTTTCAAATTTAGCAACACTCAAATTTGCTACATTTGATCACTTACAGTTACTTTGTTTAAAGCCTCCCATGCTGTCAGAAGATACTCCAATGTATTTGTCTTTATTCTTCTTAGCCTTCTTCCTCTCTTCACGTAACCGGTCATCATCCTGAACAAACTCGACCATCTCTTTCACCTTCTGCCGTACGTTAATGCCCTGGTCCTTCCCATTCTCATCTAGCAAAACAGAAAAGAGTCATTTGGAACTGTTTGGCCCATTTATTCTTGTTTTTGCAAACCTCCATTAGAATGTTGAAAAAATGTTGGTAAAAAGAACTAAACGTCAAAATGTGACTCGGTGTTCAGTAGTTGAAAAAATATGATATTGTAGTCAATTTTTATTTTTTTAATGCCAAAACAGCTGGAACACTTGGACCTTTGCTATTGAGATATACTGCATGGATCTCCTACAAAAGCCTTGATAGGCTGCAAAATTATTTCTTATTTTGTTTTCCTCATTAAATATGCATTGAATACGAATTCAGAAATACAATGGTGTAAAGGCAAACCTTTTGGGTTGAATACTGAAATGAAACCAAAGCTACTAATGTGCTAATGTTCATGAATAGTTTCAGTAGATGATTGAAAATGTGTGAAAATGATGAAAAATTAAACAGAATAGCTTCTGAAAAGACAGATTCTTTGAAACATATTTAGAACAAGACAGAGCTTTAAATAGCTACAAAAAAGGAGAAGAAACAGACACCAACACCTCAAGCACTGACTATGAAGCTGTATAATCTGTCACTCATGTTACTGCTTTGTCATTCACTAATCAGACAAATGCAGCTTAATAAAAATGTAGTAACTTCAGAAAGAATTTAGCATATATTTTTCAGATTTTTGTTCATATTTTTCAACTTTACTTAATTTATGAATACATTCATTATTTCTCCACAATGAAATATTGAAATTTCTCTTGTACAAACAAGCTCTAAAGTTGTTCCTGTTGGAAAGCAAACCCTAGAGCATGAGGCTACGTCCAGCATTACTTGACATCTGGGATAGTGTTACCTGGGTGTTGAGCTATATTTGGGTTATGACAAACAAAGCACTGTTTTCAGGCCAACGAGCTCAAATTTAATTTCATATCACCCTCTGCAACAGTATCAAAAGACTCATTTGCTCAAATTTGCCCATTTGCACACTGCTTGAACAAAGATTTTCACTAAGTAATTCCTTTTAATGTGCCTCTATTATGCTTTTTTGAATATTACCTTTCATGTAGTGTGTTATATAGCGGTTTGTGAATGTGAAAGGTCTGCAAAAAGTGCAGATAAATTATGGTCTCCCAAAAGCAGGAACCGACGTAAGGTAGAAGTTAGAAACAGTTAGCCAGTTAGAAAAGAGAGGCTTAATGCTTTTCTTCCACAAAAACAGGATCATTTTCTTAGCTATAATCATACCATATTGAACAGGTAACTGTACCTTTGGACTAAGAGACTCCAGTAAGTTTGACCAACTAAGAATTGCTATCATTGGGTCAGGGAGTAAAACACAATTATAGACCTTGGCAAACAACTGGAAAATTTCTGACCAAAAACTCTGAATTTGTGCACAGAACAGAAAAAAAAAAAAAGATGTGCTAGGGTACCCTCAGCAGGTTTACACTTGTTGCATGTAGGGAAGACGTGTCTTGAATTGATAGGATATATGGATAAAAAGCATTTGTCCCAATCAGTCTCGGAAACCTGAATCCCTAAGTCTTCTTCCCAAGCAGTTTTCAAGTAAAGGGAGGAAAAGTCAGAATTTTCTTTAAAAGCATTTACAAATAAGAATATTATGCCACAAGCACTAGGAGAACTTGAAAATAAATCAAGCATTTTGCATTCTAAAGACAAAACTTCAAAATGTGAGATGTTTATACAAGTATAGTTCCTGACATCTCAAGTAAAGAGATGAGGAGAGGTCATATCTCTCACTTGAGAAAAGGAGGCAAAAGAATCATTAATATATAAATCTTTAATACCGAGAATTCCTTTACCATGCCATTCCTTAAAAACTTTATCTGCGAGTGAGGGTTTGAACGTGCGATTATAACAAACAGGAGTAAATAAGGAAGTACTTGGTAACTTAAGTCCCTTTCTAATCTGGTACCATAGTTTGATAGAGTTGTTTAGAATTAAATTATTTTAGAAAGAGTAAATCAATGGCATTCTGCAATTCGCTGCCCAAAAATAATGACAAAAGTTGGGTAACTCTGCATTAAAAAAATTTGATCTGTGTTATCGCTGATGGGCATAAATTCACTTTTTTGCCAGTTAACAGAATAACCAGAAAGGCTACTAAATGAGTCTATTAAATCCAAGTTAGAACTGATGTGCATGGATGCTGATACAACATGCTGACCCAGGAAGAAAATCTCCTAAATTAAATTCTTGTGGTTAAAATATAATTCCATTCAACTTGATCAAAAGCTTTTTCTGCAAATAAAGCAATAACTGCTAATGTAGAGTGAGATTTTTGCTTTGAATAAATTATATTTATAAAATGTATGATATTAAAAAAAACAAAAAAAACTTTTAGGGACAAAGCCAACTTGATTAGGGTGATCAGGGTGACTTTCTCCTTTCAGACGAATACAATCTGAATTATATTAATAATCACCCTGATGCTCTTAAGCTTTATAATGGCATAGAAACCACCTGTTTGAAACTCAAAAATCTATCCATCCATCATAAACGTACTCCACATAGCTATGGGGGGTTAATAAAGGCCTTCTGAAGTGGAGCGATGTGTTTGTGTAAGAAAAATATCCATGTTTAACATGTAATGAAGTAAAATAACCAGCTACCGCCGGACCGCCTTCCATATTCAACTTACAGAACAAGTGTAACTGACGTCACGCAAGTTAGGCTTGTTTCATAAGTTGAATATGGAAGGCGTAGTATGTAGCATAAGCATTTTGAACTGCGAGAGGCATTACACTTTCTTCGTAAGTTGAATAAAGGAGGTGGAAAATTAAAGGGTTTTTTGACCATGGATGCATATAAACCTATTGTCGGAGACCTCCAAAACAAAATTAAAATTTAAAAAAGCATAATAGGGGCACTTTAACCTTTTAATCATTTCATCCGTTTAAACTTACCTACAAAATGATAATTTTCCAAAGAACGCAGGTCGTAAATATGTTCTCTGGCACTGGTGACCACCCGCTCTGAACCGTTTCTGATGAGGTACGCTAATAGCAATAAGGCCTGCACATATGGAAGAGGGAGTTATTAGGGATATTCACAAATCAAGCAATTAAAAGTGTTAAATGCAGGATTCTGGGTGTATAATTAGTAAGCTTACTGTAAAAGTTTACTGTTACACAGACATTACATTGATAACCTTAAATATTCCTTTACACTCACAAAACTTTAAAAAGTTTAGCTAGACTATTGAAATTTTTTAATGTAGCCACATATGGAACAAACATTTCTTTGTGTGAAGCAATGAATGAATATTAGCAATAGGCCGGTACTTGGATTTTTGACTAAATACTGTGTAAATGTACACAAATAAATGTGCACTTAATTTCAGTAATTGTGCCTCATTTAAATGTGAAAGTATGATTTAAGATAAAAGAGTTTAACCAAAGATGAGCAGTGCACCGTACCTTGTAAACTCTCCTCCAATTCTTCTTATTGTCTTTCAGCATTCTAGTCCAAAGCATGTTCATAACTTCAGGGAACTGCTCGTACATAAATGTGGATCTGCAGCATGAATAAGAAAGTATTACAATTAGAGGTCGACCGATTGATCGGCCAGCCGATATATCGGGCCGATTTTTGGCATTTTTTTAATTAACTGGCATCGGCCATTTGTGCTTCAAATTAGGCCGATTAATAGGCAGGCGCAATTGCCATTACACCGGCATAAAGGACCAGTTATACTTCATTTTCCGTGTTCCGTTACATCTCGTGCACAGTTGAGCACGCGAGCCTTTCAAAGTATACGCCTTTGTCCGTGAGCGCAGAAAAACGTATTTAGTGGACTGCTGTTTTGAAGCTCTCAAGTCACTCACACATGCCCTGTTGTACACGCGGATCGTCCTGCATGCAGTTGGGGTGTGCGATCCTTTAACCAGCTGTAGTTTAGGCTACAGGTAGGCGCGGGTACCAAAACCTGGTAACTGTATTATACAAGCCTGCGTTGTACAGATAAACTCTGATGTTATAAATTCTGTTTCTGTACGTTACTGGAGAATTTCTCTCCCTCTGTGGCTGCGTGTGAGACGGAGCAACTCACACTCTGCAGCCGTGCCTTGCTGACACACAACTTCAATTAATGATGGCAGGGGAAAACAGACCGTTTTGAAAGAGTAATTACGCTGTAGCCTACTAGAATGTGCAACAAGTCATTTGCATGTGAAAGTATAAACATGTGCAATTCAGACGAAACTTCTGGCTAAAACGTGCATATTAACTTTCCTTATTAAATGTGTCTGTGGGTCCGACACATAGCCTCCACGACATCATCGCTCGTGCACTCTATGCAGTTATGAGCAGCAGGCTGTGTAAAATGGGTGAACTCTTATTTTTGTTATCACTTAGATTATGGCTATTTGACTTACAGTATAGAACCACGCTTCAGAATAGTTTTGAGAAGGTGCTTAAAAAGTTGAGCCATGTATTATTATTACTATGAATTAGGCTACTACTAAGTTAATTTGACAGTCTATATTTTTGATTACCTGTTTTGTGTATTTATTATTTAACGTATAAATTATTTTTAGTGCACTGATTGAAGAGGCTTGTGTTGTTCAATAAATGTTTAATGCAAGCAATTTTCTGTATAACTTCTTATTACTTAACTGTTAGATTTTATGAGATGAAGGGGGGGAAAAAAGAAAATCAGCATCATATATCGGCCATCGGCTGCCCTGATTTCTAAATATCGGCATCAGCCAGAGAAAAACCTATATCGGTCGACCTCTAATTACAATGCCAAGATACTAAATAAATTACAAGTTTTTAAACCTTGTATTATGTTAATTGATAAAGTACATAATAATCCGAATTACTTCTAGCAGGAGATTCATCAGCGGAAATGAAGTTATGCCAAACTGTCTAAATATAAGGTCTACATATAATGCAGTGATTCTGAAACAGCCCAGTTGATATGCAGAAGCAATTTTGCTTGTTTTATTAAAAGCTATATAATCTGGAATGCTTTTTAACCTGTCAAAAACAGGAATTATACCACTGTCAAACAGAACAACTTTAGAGATGTTTGTATATTTTCCCATGTATTTCAATTATTTGACATTTTTATGCATCAAAGCAAATATGTTTGATAGTACTAACACAGGGTTTCCATCAAAAAGTTTGGCAAACCATCCATCCTGTTTTTGAAAACTAGATGAGGAGGTAATGAATCAACTTTTAGTCTAGAAGTCACAAGTCTAAACCATGATGCAATGCAAATGAAGTCATCAGCTATCAATGATGAGATCAATGTAATTCTGCAGTAATTGCCCTACACAAATGCCCTGTGGTAATTCAGAGAAGAGTCACTGAATGCCTGAAGACTGTGGGGAACATGCATTCCCCCCACCACCCAGCAGGCTGAGCACTTACTTGGCAATCTCACCCATGAGCTGACCCGATGGGCCCCAGGGGTCATCATTGGTGGCTTCTCGAACCTTGGACTCTATCTCTGAGTAGTTCATCACAACATTTGTGCTGGAAAACAGCGAAAAACAGAAAACCACAAATAAACACCAGACAACCACACACAGACACACAAATTCATATATTGTTGCACATGGAGGTGTTAAACTCTCAAGCAGGTCCGTTTTGTTCGACTGATGTGTATTTTGGACCGACAAAAGAGAACAGGCTGCCAAGGTTTAAACGTGTTCAGATGAAGCACGGTGTGAAAAATTGCTCTGTTCAGTGTTAAATCTACTGAGCAAGCACGTGACTAAACCAATTCATTGACGTTATCGTAGATCAACCTGTCAGGCTACAAGATTGAATGGTGAAACTATGCTGGCCAAAGATTTATGATAGTAACTTAGTACAAAAAAAAAAGCTTCTCTACAAACAAAACATACATTTCAAATGTTTTCTAAAATCTGCTTGGCAAAGTCGCACACTTGTCTAGCCTAACAGAGAGGGTCCGACAGATCATTTTGTTCCCCTACAGATTCAAGCAATGGACCAACTTGTAGACCAATCTTTGTGGTTTATAATAACTAGCTACGAGAAAGGTAGATGACAAGGAAGAGGAAATTGGGAGTAGGTCACATCATTAACCGTTAATACTTATGTCAACTTGTTTTGTGCTATGTTTGCCACAAAACTTTAGATGTAAGGAAGCGTAGGAGGACGTGACAATGAAATGATGTGCCTTTATTTGGGATTGGAAATAAAAGTGGCTCCTGTCTTCTGATTAATACACATTCTAAGTCAAATGGAGAAGTTTTAACTCAAGACGATCATCAAAGACCAGACTGACAATTTACCTAGAAAGATAATACTTCAAAAAAAAAAAAAAAAAAAAAAAATACTCTTTAACAAGTTTGGAAGAAGGTTTATAGACAGTATAATGCAAAATCATTCCTAAACTTACAAAGTTTCCACAGCCTGGAAAAATGTTTGAACTACACTTAACAGGAATAGTTCACCCCAAAAAAATGATCCTTCCAAAGTTATCTTTTTCCTCACCATAATGTCATTCCTAACCATATGACGCATAGATGTTTAACAAAATGTCCTAGCTGCTCTTTTAATTTAAAAAAAAAAAAAGGTGGATGATGACTTAATAGCTCCAAAAAGGTAACTGATGTCAAGTCTTCTGAACAAGTATAAATCATCCTCTTTGCCATAGCTCTCAAATGTCAATCAAACAATGTTTCTCATATGTGTCAGGCCAGGTTTGTTGTCACTGACATCAAACATCATTGGTTCTTGCATTTGAATGTTTTGAATAATGAGCTATCGTATGGCTTTAGAAGACTGCAGTCACATGTTCTTTTTCCTGTACTTTTTTTTGTACTCTTTAGTTTGTAGGGGTGTAACCAGGGCCTAAAATTAACACTCGCCAAGCGCCAAATCAGAGTAAAAATTGGTGTTGGCGAGTATACGAAACCGTGTCAATCGCCAGTTGGCCAGTAACATTTTTATGAATTCTAACAATGCAATATTTTGAGAACATGAACGCGAACAAACGTGAACAATGCTCGTGTCACAAAAGTTTAAGCTTTGCAAATTTAGCGCAAGAAGACACTAAAGGGTAGGGATGTGCAACAGTGATCGAGTACTCGACCGTGACAGCGACGATCGATCATGTAAACGATGATCGAAATGGTTTTTTTTTCCTGATTGGTTATAGCAGCACTTAACTTAAAGTTCACTGGCATTTGCATCCTTCTATGCAAATACAAGTTGTAATGTTACGTCTATGTTATGTATCTGAGTTATCTGATTAATATCATAGGATGTGTCATAGCTGCCTGAGGTGAAGAGTGACTTTATGCCAATAAACTGAAGCTCGTTCTATTCAGATGCTTTGTTATTAATAACATTGCTGCATCATAATCATAATCTAATAGTGTTCTAATCACATGTTCATGTTTCCATAGACAGGTTTTCATGTCATTTTTATTTTTAGCATTCATTTTCATAACAGTCTTCAGATATTTTCATTATCTCCATGACACCGCACATGCCCGCCCCCCCAAGCACTCGATTACTCGTTTTTGAAGCCTATCGATGATCGAAATGAAAAATTGTCAAAAATGCCCATCCCTACTAAAGGGAACACAATTCGTTACTCACATGGCATGTGGGAAGTTTTCTGTGCACAAACATCCGAAGCATGTGCCCAGAAATCTGCGTCTCAGACAGCACACGAATACTGAATTGAGCTCTCTTTCACGTCATTCAAAAAGGGAAAGCGTAAGAGCTAGAACTGCAGATACAAACCGTAAACAAAGCAGTGCTTGCTTACCATTTTCACATCTCGATTACCACCGATGGAATTAAAGCTCCTTCTAATATGTCTAATGAGCTGCAAATGGCACAGGAATTTTCATTTGTTGTTTGCTTGCTTTCGTCACTTTGGTTTTTCATATTGTGCACTGGTTTACTAAGCTGAACAGCCAATCAGAGTAATCTCTCTCACTGACCGGCTCCGTCGCAGATTCAACAAGCTCAATTGGCCAAAAAGCCACAGATGGG
This sequence comes from Elopichthys bambusa, assembly GCA_037101425.1. Taxonomy (NCBI): domain Eukaryota; kingdom Metazoa; phylum Chordata; class Actinopteri; order Cypriniformes; family Xenocyprididae; genus Elopichthys; species Elopichthys bambusa. The sequence continues at coordinate 24,877,259 of CM074450.1, read as the reverse complement.
GGTCCAACTTGGTGTCAATGGAGCAGAACTGTAAAAACTAGGCCCACAGACACTCAACGATGGCCCCACTATGGCCAACTGTCCGCTTAAAGGTTTAGTTCACATCAGAATGAAAATTTCCTGATAATTTACTCACCCCCATGTCATCCAAGATGTTTATGTCTTTCTTTCTTCAGTCACAAAGAAATTAAGGTTTTTGAGGAAAACATTCCAGGATTTTTCTCCATATAGTGGACTCCAATGGCTACCAACAGGTTGAAGGTCCGAATGTCAGTTTCAGTGCAGCTTCAAAGGGCTCTACATGATCCCAGCTGAGGAATAAGGGTCTTATCTAGCGAAACAATCGGTCATTTTCTAAAAAAATAAAATAAAAATGACATACTTTTAACCACAAATGCTCATCTTGCACTAACTCTGCGATGCGCCAAATCACGTTAGAATGGTCATGAGTGATGTAAGCGGAAGGTAGGGTAGGGCGAAAAACTCCCTATCATTTTCTCCTCCAACTTCAAAATCATCTGACATCATTGTTTTACCTTTTTTTTTTAAAAGGCCTTTTGACTTAGTTTTTGTAGGTTCACTTTGTAAACACTTGCTTGGTACTATCGCCTACATTACGTGACCTTTCCAACATGATGATCGCATCGCAGAGCTAGTGCAAGACGAGCATTTGTGGTTAAAAAGTATATACATTTTTTTTCCTCAGCTGGGATCGTGTAGAGCCCTTTAAAGCTGCACTGAAAATGCAATTTGGACCTTCAACCCGTTGGTAGCCACTATATGGAGAAAAATCCTGGAATGTTTTCCTCAAAAACCATAATTTCTTTTCGACTGAAGAAAGAAAGACATAAACGTCTTGGGTGACATGGGGGCGAGTAAATTATCAGGAAATTTTAATTCTGAAGTGAACTAATCCTTTAGTGTAGCACAACCTTTGGACTAGACTATCCAGTGCATCCTACTAATATAGCCAATCAACACAGACACAGCCTGTAAATCAAAGAACAATTTCGCATCATTTGATAACAACATACTTAAAATCAGAACCACACAACAACCACTGCAGAGGTGGCGCTCAGCGGAGGTTTAACATGCAAACTCTCAAAACAGCTGCAAACACTTTCCATAATTATTACTAATGTGAAAACGTGGCTTTTTCCGCCTCACTCTCACAATCCCAAAGGGCACAGAGGGTGGGAGAGTGGAAGTAAACTTCTGGAAGTTATTAAAGACAGTCTAGTAGTGGTGCTGGATGATGAGCAGGTGGGCAACATGCATCTCGCTGGAACGTGGAAGCAGGTGGTCTGGAAAGACAACGTAGCTGATTCACAATCATTTGAAGAGTCAGAGAGCCAAACTCACGTCTGATCCAAGCCAATGACTTCAGCAAAAACTGGCAACAAGGAAATTAATCCCACTCAGCTGCGTCACTTTCAGGATTTGTGGGTGGCGTGGTCTTTCCAATGGATCAGTTTGACTTAATGGCAGAGCAAATTCAATCTGTAAACACTTTCAAAAACAAAACCTCAAAATTCCTCAAGTAATTCAGACTTTTCAGATGGAGGCAAATGCTGCACATATGGTCTCCATGACTAAAAGATGGATCTAATTGTGTGGCAGCTGGCAAGGAAGGATGTTAAGTTACTTAACCAGCACTTTTCCATAAAAAGCCACACTGACATTCTTCTTCCAGCTTCATTACATCATGTATTTGTACGTTGAGCAGGGCTGTGTGGATAAAATCTTTGGGCCTTATTAATGAAACATAAGAAGAATGAATAAGAGTAAACCACTCATGAACCCATTAGAATACATACAAATGCTTTTATGTACAATTTACAAACTCTCTCAACTCATATTTTATAAATAAGACCTTTATTCCTATAAATAAGAATCTTTATATTGAGATTCTATTTCTAAAAAAAAATAATAATAATAATAATAAATATGGTACTTTGAATATGCACAATCATGGTAAAATTCACTGTTCTGCACTGGAATAATGCCCAATAACAAATGCCCTGAATACACTGGCGTGATCATTATATTCAACAAGTTTTAAAATGGGTTAGTGACTAATAAAGGTTTTTAAAAGTAAAAAAACAACAACAAAAAAACAACATGGAGATATTAATTTGGAAGTTTTATTAAGTGTTAACAATGAGATTGTGGTTTTTATAATCAATTAACACTGCTTTTGTCATTTTTTACAAGACGGACAAAATTTGACACCAAAAAAGTAATTCGGTTTAACCAAAATTTTGGTTTTACCGAATGACACTTTTGGTTATACCGAATGACGATATTTTCATCATTGCTAACAGGACGATAGCTAGCTAGAAAAAGGACAATCAAACATTTATATTTAGTACAAGTTTTTAAAATATTACAACATTTTCCATGTTTTATAGCGGTTGTACCGAATGACCTGATGTTTCAGGACATGCGTATGAGCAAGTGAAAACATGAACTTTTCAAATAATTAAGAGAGTGTTATTTACTTTGCTTCACGACTATGTGGTCCTTTGCAGGTGTCTGATGTCACATTCTGTCAACATGATACTGACCACATGACTTGATCCGAAATGGTCCCTTTATATTGGTTACTCCAAATGACATCAATGAAATTCATTTTTCCGGACATTCTTTCTCATAATAAAGGAACGACTTCTACACATAATTTTAATAACATTTTGCACTATGTTGATATATCATGTTATAAAATCATGCCAGAATAAAAAAATATAAACATTTAATATATTTTAAGTTATTTTAATCACAAATGAAATGGCTGTAATGGCTTTTGGATGGTTAAAACTAATGACTTTTTGAGATTTCAAAATCTTTAAATTACCTTTTATACGTAACAAAATATAATTAAAACCTTTTGGATTTAATAAAAGAGATCTAGCTGGACTACCTTACATACTTTGGATGTCATATCTTTTCATATATTCAATATCATATATTTTTCAAGGTCTAACTTTTTTTTGTGTGTGCTCAATTTACAAAATTTATATAATGAGTACATAATATAAAAGTACATCATGAATCCATTTTCTAAACAGTGTTTTTGTCATTTCCTGAATCACTATGCTACACCTGTAATAAGTGTTTATATTCTGACTATTTTAGAGCGGTTGGGTCGCCACCGCCGCGGAGTATCCCAGTACCTGCGTGACTCGTCATATACATAAACAGAGAGAAGTAGCTCCGGCTACAATGTTTCTCCGCAAGACACATGCAGTTTTGTTTATTAACCCCTAGAGCACCAAAAGTTACAGACTGCAGCTTTAAAAGACTTGTTAGCCCTTTTATAAATAAAATCAATAAATAATTTTAAAAAAATACAAACTAATAAAAGCAAATATTTCAAATCCAAGTCACCAACCAGGCACAAAAGAATCAAATGTATTAGCGTTACCACAAACTACTAGTGTGACCACAAATTGGCCGCTTCAATGATAAGTAAGAGTTCACGACAGTGGGAGTGGCAATCAATGCGACTCGTATAGAGAATGCTGCAAAGTTGGCGTAAGATTACAAGGAAAATCTCAGGCAACTGAATAATGAATGATGTTGGTTTATGCAAGCAAGCGGCCTGTAGAGCAGTCACACACAAATACATTCCAGACACACGTACGGTGCTGTGCTGTGTACTGTGCTGCACATATTTTACTGGAATATTCAATATGCAGGAAAGACAAAAGCAGAAGAGGCAGGCTTTCTTTCGCACAAAGAGAAGGGGGCACAGACAGGCGTAGGGGCGTCTTGCCACCCTTTGCATTCGCAGCCTCTTTGTTCTATGGGCCTGCCGAGATTTACTCTCCACTTCTTTTATTCCCTTCTTTGCTGTTCGTCGCTAGAAATGAATGGGTGTACTTACACATTCACTGTGGAGCTATGGTCTGCAAAAAAACCCACAACAAACTCAAGACGCCTAACATGAAAGCTCTCTGAGTGGTTTCAGCTTTCCTGCTCCGCCACCTCAGACTAAAAAGACTACCTAGAGCTTCAGAAGGAAGCAAAGGTCTGGATAAAGCTTTACGATGGAGATGAGGATGGTGGCGGTTTATAATAAGTATGATGGAAAGGGAACGAAAGCACCAGCTAAGAGATGAAAGGCATGATACCTGGACAAGGGAAAGTTTGCTAGGGAAAGAAGTCCCAAGAGATGTGAATTATGGAGATGGGTGATTCTGAGTTGAGGATACCACTGGGTTCTTCGCTCAACAGCAAACAAATAAATATATAAATAAAGCTCAGTGGCCTAACTAGCTGAACAAACTTTGAGTTTTAGAGTAGGTTTAGAGATGACAAAACCAAACAAATCCAACCTGGTTTAGATGCTTGCTATAAATTTTCTCTGTTAACTCTGGGTTTGATCTGCAGCAAACACCCAATCACAATAAACACGAAGAGTTTGATTGACAGGGCCGGAATTTCATCTTGGAAAATAGGGGGGTGACTCTTCTGGGGGGTGGGGGATATATGCGTGACCCATGCTGGCAAAATGAGTCGGAATGCGCACGGGTTAATTTCGAGCTATAGGCAAAACAAGTGAATTTTGATCGAATTTGAGGTTCACACAAAAATGAGCTCATTAAGCCCTCGTCTAGCAATCCCAATGCTCCATTTTCTGAGAGGAGCACCTTTCCTTTGACCATGAAAATGCAGTTATTCTCTGCTCGCTTCTGGACGACTGGCACTTCCCTCAACACAAGTTTGGTATCGTTGTAAAGCGCAGCATTCCAACTTTGTGAACATTCATAGCGAATTCTCGATGGCATGAGTCTGAACCAATGAAATGTGATTTTCAAACTCATGCTGATGTAAACAAAACGATCTTACTCATGCTGACCGACAGACCTGAAGCGTGTGCGCCTCAGACAGCGTGCGATCCCGATATACACATGTACACAAAATTACAGCATTTCAAAATATGTGAGAATACTCTTGGCGAGTATTCTCACAAACATTATCTGCTATGTCTTAAGTGAACGTTTGGCTAACTGTTGGGGAAAAACTGCTAAAGTGTAACATTATGTTAGATACATGCAGTACAGTAGGTTTTAATATATACATCAATATATTATATTTATACTTTATATATAATCAAACAACTGTGGAATCATGGAAAAAAAGTTGAATATGTATTTTTTCCTATAGATATGGGTTTTGACTTGGTTTGTGCCAAATTTCGTGTTATTAACAGGGATTTTAAGCTATGGTTGCTAGGTGATTTTATTTCGGAACCTTAACTCGATTTTTCTCAAAACTGACTTATCGACTTCAAACAAGTGTAGCTCAGTCATTTTTTTGTCAGATTCCAACAAATCATACATCAATTTGAAGGTTTTGTGAGAATAACGAACTATTTTTTTTTTCATTTGCTCATTGCGACTCATTTTGCCAGCACGGGTCACATATATAAATATATTAAATGAAACACATTAAATACAGATGAATGCTTACAATTAAAGCTACTGAAGTTAATCAGTCAAGAGCAGCGAGTGATTTTTTTTTCCCATTATTGTTTGATTAAGAAAAAGTCTTGTACCTGAACTTTAAAGGGGACTCTATAGGGCTTGTGCGCTAGAGATGTGCAGATCAGCTCTAACATCACCCAAATCCGCTGTTAAAAATAAATCATCCACCCGCCAACCGCCCAAACCTACGACATTTTCCGATTTAGATATCTGCACCTGATCATTACAAAATAATTATTCGAATACTCAGTGTTAAGCATGATGATATGGTTACATATGACACTTAAATAGGCTGCTTTTAAATAAATATCTAAAATAAAAGTTCTTCTTTGGCAAAATTACATTTCCTTAATAGCCTATAAACAGGTTTTACTCTGAAATTGTCACGGTTTCATTACATCATTGTTGAAAAAACACTCTTATCAGAATAATTTCTGTTAAGCTTGTGCATATTTTTAGTTAAAGCTGTTAAGTTTTTAAGCAATATCTCACAAGGATTTTTCCTTTGTGTTTTATATAATGACCACTAGTAGGTGCTCTAGGAATATGCTTTCCTTAACTGGTTTTCACTGAATAGAAATGAGTTGTCATTGAAAACGAAAGTAAAAGAGTGACGCACATTCCTTGCGTTTTACCAAATGAGAGTTCCGTGTTTTTATTAAAATCAACACAATGATTTATCTCTCATCCACCCGCGACCCACCTGCAATTACTTGGAATGGTATTTTATATTACTTGGTCGGCCCATCCAGCAGATTGTCTGATGCGGATATAACATCACTTCCGTGCGCTCTCGGAGAATGTCCTGAGCGGCTCCGTTCGAGGCCAGCAAGTTGTAGGACCAGAGTGAAAGATCAGCACAGAACCCCACTGCAGAAAATGGGGATGGGCGGGAACTTTTCGAGAACGGACACAGGCCGGGAAGCCACAACGGAACCGTGGTAAAGAGGTATCTGAGCATGTGACAGCCTGTCTGAGTTTTGTCAACACTCGACAGCTGGAGGCGGCACGAAATTTGATGGAGGCGGCCACCTCGTAATTCTCTATGCAGGAAAAACCAGCAGCAAGTTTATTAGGTTGCTGTTACTTTAAGAGCAAAGCGCAGATCCAATATAGTGGTGCACATGATCCGACTTCTTTCTCAGCAGTTCGCTTTCACTTAAGACATAACAGGCTGTGTTTATGAGGACACTCACCGAGATTGTGCGTTTCTAAGCTGCGAAAATTTGTCGCAAAAGTAAGCCATATCAATAACTCAAGCTAAGTAAGCTAACGTATCCCTATTTGCTCCATACAAAACACGTTACAGTAGGAACCCTCTGTGTCTATCTGTCTGTTTACATTTTGATTATGTCGAGAACCGTTCACCCAGTCAACTTCACACGTGGTGGATGTGTTACTGCGGACCCAAGGGAGCGCAGTGTTGTATTTGGCGCAATATAGACACGCGACACGTTCAGAATTAATAAACTTTTAATAAACTACAGAACAGCGAAATAAAATAGCTGAAAGCAGCGTGCCTCATGCGGGCAGGGCATATATATTTCGAGAACGGACACTGCACTAGTGATATAAAACAAGTCTGTTAAGAGCAATACTTTTAATAAGGTAGCCTAACATTTTTCTAAAAAACAAGGTTGGGTTCCTTCAACTGTCCATCCTATTAAAAACAGGTAGGCTATATAAGATAACTGTAAAAAAAAAAAAAAAAAAAAGAGTATTGTATTTCGCCAGATTTTATAGTGTTATTATTCAAGCGTGAATGAGAACCATTTCGTGAGGAAGATGGCAGGTATACGAATATTCGAATCCCAAAACTAAAAGTCGAATACCAACCCACCGAACGAATATTCGAATAATCGAATATTCAGGTCCAGCCCTAATAACCTGACATCTATACCTTCTACAACAAGTCATTACAAAATCAAATTTAGTAGATTAGACTATTCTACTATTAAAAAGTTACAAGAAGAAACAAAACCATATGTGATGAACATGATGAAATATACTGGGAAATTGCAAATAAGAAATGAAGCCCATCTCCAAACTCACACCTTTGGCTCAACTTTAACTTTCCTGGAAGCACTGATGCTGACATATTAAATTTAAGATACCTTCTGTAAACAACCTTGTTAAAATTCAACAGAGCAAATAACTTTAAAATAGGGTTTGGACAAAGTCCTTTCTCAACAAGAAGAATGATTTCCACTGTAGCATGTGCCAGGCGCAAACCACAAGCTTGCTGCCTGTTTAAAGTGTGTAGTACCCTACCTTCTTAGACAGCGCAGTGAACACAACATTTGGAAAGACAAGAATTACGAAGTTGGAACGATCAGCTTTTTTTAATTGCTATTGCAATATCTATTCACGTAATGTACTGCAGTTATCATAATCAAGTCCTGCAGTAATGTCATGACTTGGCATATAAATGGAAAATTAGCATGACATTTCACTCTTTCTGTTGGAAATGTGCTGGACAATTTAGTTTGGGGTGGATTTAAGCCTAATTTATGATTCTCATAAATTCTCAAGTTTTTGAAATGTTTGTGGATTGTGGTTATGCATCACTCCATACCATCTCCCAGCAGCCAAACGACTGATCAACTCCATTTTGCCAAACATATTTAATCTCTGGAGTCCCATCCCTGTTGAAAAAAATAGCATATGCTGGTAAGGTAGGTTTTGAAGCTGGTCCTATGCTGGTCCTATGCTGGTCCTATGCTGGTCCTATGCTGGTCCTATGCTGGTCCTATGCTGGTCCTATGCTGGTCCTATGCTGGTCCTATGCCGTTTTTTTCAACAGGGATAACAGAGACACAGAGGAACCTCCTAAGCAACATGTTCATACCACGCAACATGTTCATACCACGCAACATGTTCATACCACGCAACATGTTCATACCACGCAACTTAAAGGGTTAGTTTACCCAAAGATAAAATTTCTGTAAATAATTAATCACCCTAATGTCATTCTATAGCCGTAAGACCTTTGTTCATCTTCGGAACACAAATTAAGATACTTTTGATGAAATTCAAGAGTTTCTGACCTCCCTATACACAGCAATGTCATAACCAATTTCAAGGCTAAGAAAGGTAGTAAAGACATTGTTAAAAGTCCATGTGACTACAGTGGTTCAACCTTAATGTTATGAAACGACGAGAATACTTTTTGTGTGCAAAAACAAAGAAAAGTAATGACTTTATTCAACAATTTCTTGTTTTCCCTGTCATTCTTTGATGCTGTTGAGGTTGTAAACACAGTGCAGCACTTCCGGGATCTACGTCAGAACGCCGGCTTCAATCGACAATAACGGCATTGTCACAAGTTTATTTACCGGTGTGAATATTCCCTGAATGTAACATCACTAATTACCCGTCTTGTGCTTTAGGGCATTTTCACACATCAGTTGCATTGTTCCGAAATACAAATAATTTGTTACAATGTTGCATTTTCTTCTTGGTTCGGTTTGCTTTCACAAGGCAATATTTCAAAGCGTACCAAAATGTATTTATGCAAGTCACATGCGTGTACAATGGTCCTCTTATTGGTCAGAGTTTCCTCTACGTCATTTATTAAAATGATTGACAAGTTCGCTTCATGAGCATATTGTTTAGTACTTACTGTCAAGACACATGCAAACACTATACGAATGTAGCCGTCATTCCCTACATTCAAACTAATTTAAGCGCGATCTCTCTGTATCTCCCAGCGCTGTATAGACTGTGTCGAGACACATGCAAACACTATATGAATGTTATTATGCAGCTAGAGCGGGATTGAAGGCTTCGTCGGGACAGCGTTCTTGCACGGAGAAGCACGATTATACAACGTTTTAAGATGAAGAGGCGCCGTTTGGTTTTTAACTGCAGTAGCCTAACTAATGTGCTCACTCACAGAATCAAACACTGCTACATTTTACCATTTCCCGTTATGAAATATGATATTGTTTGGTTCGTTGTTCCATTGGGTCGGATTGCTTTCACACCACAAATGAACCGGCCCAGAGTTCATTTGCAATCAGGCCGGGACCACCTCATTCAGGCAATCTTGGAGCGATTGTTTTAGTGCGGGTCCGAGCACGATTGTAGTGTTCACATATGCCTAAAAGAGAAAACGCACTAGGTTGCGAAACAAACGCTCAGGTATGAAAACACTCTTAAACTCTGCTTCATAAAAAAATAAAATAAATAAATAATTAAAAGATTCTTCTATAAATATCCACTTTACAATAGTCAATTTTTTGCTATACAAAATCATGCTAAGAGGGTAGACATTTCAAATTTTACAGTCACCTGCGTAAGTGTAAATGATAAAAACAGGAGGTAGAACTTGAGGATGAATGCTAGCTTTTTCTTTTTCTTTTTTTAAGTAGAAAAAAGTCTATATGAAACAGTTATTCTTCAGTATTATTCTGTCAAACAATCAAAACTTTTCAGTTTCTGTTCTGTTTTTGCAGGGCAGTATGCAAGTTACACACTACAATGACCTACAATGAAGAGAAAACGGACTATAAAAGAGCTCAGGGTTAGAAACTTATACCTGCCAACCTATCAAATTATAACTTGGTAGTGAAAATCTGGTGGGTAACATACTGTGGACAATTGTTTTTTTGTTTTTTTCCTGTTCCAACCTCTTCTTTCTTACAAAAAGGGCCATTTGTATTTTTTATAGAATTTAAAAGATCTTATACATTTATTTTGTAACAAATTCAAGTGTAACCATTAGTTATTTTAAAATGTATAAACTGAATTAATATTAATACATTTCTTGAATTTTGCAGAAATGCTGAGAATTGAATGCATACTTGTGTCACACTGTAATTGATAACACAACACATTTAAGAATGAATTTCCTGTCCAGTGGAGCACATCCAAAAGCTTTTAGAGTAAAAAAGTCAACTGTCGACTCAATTAGCTAGCAGCACATTCCATTTATCCAGGCCCAAATGAATAAAGCAACATCACTATGCTAATTCTAAACCACAACATTGTTTCACCACAAACAATCACACAAAACTGAACAAAAGCTGACTGCACCTGAACCAATTTATTTATCATTGTGGTACCACTGCAAGGACATACAAAGAAGCCAAACCCAACAATGACAATGAAAAGGCCAACTATATCAATATCCACCTCCTTTCAGCTAAATTCATGCATGCTTAAAAGCTGCTTTCAGCTCTGGCGTCCATTACAAATATTACAGTAACTTGACTGCAGAGCTTGCTTGTGCAATAGTCAGAAACCCAGAAGAACAGGGAGTCCGAAAAATAATGAGCAGGGTTACTGCTTGAGCAGGTCTTACTGAAAGCATAAACTTTAGAGATGCACTGATCTTTATCGGCCAATTTTTGGTCAATTTAAAACCATCGGCATATCAGCTATAGCATAAAAAGGCCAATATAACAAGCTGTGTAAAGGCACTGAGTTGTATAATGTCTGTTACAGGGCTGCACAGTTAATCAAATTTCTAATCGCGATTATGATTATTGATTCCACAATTTCGTAATCGTTCAAAGGTGCGATTACAAAAAATATCTACTTACATTATTCTGCATGCTTAAGAGGCGTGTTTAGCCTAGAGCAGGGGTGCCCAATAGGTCGATCAAAGACAATGCTAATAGGTCACACACAATTTTAATAAATGCTTTTGTTAAATTTTAATAATAAAAAAAATAATGTCCTTCCTTCTCCTTTTAGTTTCTGTCTGACTTGCATTTGACTAATAAATTTTGATGCAAATATTAAATATTATGCAAACTGTTTGATTCTATTCAGTCGTCAGAATAAGTTAAATGCCCTGGCTATTGTAATCTGTTGTGCTTTATGTTTTTGAGTTTAGTGTTAAAATTGAGTATCAACAATGAACATTTTTCTCCTGAATTCCATGTAAAGATACATGCAGTAGTAGCAACGAGCATTTGAAATGTTTTTTGGTTGGTTGGTAGGTACATCTCATTGAGTTGATTATTTTAAAAGTAGATCATCATGCAAAAAAGTGTGGGCACGCCTTACGTTGTGAGAGGCGAATCACGACTACTTCAGAGTGTAAAAGGTCTAACCCAGAGACTGGTCTAACCCAGCACAAAAGGAACTACCAGTGACGTAAGTGTACGCTGATTGGTTGAACTCACGCAAAACACCACTTTTTTTAAAAGTAAAAAGCAACAAACTAACACTACAAACATGGAAAACAGTGATAGAAGGACCTCTCAACCTTACGCTAAACAGAAAATCCAGCGCGACTTTGAGCGGACCAAGCGAAACATGATTATGTATTTCTGCTTAGCTAGTGACAGTGAACATCAATCACAAGAAGCGCAGTTTACATCACTTCAGAGTTCCTACTGGTGGTGCAAATACAACCAGGAAAATGGCCCTAGGGGAACATTAGCTCTTGGGGAACCACCCTGGTGGCTAGTACCTATAATTAAGTTCCTAGAACAACATGGTGCGAAAGCCTCTACACGCATATGTTTAAAAAAAAAAGAAAGAAAGAAACCAAACCAATGTACAGTTGACATTTGAGGCTTATAAAAAGCAATATAAAAAAAAAAAAAATTCAGCTTGTTTTTTTTGGTTTTTTTTTTTACATAAAAATATGGCATGCAGTTGCTTCAAACAATGGTATAAAGCTATTCAAAACATCATTCAATGTTCGTAATTAATCGCAACTACAATTTCAAGGGAATAATCGTGTCATAATCGTGCAGCCCCAACATTTCTCTCTTGGTAAAATAATTAAATACTTGCTAAAAGAAAATGAAATCTGTACAAAATACAGCCGGGCTTGACAATATGGACCTCTTGATGCAAGCGTGAACGACGCTCGGGACAATTGACGGAACTGCCAATGTCACGATAAGACCAGTGCTGCATCTTCACGAAAGTTTATCCTTTGCACATGTTTTTAAGCCTTGTAAATTTAAATATTCAAGCGCAATAAGACACGAAAGAGAAACGGTAAACTAGCTAGTATAGATTTTTGTATTTTATAGCTATATTGGACAGCCTACTCACCAAACTTTGCAGAGGTTAATATCCTTCCAGCATTTGATAAAAACAGAAACGCTCCACTAAATGGGACAAACTAACAAAAAAGATGTACAAAACAGTAAGTTCTACCTCGGTACCTTGAATTAGAAAACGTATTCTTAAACACCAGGTAAAATGTAATTCCCATGGTTTACCTTTAGACTTAATACAATCAAATCATTGTTTCTGAGTAGGTCATGGGAATGTCACAACAAAGATACTGACATAGACTTTCGAAGACCATTTTTGTCTTATTTTTCAACTTGTTTGAGACCTTTTATATCATCCACAGCAATTCACTGACAGGCCATGTTAATAAAAACTTTAAGATACATATGTCGTTTGGTCTTTGGATGATATAATGATGTTACCAGCAGATAAAGAGTAATTTCTGTTTAGTAATTTAGGAAAAATTTACACCAGTGTTTTAAGATTATCACAGGGTTTTTCCTACATTGAATTTTTTTTGGCGGCTGCCAAAACGAATTTTTGTCCCGCCAGAGCCTTATTTGATCAGTTATTGTGAGTTGTTTATGAGGGATGCAGATGACTGCTGCGCTTGTGATAGGGCGCGTGTTAACTGACTCCACCCTCGTGCGCACGAACTCTCTCTGTCTTCAAACTTATCACTGTCTTTGCTCTCTCTCTTTCGTACATGTTAATATAAATCATCCGTCACGATGCTAAAAGTTCAGAAGACCGAATCCATGTTTCACGTGGCGCATTCTGAGAATTTTTTTCCCTGAATAACCGCTGGGTGTGAATAGTGCTCAAAAGAACGTCACCTCATCTTCTCTGACAGGCGTCCCACACATGCAGCTAACATAAACCACACTTTCAAAAGACGAAAAAAAAAAAATTAATGACTTATTTGAACCGATTCATTTTAATGAATGGTTAAAACAACTGATCTGTCCAACACTGAACACACAATACGTCACGTCTGAATCTGTGTATAACAAATCATTTACTCAGAACAGCTCTGAAATGTGTGCTTACCCCATTTAGCAAGAGTGGTGGGTAATTTATTGTCAGTATTGGGCTCGCAGATCACGTGGGTAGGGTACTTTTTACTGATTGTGTGGATGACCATGTCTGTCACCACCGAAGACCATTTTTGAAAAACCCTGCATTGGTAACTATTTTGCAGAGCAAGTAAAGCATCCTTTTGCTGGTTAGACAAGCAACAGGATGTAATATAACTTTGTATATAACTTTATTGTTGGCAACTTTCTATTATGTCATACTGAATAACCATTTCTGTCAGTCAGTCTAGTTTAAGTTGTGACTAGGGATAAAGCACATACCCATGCACTAACTTTTTGAAAACTTGAGAAAAGCCATGCAGTTTGTTTCATTGGGCTTTTCAAGAAATAAAATACGGCGCTCACAATAAAAAGCACCACGTTTCATTTTAAAATCAAAACTGATTATGAGGTTTCTCATGAATTTGCACTATAAAGAGTGGCCATCACATGCAAAATAAATCATCTGAGGACTGAACTGAAACTCATTCATTGTCATGTTAAGAGCACTGATGGAGCAAAACAAGGCCCACATGTACTACTAAGGTCATTCTGCGTGGTATTTTAGGGTTGACAGCTGAATCATCAAGGTTGTTATTATCAACGTGTGTGTTGTGATGTTAAGGTTGAGTGTTACCGTTATTCATTCCACATATGAATTTAGCATGGTGCCTTTAGCTAAGCTAATAGGCTAATTAGCTAGCATGTATAACGGGCCTCTGAACCGTCTAACTGTACAACATTTAAACAACAAAAACTCCAACATTATACACACAAATAAAACAGATATGACAGGAGGAGAAATACCGTCCGAGACCGTTCAAGCTCATTTGCTGCTGACTAAAGAGATGTTTTAGCGGTATAACACTCGGCAAGAAAAAAATGTACAGATGAGAAGAATGTATCTGGAAAAAGTGGTGGGCTGTCTACCTAGTAAACATTTTGAGAGCATTATATGAAGGTAAAACGGGCCTATTATACCCCAAAACGTTGCACGCTCCTGTCATGCCCAAAGATGCTGCCTAGGTAGACAGCTCAATGGGGTTTGAAACACAGCCCAGAGAAAAAAATAAAAATAAGCGTGGAAATTGTGTAGGTTTAATGGAAGAACACGCATGATCGGGAAGGGATCATAAATAGGTTTAAAATCGTGAAATAAGAGAGATCATACTGTTATATTAATAGTATGGTGCTCGTGATCAGCTGAGGGCGTGACGTCACGGGATCCGCACCTTCCTAAGTAACGGGCCTCTGCATCGACACACAAGCTCTTTAGAAAGCAAAAGCCCGGGCATACTCACGCTTTATCCACCAGCTCCCTGACTTTCCACATATTCAACATCTCGGCGCTTTAGCAGGGGCTCTCCGCCTCAATATCTCGTCGCCCAGTCCGCACTAAAACACAGGTGGACTCGGATATCTGTTACTGATAATAACAGAATCCCACAGCCCCTTCCGCCTCTCCAGCGCTAATCGACACAGCGGGTCGGCCAGTTACTACGGTGACGCGTATTGTGCGTCAAGAGGGAGCGGACGCGGGCATGACGTCGTATGCGGTCATCATGGGAGATGTAGTTTTTCGAGAAACGTAACGCGCCAAGTAGCCTACAACGCAATGCACTTGATTAGTAAATCACTTAAAGGGGTCGTGAAGTGAAGTTTTAGATTTTTATATTATGTTTCTCGAGGTTAGTTTATAAATTTGGCAAAACCAAAACAGGCATAGGCTATTCTTTATGTCTTAAGACAAATATGTTTCCCTGAACCATTTTAAATCGAACTAATCAGATTAGTGGCTACACTGAGCTAAATGGTTATGAATTATACTTTTATTATTGCCTACCTAATAGGCCTACCATTTAACAATACACACAATAATATACCATTTCAATACCAAATCATCCAATTTTGACAATACACTGTTGACAAACTTAAACAGTGTAAAGGGTGCATCAGAAAGAAAAGAAGATTAATAATATAGCTGCAAGTGGCAATCATCGGGGTCCAAGCACCAGTGGCCCATGTGAATGGTTAGCGATCCAACTGAAACTTATGATGTGGTTTTTATAGCAAAGTCCATCTTGAATCTTCACTGAAATATAGCGTTATATTCAACATATACTCATATTCAACATATTTAGATGAAATGCATGGACAGGACAATGTCAAATAAATGTGAAGATTTGCAGCTCAAAACTTTACTCAAGGTCAGTTAGGCTACTTTAATCAAGGTCCTTTTCATCTTTATAAAGTATTTCTACTGTATATGTATTGCCTTCTAACCTTATGCTTGCTTAACATGTGTTTATTTTATTATTCATACATAACAAAAAAAATATAATTATAGAATTTTTAAAAATATATTATTGTGAAAAAAACATAAAATTGTCTCTTCATTTTAATGGACAGCAGTATTTTAAATCATGTCTGGCAACTTAAAGATGTGTTTTTTGGCTATCTAAAAAGGTAAAATAAACATTTAATGATCTATAAGTGTTTTACAGATTTCTATTTACACTAATTATATAAAACTAGACTGTCAGTCAGGGTTGCCAGGTTTTCACAACAAAACCCTCCCAATTGCTACTCAAAGCTATCCCAATCGCATTTCGGGGGGTAAAATCCGCTTTTTGGAGGGGTTCCCCTGGTAAAATTCACACTCCAGGGGTTAAATTGAGCTAGAGCTGATGTGTACAAAATTTGGTGTAGGTTTGACAAACGGCCTAGGAGTTTTCACAAAATTTGGCACACATTCATTTCTACAAGATGTTTAAATATATCCATTTTTGTAACTGTAGGCCATTCAGATTTGTTGTTAATAGCTGCTGAAATTTGATTGGCTGCTGGTGGCCATGTTTTTTTAAGTATCCAAGTCATATTAAAGGATATATTAAGACGTCCACCAAAGAAGATGCATACCCATTTTCAACTTCATGGATCATAAGGTTGAGGACTTATAATGGTTTTTTAGTTGTAGCGCCCCCTATGGGCATCATTTTACAAAACTTGGTGTGCATCCTCCTCAGAATGTCCTGTTGTCTTTGTGTGTCAAGTTTTGTTAAGTTTGATTAAGATTGCATTCAGCAGCTATAGGTCAACTCCTAAAAAAGGCCGTTGCGCGACCAATTAATTAACTTATAACTTTGCAGTGCTTTGACGGATCAAAATTCTTTTGATAACCTTTTGCCAGCACCATCCCTAGCTACTGTATACTTATTTTGGTGAAAATTGGACTAACGACCTAGGAGGCGAAAATTCAAAATGGCGGAAAATTTTTTATAGGTGGAAATTAAATTGGAGATGTACATTTTGTGCTTGATTCTGTAGTGTTTTCAGGGGAAAACAATTTTGTTTGTAGCTCTTAGGATTTCAAAGTTATAGTCAAAAATGCAAATTGCCTTATTATTTAGAGTCGGGTGTGTGTCTATGCACCTGAGTAGCAGTGCACGATTGGGACCATCTTGCCAGTTTGGGGGTCTCTATGATTTACGTTCTCTGATGTCCATACAGTTTAGGAGCAGAAAAATAAGGAAGAAGAAAAAAACTTTCAGGTTTCACTATTTCACTATTTTTTTTTTTAACTTTTGGCCCTCTAGCAGTGCTGCATTTTGCAGAAGAACATTTTTTGGGTTGTGCTTCGCCTCTGCATGATGGATGAATATGGTTCTTCTACATCTCATAAAACATTACCTTCTAGGCTTAAGAGATATAACAAGTTTACTTGGAAAGGAGCAAGCTGACAAGCTGAAGACGTTACTGTAGCTATATATACACGGTACTTCCTTGAAAATAAATTCCAGCACAGCGCAACAACTATAAATAGAAACTGTTGCACCCATCAGATTAAAAGGTTCGAGAAAAAAAAGTACTGCACCATGGTACAAGAGTATCACTCATGCTATCAAGAGAGAAGCTCTAGAGCGCAAAAAGAAACAAACTAATTTAGAGTTCTTTAGAATCTCGTGGAAAGACAGCACTTCCTGTTATAAAAAGGCTCTAAAAACAGCCAGGGCCGAGCATCTCCACAAAATCATAGAAAATAACCAAAACAGTGGCTAGTTGCTTGTGGCTTGTTTAGTACAGTGGCTAGATTACTCAATTACTGCCCCTCAAGAACAGGACAGGAAGATCTAAATAAACGTATCATTGCATTTAAACCAACAACGTGTTTATTAGATCCAATACCAACCAAACTACTGAAAGAGTTGTTACCTGTTGCAGAAGAGCCTCTTCTCAATATTATTAATTCGTCTTTATCTCTAGGTCATGTCCCAGGACCGTTCAAGCTGGCAGTTATTAAGCCTCTCATTAAGAAACCACAACTAGATCCAAATGAACTGGCAAATTACAAAATATTCCATTTATGTCTAAAATACTAGAAAAAGTTTTGTCTGCTCAATTGTGATCCTTTCTGAAAAAAAAAAAAAAAAAAATCAGGATTCAGGTCCCATCATAGCACAGAAACTGCGCTTGTTAAAATTACAAATGACTCACTTGTAGCTTCTGACTAAGGCTGTATCTCAATACTAGTTTTACTTGATCTTAGTGCTGCGTTCAACACTATCATAACAGATCGACTACAAAATTACACTGGTATTCAGGGACAGGCATTAAGGTGGTTTAGATCGTGCCTATCAGACAGTTACTATTTTGTCTATTTAAATGGAGAAAAATCTAAGATAACGTCAGTAAATTACCGCAAGTGCTGCAAGGATCTATGTTAGGCCCTCTGTTTTTTTTTTAATACAGTATATGCTGTCACTTGGTAATATTGTAAGAAAACATGGAATTAGTTTCCACTGTTATGCCGATGATACTCAGATATACATTTCATCATGACCAGATGAAATCTCTAAATGTCTACTGCCAAATCACAGCCATCTACATGTGTGTACATGATATTGATTCAATAGATTAATAGATAGGTTTTATATTTATCACAGAATTAGTGAATTGCAAGCATTGTGCCAAAATCAGGAACTGTGTTTGATAACAGGTTTTAAGTTGCAGTTAGTAATAATACATGTCGCTCTGTCAACTTCTGGCTCTGGAAACTGGGACAAAGCTCACCAAATGTCTCTGTCAAAACTTAATGGACATTTCCAGTACACCCTTCAACAAGAGGACACCAAGCCTAACAACAGCTTTCAAAAACAACACCAACGCATTCAGAAACGCTGTGATCCTTCATAGCCCAAATATAAAATGGCAGAAAGGAGCTATCCTTGAAAGTCTGTTAATCCTGCAGCACTTTGGCATCCTAATTCCATCATGCTCGTCTTTGTGATAGACAGCGGACATATGTGAAGGTTAGGCCACCCGTTTCCTGATGTCATCTCCAATTCAGGGTCCATTTCTCAAGAGTCTGCGTCATATTGCCTCCATGTGTGAATTCCAGTGAAATGCTGAGATTTTAAAGATGGACTCAGATGGAGATAAAAAAAAAGGCAACCTTTCACATAAACACATGGTATAAATAAATAATTAACCTGATGACAATCAAACAAGCAAGAAACATCGATTGTCTAGAGTGACAACAGACACAAGACGGCACTTAATGTCCTCAAAGTCTAGCACTCGAGGGAGCCGAGAGACCATTGTGGGCAGGCAGATTTGAAGTCTAGATGAGGACATCAGGACACTCAGGAACCATTTGATCAGATTAACTAAAAGGAGTAGCAGAGATTGACAGCTGAGGCTGTTTTGTGGCTGCAGATGAAGTATTCAGTAGTGATGTGGCCATCGGGAGGGGTAAAGTGGTAAACAATGTCCATGGGAGGCACTTAGACGTGGGCTCACCGACTGAGAAAGTGCTGTGGCATGTTAAAACGTGCTGTGATAAGGTGCAAGATAGATGGCCAAATATCAATTTACTCGATCGTCGCTTTTGATCGTTAACCTCTAGGTCTTGAGTTTTAGCACAGCATTGTAGGTTAATTTCTCTCTTAGCGGGTCAGAATCTGTGGGCTAGGTATTTACTGTTTACTTAATGTTACTGGGGGGCAGTTGTGGTAACCCAGAGTCAGGCTGGTAACCCAAAGGGTGTGGGTTCGATTCTCAATACCAGCCTTGAGCAAGGGCACCTAACCCCCAATCACACCCTGGGCGCCACAGCAAAATGGCTGCCCACTGCTCCAGGTGTGTGTGTTCAGGACTGGATTGGTAATCTGGCATACCAGGCATTTTCTCAGTGGGCTGACACACTTTGTGGCATTTGTTTGTTTGTTTTTTGCCAAGGACTGGCCTATCATGCAGGGACAGCAGCCAATTTGTTTGTGTAATATATAATATATGTGCGTGCTAGTGTTGTCAAAAATATGGATATTTCGACATGTATCGATACTGTAGGCCTACTCATTTTCCATAGTATTGATACACCGATACTAGCTGCACGTTCTTGCTCTCTCTTCTCTTTGATGACGAACTGACAGTTTGACACACACCCGCCTCCTCTCACTCACTCGTCTCGTTCGCTTTGGATGAATAGTGTTGTTAAGTAACTGTCGTAGGCCAGTAAAAGCTGTCGTAGACCTTGTTAGAGCGCTTGAGTCCCATGCCGGTGGACTGGGTTTCGAGTCCTACTTACAGCGGGTGGTTCAAACAGGAGGCATTACATTGGTGCCGTGACCCGGATGGGAGTGAGGTTTAGGGGGTGAGTGTAACTGTCGTAGGCCAGTAAGAGCTGTGCATGTAAACCTCACTGCTCTAACCTCAAGAGGTGGACTTTAGCCTCCTTGTTAGAGCGCCCGACTCCTATGCCGGCGGACCCAGGTTCGAGTCCCGTTTAAAGCAGGCGGTTCGAACAGAAGGGATAACAGTAATAGGGCATGAATTTTGGCACTTGCAGGTATTGCACATAATTTTACTCATTCCTGCAGGTTTCGCACTCACACCAAAAACACGCCCACCACTAATCTACTATATAAATGGCATGCACACAGAGCCGCCTCTCAAACAGCTCATGAGTACTAAATTCTGTTCTTTTTCGTGGCTCATTGCACTTAAATAGTAAAATACAAACTAAATTCTGTCAAAATGTCCATCTTGGGAAATATTCAGGTAAACACAATCAGTTTGGGAATGTAAACGTTTGAGAAAGAAATTGCATGTTGTGTAACAGTATATTGGAACTGTGCATAAGCTCTTAAAGTGACAGCAGCCTAATATTTCCGCTGCTGCCCTTCATGTTAATGAAAGAACAAAAGACATAGAGGAAATCATTTGATGCTCTTGACTGAATAACTTTTGTAACTTTAATTGTAAGCATTAATCTGTATTTAAAGGTGCAATGTGTAAATTTTAGGAGAATCTATTGACAGAAATGCAATATAATATACATAACTATGTTTTCAGTGGTGTATAAAGACCTTACATAATGAACCGTTATGTTTTTATTACTTTAGAATAAACCATTTCTATCTACATACACCGTGGGTCCCCTTACATGTTAAGTCGCCATTTTGTGCCGGCATGTTTCTACAGTAGCCTGTACTGCTCTACAGAGCGCTTTTTCCAGAGACTCGATCGCTTTATATGCTTAGAATTTTTTTATTTAGGCTTTTACTCATATATAAACATTGATCAGCGAACATAAACATGCTTGACGGGCGAGAAAAAAACCTCTTATGAAAGCTCAGACATGCTGCGTAACCTATGAAGTTCATTCTCGTGTGTTACGCAGCATGTTTGAGCTTCCGGAAGAGGTTTGTGTTTGTGTTAATGTTTATATGAGTAAAAGACTAAATTCTATATTTTCATCATATAAAATGATCGACTCTTTTCAGAATATATGGACTAAACCACTTAATTCATAGGGATTAGTTTTATGATCTCTTTATGAATTTTTGAAGCGTCAAATTTCTAGTTACAAAGGCTGTCTATGGAGGGTCAGAAAACTCTCAGATTTCAACAAAAATGTCTTAATTTGTGTTCTGAAGATGAACGAAGGTCTTACGGGTGTGGAACGACATGAGCGTAAGTAATTAATGACAGAATTTAAATTTTTGGGTGAACTAACCCTTTAACATTTTTTAGGTTACCATTTATTTCAATGTAATGTAAAGGTTTTAACACATTTGAAAGCAAATATTATGGTTTCACTTAGTTTTAGTCTTACGTTTTCCACTTGGTCCAAGTTTTATACTTCTAGCATTCTAAAAATACACAATAACTATGAGTCACATGCATCAGTATGAAACAGTATGAAAAATGATCTTCCATTTAAAGGGCTGCTTCATGCTTATTATTTAACTCATTCACACTGGAAAAACACATGTACATACTTGTTGAATGACTAAAACAAACATAATTAAAAAAAACAACACATTTCCAAATTCCATTTGAGTATGTTCATTTTGTTTAATTGATCATTTATTTAATCAAATTCCCTTTATGGGATTTTTGTATGATTTGTATACTCTATCAGCTCATGTGATTTTCTGGTTTCTGCTGAGAGGTCTGAAGTGTGCTAACTGAGGGTAATGTTCCCCAACAGAGGGCACTATTACACCTCAAAATACACAACCAGTCCTAGACTTCACATTCCCCTTATCCAGTTACACATAATAAAAAAAATATGACTCATGACACAAAAATAATTACAGTAACACACAGTTATGATACTTTTTAATGCTCTTAGGAACACATTTAGTGCAATAATTAATTTGATTTATAAGTATAGTAGTAAAGTAATGGCATATTAAAACTGTATTTGTTTAGTAACAGAAAAAATACAAGAAACAAAACATTTTAGCTGGAGTTGAATAATAATATATATGTGGATGTGCAAAATGCATACCACTTGGAAGAAAAAAAAAACTTTGGTTCAGAAATTAACACACACACACACACACACACACACTTGTATATATGGTTTATGGGGACTCTCCATAGGCTTAATGGTTTTTATACTGTACAAACTGTATATTCTATCCCCCTACACTACCCCTACTCTAAACCTACCCATCACAGAAAACTGTCTGCATTTTTTGGAATTAAAAAAAAAAAAAAAAAACACTGTTTAGTATGTTTTTAAGCCATTTGGTTTACGAGGACACAGGAAGTGTAAACCATGTTTACGTTGTAATACTCATGTTATTATACACATTTGTGTCTTCATAAACCATGTATACAAGAACACACACACACACACAGACAGAGTTTCACAGTATTTAAGACAATTGTTTCCATATGGCACACACATACAAAGAACAATGGGAAATTATGCATTGTTTTATGTTTTTTTTTTTTTTATGCTTTTTTATGCTTTTTTTTTTTTTGGTCAGCTTTGTTTTGTTATAGCAGAGAGCAAAAGAAAATACAGCACCATGTCCGTGACCATGCACAGTGATTTGGACTGCATTTGCCATGGGAAACTCAGCTGAGTAAACAAGCTCTGTCCATTATCGTTCATAAAACCTGACAAATAGTTCTGGATCGCCAAACTTGTCCCAGCTTCAGGTCTGTAACCCTTTCAAAACCCACAGCCCAAGTCATTTTCAACAAACAAACACAGTTTTTCAAAATAAAGAAATGCAGGATTTGTCAGTTTGTGTATCTACAATTTACTGTGTTCAACATCTATTCACTTAGGCCTGCCCAATTATAGAAGTGAAAACAAAAGCGAATAATTTAATTTTATATATATACACTGTATATAAAACTATGCTTGCAGATAATATAATATTAATAAAATAAAATAAAGGCCTGCTTAACTTGAAGTCATTATACTTTCATGACTATTTTTCTTAACACACTTAAGTATATTTTAAAAAATACACTTTGAAATTGTTTTAATAACCTTTTGTCATGCTTTAAATAGTTAATTATTTTGATTAATATGTTAAATAAGTTAATATATTTTAAATATACTAAATTGCAACTTCTATACAAATTTATTCAAATACATGTTTCACTGGAAATGACATTAAAATATATTTTACCATAAATGCTTGTCAGTACATTCAGCACTTTAATCATATTCAAAGACAAAATAAGTAATTATGTAGTTACATATACAAACAGTTATACAAATTTTAACTATTATATACATTTTCATTTAATTGCAACGAACATGCAATGAAGTGTCCAAAAACCGTTACATTTCACACTTAAGAATATTATTTTAAAATATATTGTTTCCATAATAAATACTCTTTTAAAAAGTATGCTAAAGTGTATTTTTCATATTTTGGAGTATCTCTTTTACATTCAAAATGTTTTAAGGTTGAACATCAATGCCAATATGAGTAAATATATATAAATAATAATAAAAAAGCAGCTTTAGTAAATATCACACCAAAATGATTATTATTCTTGTTTTTTGTGCAACAAACAATATAATATATCATATAACCATAATTAAATACTGATAAAGTTCTTTTATATTCCTGTTACTTAGTAAGTCATGAGGACATGAGAATGACCCTGAAAAAAAAAAAAGTTTCTAAAACCATTTAAAACCATCTGGTTAAATCAGAATAAGGAAATCAACATGGTTGTGGTTCATTTCTGTGGTTGTGAGTACATGTTTTGGCCCTTTAGGGCAAACTGCCCACTGGACCAGTATAGCGGTGCCTGCGTGGCATCATGCCAGTGTTTTGTTACAGTACCTACAAGCTGGAAACAATTGACACTGTTATGGACTGTTTATGCTGAATTACAATTGCCTTAGTCTGTACTCAGATCCTTTGTCTGAACAGCTGCCCGCAGTTTAGCCTGTCACATAAAAGCTGGCAGTGTTTTAGGGGATGGGTGTTCACTTTTACGTCTCAGTTTCTCTTAACAATACTCATTTCCAAGTTTGACTGATAAATAGACAAAGATACAATAAGCTTTACTCCACTGCTTTCAAAAACAACCTTTTTGCTGGTGTCTGAACATTTCTCCTTTCTCTTAAAGGTACAGTTCACGCAAACAATTTTCTCATCACCTTCATGAGATGTATGTCTTTTCCTTCTTCGGAACACAAAACAAGATATTATGAAGAACCGATTTAGTCCATACAATCAAAGTCAAATGGGTCCAAAACAACACCTTACAGTACTCTATGAACAAACAAAACACTAAGACATTTTTCAAAATATCTTCTTTTGTGTTTCACAGAAGAAAGAAAGTCATACAGGTTTGGAACAACATGAGGGTGAGTAAATGATGACAGCATTTTCATTTTTTGGTGAACTACTATAGAGGGAGGCTCCTTTTTTATTAAGTGTGGCAGCATTTACCAGGATACAAAGGGTTTTATTTCAGGCACAACCAACAAGAAGGAATGCATTCCAGAGCTGTTACCAAAATAAACTGGCTAGTAATGCAAAAATGAGCACTTTTTTAGTCACATTGCTAATCTGGGGTTTACTGGGACCTGTGCCCATGAATTTACAGACTTGGATTGCTCCTTTTATCAAGCTTTTAAGGAGGTGTAAATTTTGTTTGTTCATGGAGGTTTGTGAATAGAGAGGAATCTTATAAGAGAACAGAACACATCTATTAAGTTAGCTTGTTAGCTCAATTTATTGTTTAGCAAAACTGCTCAAATATTGGGACCTTTGTGGTCATTTGCCCAGGGAACGGCAGAAAATTCTTTTAAATACCCCCCCCCCCCCCCCCCCCCCTTCAAAAAAAGCAGTGCACCACACTGGACTGGTCTTTTCTGTTCTTTTGTTGGCCTCTTTGTCTAAAGAATACACAAATAATACACCTGTTTAAAGGCCAGACTGAATTAATTGAATTAATTTAGATACATCTATGGTCATTAAGAGGTATAAGTTAATTACACATTGTAATGATGAAGTTTAGTACATTTAAAATATATTAAAGTGTTAGTTCACCCAAAAATGAAAATTGTCATTAATTACTCACCCTCATGTCGTTCCAAACCTGTAAGACCTTCGTTCATCTTGAACATTTGAACTTAAAGGTGCTAGAGGACTTAAAAGACTGACTCCAAAATTGGCACAAGGAATATTGAGACCTTCTCCAATCAGACTGCCAGTTTTCATAATTTGTTTTAGTTCTATGAGGTGCCATAGACTCCCACTGTGCAAGTAGAAAATTAAAGGGGACCTATAATGCCCCTTTAACAAGATGTAATAATGTAAGTCTGTGAAATTTCAGCTCAAAATACCCCACAGATCATTTATTATTGCTTGGCAAAATTGCCCCTATTTGGGTGTGAGCAAAAACAAACAAACAAACAAACAAAAAAACGCAATTTTTGTGTGTCCCTTTAAATGCAAATGAGCTGCTGCTGCCGGCCCCCTTTCCAGAAGAGGGTGGAGCTTTAACAGCTCACGCTTTGGTTGCTCAACAACAAAGATGGAGAATCTCACGCAGCCAAAATGAGGATGATCAGTAACGGTGTTCAGCCTTACATTGTTCAAACCGGAGTCGGACACTGATGGAAAGACTCAGGAAGAAGTTACAACTTTTAGAATGAATCTGGACATTTCTGAACGGTTAGTGGATAAATTTATGTAGTTGCTGTGGAGTTGATTTAACTCATCGACTAGCATGTGCCGTCATGTTGATCTTTTGTGCAAATCCAGCATTGAATTGACCCTCGTTTGTGAAGGAGTCCGGCGTAAAATGACGGCATGGTACCAACACTCTACTACAACAACTCTTCCTCTTCTCTAAAGCAGCCCAACATGGCCTCACCCTCTTTGTTGCGTGTTCTCGGGGCCGGGGTTTATGTAAATTTTAGGGTTTGTGATGTCACTAACCTGGGAAGAAGCTCATTGTAGTCCCTACCAGCCATTTGTTGTAGTCCTTAAACAGAGAATTCTGTAAAAGAAAATATCTCCCTTTGCACTGAACTTTGAGCATCATAACTTTGCAGATGTTGTTTATGCTCAAACAGCAACATTACACACTAACTAAAGTTAAAAAAGTGAAATCATAATCAACCACCCCTTTAAGAAAACCTACATACAATGCCTGCCCACCTTCAGTGCTTGGTTTATAGGATGTTGCTCATATTTTGCCTGCTATGCTGTTTGACTTCAAAGGTCAAACTGTCAAAATAATGATATCATCGCTAATACTTTTGACAGTTTACACCGGTTTAAGAGTGGCCTGTATTCTGAATTTCATCATGCAAAACTTTCATCAGAGGTGCCAACATAAGCTCTTCAGACAGTGGACCTTAAAAAACCCAATCCCTATCCAATCTAGTTGTAAAACGGTTCATTTGCTGCATAAATATTGACAGTTGGACATTTGTTTCACACAGGCTAATTCAAAGGCACTGACGGGAAACATTAAACTTGTTGCAAAACTTGTGAGGGTGAGGTCATTACAAAAGTATTTCTCAATGTCATAAATATATCACCCGCTAGTCAGTTTGAAAAGTCTGCCATTTTTTTCCCTTGCTCTACTATTAACATCAAAACATAGGGAGTGTAGGCGACACTGGACTAAAACTCTCATCCAAACTGGGCAGTTGGAGAGTTTAAGTTCTTAAACCAACACCAGGCTGTCAAAGCTGTACTCTCACTGTTCTTAAAGAGTGCTGAAATCTCTGTTTTAAAACAGTAAACTCTTAGTGTGCTGACGTGACCCGTAGGCATAAACAAATATTATGCCTTCGCCGGCCGGAGGTATAGTGTCAGCTGCGTCTGAGAAAAGGTGTTAATTGTTTTCAGGCTATCATCTTTAAGAGCTGTTGAGTTCAATTAAAGTCATCACAGAGCGGCGAGCATGTGCTCGGTGAAACAGCCCAGCTCGAGTATGCTGTGTGTCTGGAATGTGAGCAGCAGATATAGATTAACCGTGTGAAAATCAGCAGTGAGAGAACCCTTCAGGAGGAATGTAACCCAATTCGTTTCTCAGCTTGAGTGAGAGTCAATAAAAAAGTTTATTGAAATATGTCATGCAAAGCATGAAAGACTAATAATTGAACTTAAATTCACCCAAAAAGAAACTTCTCTCATCATTTACTCACTCTTGTGTTGTTACAGACCCATATGAATTTCTTTCTTTTGTGGAACTTTTGTGGATGTTAAGCAGATTGTCCAACGGATCTTTTCCATACAAGGTATACAGTGATTGGGAGCTGTCAAGTTCCAAAAAGACCAAGAATTGGCACATAGTCCACATATTTAAACTTGAGTGAGTTGCAAGTGATAAGACTGACTAAGGGTATGTTCACACTTGTAGTTCGGTTCTCTTGGTTCTTTTGGTCCGCACGAAAAAAAAAAAAAAGAAGAAAAAGAAAAAGAAAATACATTTAGTCCTTGTTCACTTAGTGTTCATAATAGGGATGCACCAATAAGATTTTTGTGCTCTCTTGCTCTCTTATTTGAAGATTTGTCATTAAAAATAGATATTGTCTGATTATGTTTTAAATAAGCAAAGCTAGTTTATTGCTGAATCATCAAATAATTTGTAATGAACATGGATTGGATCCATTTAACATTTAGCAGGACTACATAAATACATTAATACAACAGAACAAAAATACATATGAAATTAAAGCTGCAAGCAGCGATGAAAGGGCCCTCGCACCCGGGCTCACCACCACCCGTAGGCCTTAGGAAAACAGTGAACAGTGGGCGACATGCATGTAAGCGAGTAAATACAGGAGAATTATGGCAAAATAATTTCAGAGTGCCACACTTCCTGCTGCCAACAGGTGGCGCTTTGACTGTAACTGAATATTGCCATGTAGATGTCTTCAGGCCAGGACTGTTATCAAACATGTGAAGTTTGGAGCAGATCGGACATTGTATGCCTGAGTTACAACGACTTCCTGTTTCGTGGCGTTAATCGCATGTATTAGCACTTAGCCAAGTGTTGCATGATTTAACGTGTTTCTAGCATGTTTGATACTTCGTGGCATATTTAAATGTGTTTCAGGGAGTGAATTACAGTGTAAAGCATGCCATTTCCTGTTGACAACAGGTGGCGCTATTACTAACTAAATATTTGCATGTAGATCTCTTTAGGCCAGGACATGTGAAGTTTGGGGCAGATCGGACATTGAATGCCCGAGTTACAACAACTTCCTTTTTCATGGAGAAACATCAAAATTTGTCAGGCTGCCACGGACACACCCTTCAGCGAAAACTCAAGATCTAGCAATTTAACATCGCTTAGGCCTTAAGATTAGACTGACCAAATATGATGTTGATCTGCTTAAATCTCAATGAGGAGTTAATCACAGTGTAAAACATGACATTTCCTGTTGCCTGCAGATGATGCTATGATTGTAACTGAATATTGGCATGTAGATGTCTTCAGGCCAGGACTCTAATAAAACGTGAAGTTTGGGGCAGGTCTGACATTGTATGCCTTACAACAACTTCCTGTTTCATGGCAAAACATCGAATTTTAGGCCGCCACTGACACGCCCTTCAGTGAAAACTCAAGATCTTCGCAAAGGCCTTTAGATTAGACTGACCAAATATGACGTTGATCTGACTAAAGCTCAAGGAGGAGTTCTTTAAAGTACGTCTGTAATTGGCAGTAATTTTGCAGAGAAAATTCAAAATATCTCACTTCCTGTTGGGTTTTCAGATTTTGCACCCAGGGACTTTTTTGTAGGTACTGGCCTGTTATATGTGTCTACCAAATTTCATACCTGTACGTAAAACGTAACGCGAAGGGTGCTTAATTGAAATTTTGTAGGTGGCGCTATCGAGTCATTATGCCACACCCAATTCTGAAACCCATATCGTACGTAAATTTTCACCACTTCTGATGCATGTGCAAAGTTTCATGAGTCTTTGAGCATTTTTAGGCCCTCAAAAATGCGATTCATTTCGGAGAAGAAGAAGAATTGACCGAGCAATTACAATAGGGTCCTCACTCCATTGGTACTCAGGCCCTAATAAACAGTGCTTTTTAGGTTGGTTTAACAGCAGTTTTCAGGTACAGAAATAAAATAAACAAATGTAAAATAACACTGCATATTCTTCGCTGTAAAAATTAAATACATGACATGCAGGAAAGAAATTGTAGGCTAAATCGTGTGCACGATTTACTAATTCGTTCCCTCGATTTACTAAAACGTGTGCACGATTTGCTATTTCGTTCCCTCGATTTATAAATTATGCGTATGATTTATAAATCGAGGGAACGAAATAGTAAATCATGCGCACGTATTAGTAAATCGAGGGAACGAATTAGTAAGTCGTGCGCACGATTTAGTAAATCAAGGGAACGAATTAGTATATTGTCATGTGCGGGGCTCCATAGTTCTGAACTGCCTCAGCAAACTTTTTGTCACAGTCAAGTTCTGTTTTGGTTTCGTTTTCACTGTTCCCTGTCACTGTTTTCCTGAGTTCTTGTAGTTTGTTCCCATGGTTTCTGATTGAGTTACGCACCTGTTTCTTGTTCCGTTGATTATCCCTGTGTGTATTTAAACCCTCAGTTCTTTCTGTTCATAGTTTGGTGTTGTCTTTTGTTAATGTGTGGAAAGCTTTGATATTTCTCCTGTAGTTAGTATTTGTTTAGTTTAACAAAGACTGTTTCTTTGTATCTCCTGCATTGTGCGTGTTGGAAAGCCACACCAGTTCATAACACTTTTAAGGTGGCCAGTCGAAATAATAAATATAATTAAAAATAAGCTTTTTAAATTTAATTATTTATTGTTTAAATAACACATTAAATGCTAAAAATAAAGATGTGTAAACAGGTTTATATATATATATATTGTTTTTATCAAAGAGCATACAGTTACTGAAACTGTATAAAAATTCACAGTTAATTGTTTTAATATACACTCTTAGTGTCGATATATTTCTATTATATTTTCTATTATATGGAATTCAATGGGGCCCATTCACTGTTTGGTGATGACAGAATGATATATTTTTCATTTTTGGGTGTGCTATCCTTTTAAGGGTACACTACTGCAATTAACAACCAAACTGGGAAAAGCACATTTTAGTCCATTTAAACTTCTTGATGGAGAAAGTCCCTAAAAGCCAACATATTTAATCATAAATCACTACTAACTAAAAGAATGAAACACTAGAAACCCAGGAGAGAGGGTAATTGCTGGCAGAGTTTGAAATCCCCTTCATGCACACCCTTTTTTTCTGCAGACCCCCCAACTTCAGCTCTCCACACCAAACTCATGTTACTGATCCTGACTGTTGTAGAGCTGGGAAATGTGGTAAAGGGATTGACAAAGGCAATAAGAAACTGTGAGACATTGGATAAATGCCCCAATGCCTACCTTTTTGGCTCGTCCACCTGTCGGTCTGAATAAATGCTGGGATACTGTGTCTACAGGGTGGTGAGAAGGACATATCGTGGAGCTCATTGCAGATTTTGCACAAGGATTGATATATATTTACATTATGCGACTAGACTGGCTAGGTGTATGTGTGTGTGTGTTTTGTGATGTGCTGTTTAACTGTGTAACATAATATGAAGTAGTTTGTTGACTTTCGATCTCTTTTAAAGTCTACGTCCCTCACATGCACTTGAATCGAAATGACTGATGGACTCAAAGGGTTGCATTTATAGTCTATGTGACAACATCCTTTATTTAAACCATTCACATATACTTAGGGAAAATGAAATGATTGCATGGTCACTTCACTCCTTCCCCAACTTTTTGTTATCTTTTAATTGTGGGAACCTAAAACTTCAATCTGTTTCATGCCTAAACCCCTAAATTAAGAGCCAGAAGCCACATCTGCCTATGTTCTCTTGTTCCTCTTTCAAAGCAAATTAACTTAATTACTGAACAATAGGTAATTGTTCAGTAATTGCACAAAAAAAGGCACAGAAATCTTTATCTGAAATTTACATTATACATTTGGGTTTTATGAGCTTGTTTCCTCCCGCTTATAGGTCAAAGATATAATGTTCAGAGAGCTTGAAAATTTATTTTTCACTGTACAACAATATTTACACCATTTACACCAAACCTAACCCTCACTTGGAGCCGGTAGAAGTTTGAACAGCCTGAACTACAGAGCATGCATTTTTCATGTCATATTTGCATGTGCTGTCCTGACCAATCAGACTCCTCCTTCATTATGTCTCAGCGTGGCTTTCTCACAGGAGGTGGAACCGCGTCCCGCCCCATCAACATTAATTGTCAGTAATTAGCTGAGAGAAAATTATAATTACTAATGCTCAGAGAAACCTGAGAAATCTGCGCAGATGGGTGTTTGCGCTCTCCCCACCTATCTGTGATGAATCCTGAGAGACTTTTCTACAGTAGATTAATGATGTCAGTCATCAAACCAAGGAAGTCCCTCCCCTTAAGTATAGAAGACTTAAGGCTTTGCAGTGGAGTTATATATCACATCTGCAAGAATTATTCTGGTTCTATACAATATACTGTATGCTATTTAAATACACTACTGTGGCCCTGAAAAGTATTTTGACTTGAAAGTCACTTTAAAAATGTCTTTTCTCAGAACTAACTGAAGCCATCCTAGGTGTATATGACTATCTTCTTTCAGACGAACACAAGTTATATTATAAAATATCCAGGCTCTTCCAAGCTTTATAATGGTAGTGAATGGGGGGGGTGTTTTGAAGCCCAAAAAAGTGCATCCATCCACCATAAAGTAATCCATATGGCTCCAGGGGGTTAATAAAGGCTTTCTGAAGCGAAGCAGTGGGTTTTTGTAAGAAAAATATCCATATTTAAAACTTTATTATCTATAATAACTAGCTTTCAGCAGATGGCCGTACACATCGATTTGCGGTGGAAGAGTAACCCCCGACCAGATGCATGAAGCAATGACGAATGCGGAACCACAGAGGATAGAGCAAAACAAAACACCGGTCATGAATTAGAAGTCTAAAATGAGAAATTTTATAGAGAAATGTCGGAAGATTTCGATATAAGAGAAGAGGAGCTTGAGTTTGTTGCCCAGCCCTATTTTTTTGAACTGCGAGAGGCGTCTGAGCTTTACTCCTACGTCATACATACTCCTACGGCTCAAGTCGACTTGCGCAGTATACGTGCGGTCGTCTGCAGGAAGCTAGTTATTTTAGTTTATAAAGTTTTAAATATGTATTTTTTTTTTTTTTTTTTTACAAAACCCATCGCTTTGCTTCAGAAGGTCTATATTAACCCCCTGGAGTCGTATGGATTATTTTTATGATCGATGGATGCTTTTTTTTGGGCTTCAAAATTGCGTCCCCCATTCACTACTATTATAAAGCTTGGAAGAGCCAGGATATTTTTAAATATAACTCTGATTTTGTTCGTCTGAAAAAAGATAGTCATATACGCCTAGTAAGGATTGAGGGTGAGTAAATCATGGGATAATTTTCATTTAAGGGTGAACTATCCCTTGAAATGCCGAAATATTTTTTGGGGCCACAGAGTGTTAAAAATGTAGCTGATGTTGTGTTGAAAATAATAGTATAACTACACAGCACAAAACATCTATATACTGACTCCCCAACACACTAATGACTCATCATAGCTTATGGACATTTGTTTGACAAATTCTAAATGTAGATATTTTACCTAGATCACCTTGACTTTAATAAATAGTGAATAATAAAATAAACCTTGTCCTCTAAATTGTTAATACAGATTACTTTTGTAACAAAAAATTTAAAAGCGACTCTGCATCAGCAATTTTGCAATTATAAACTAATCTGAATATTAAGGTCATGTGTCTCCCTATGGTGGTGATAATTTAAGCCTGAGGTCCCAGCGTTCCTGTACAAGGTTAAAAACAATGTCATCAAGGTCATGCATTCGATTCCCAGGGAATGCATGAACTGATCAAATCTATCCTTGAATACAAATTAAGAGTAGATAAAAGTGCTTGCAAAAGAGAAAATATGATTTCTTGAAATTTCTTGAAAAAATACAAATGGAACCTCTCCCTTAAAACGACCCTCTAGCCCATGGGTGTCCAAACTTGGTCATGGAGGGCCACTGTCCTGCAGTGTTTAGCTCCAACTTACCACAACACACCTGCCTGGAAGTTTCCTGTATGCCTAAAATCCTTGATTAGCTGGTTCAGGTGTGTTTAATTGGGGTTGGAGCTAAACTCTCAAGGACAGTGGCCCTCCAGGAGTAGGACTGGCCACCCCTGCTCTAGCCTATGAAAACCTTCAGAAGAACCAAAATGTATCACTCTTGTTGGTGTTTCAGTTTTAAGACATTTAAAAGACTAGTTTAAACCAAAACGCAGGAGATCGAAGGAAAATACACAGCATTTGGGGCCATTTACACAACATCGTTTTCAACTAAACACTGAAAACTTTTTATGACGTTTCAGCCATTCATTTACACAAAAATGGCGTATTAGGGGCCCTGAAAACAAAAGCTTTTGAAAATGGGTTTCAGAGCACAAATTTTTGAAAAGTATACAGTTATTGTTTCCGTGTAATCTACAAAAACACAAATTTGTGATAACGGTGACGTCATGCACATGTGTATTACGTGTAGTGTTAGTGCAAGTCGTAATGCAACCACTAGCCTGGCAGCATAATACAGCATTTTTAGTAGTTTATGCAGATCCGTGTGAATGGGGATCGTTTTGACAAAGTTGTTGTCTATACGTGGAAAATAAATTCAGTTTTTAGTACTTATTTAGAACCCTAAATAAGCATTAACACACACAAGATAAAGACGATAATTGACAGGGAACAACTGAAACACATATATTATACTGGGGACAAAGGCAACTAAACTAGACACAGGTGAAACTAATAAGTAAGTAGGGCAACTAACAGTTATCAAGAACTAAACTGAAAGGAAACACAAGACACAGGAACAAAAAGAAACCAAACAAATAAACAGAACTCTGACAAATTTAAATTATTGAATTATCGTGACTGGATGAGTCGGTTTCTGGAAAAGACTTTGGAATAAAAAGGAATGGTTAGTGATATATTGTGTTTAATATCCCATATGCATTATTTTATTTTATTATTATTTTAATTTATTTTTGTTAAACAAATGGCATAATCTGTGTAGTCTTTTATCTGATGGTTGACTGTAAAAGTTGATGATTTATGGCCTAAAATATATAACTATAAAACTGAACAAGGGTCTGTTTTCTTTTTCAACTGACGGTGTATATTTGTTTGCCTGCACTCAAAAGTCTGGCCCCGTGAGAACCCTGTCAGCTCGTGTATGTAGCGGAGACATGAATTGAGGCGGCACTCTTTCTATAGACTCTCTCTCCCTTTCTCTCTGTCTCACCCCAGGGGAAAGAGCAGCTGTCAGCCCTCAGCACAAGAGGGACCCTCCGGGGCACCTGGGGACCACCGCCAAGGCCATCAGGGCCTGCTGGATCCGGTCTGTCAGTGAGTAGCCACCCTCAGGGAGCCCTGAAACAGCGGTTCCCTCCTCCCACTTTCCATGCCTTTTTTCCTGAGTCTCTTTCTTCCCTCTGTGACAGATGAGTCAGGACAGTGTGAAGATGTGCACCTGTCTATACAACGAATGTGCATTACTGTAAGAGTTGTCTGTCACACGCGGGGTCTGATCTTCTGTCAGCCCAAAGAGCCAGTTCACGTTTACTGACACAGGACATATGTCTGGATGAATATGGGAGTGTGCTTGCATGTTTGTGACTATAATGGTACATGCAATTCAGAATGTGTCCCTTTTCATTTCATGAGTTGGAATATGAATTGGCCGAGCTCCACAGGTATATGCAGTTCACAATTTGTCTTCATTCTTCTGAACACAAAAGGGGATATTTTAAAGAATGCACTGGTTTCTCTTTCCATGGAATAACAATGAATTGGGACAGAAACTTTAAAGGTTTAAAAAGGACACAGTCATCACAGAAGTATCATAAATGTGGTCCATTGGACTCATACTCTGTATGTTGCTATATTCCAAGTCTTCTAAAACCATATAATAATAGCTTTAAGTGGAAAAACAGATCAAAATGTAAATCATTTTTGTCAACTTAATGTTTTATGGCTCTATTTTGAAGACCTTTGGGTAAATAAAAAAATAATTTCTGTTCATTAAAAAAAAAAAAAAATGTGTATCATGGCTTCCACAACAATGTAAAGCAGTTTTGAACACTGATTATAATAAGAAATGTTTCTTGAGCAGCTGTTAGGTCATTAGCATTTAAGAATGTTTTGGTCATATTTTATGATTTACTCTATAAATCACAGTGCACCACTTCCAGTGACCACAACCGGGCTGAGAGAACATTGACCAGACCCACAAATCTCTACATATCAACACCAACATTTAGCATAACACATCCTGTCCCTATATTCTCTCATGGGAGCGCAGAGAAAAAGATCTTCACTTCCTGTTCCAGCACCATGACCTCATAATGCCATTACGCCAACTCTTACAGGCTGGAAAACATGAACGCTGCCTGTGGGAATACCAACACTCTTTAGTGGGTGTGGTTGGAGAGATCTGTGTGTGTGTGTGTGTGTGTGTAAGAGTTCCCTAAAGTTTTGGCAGGTGAAAACATGTTTTTAGGATATGGTACCAGTTTGTTCTCACATTATACTATATCCTATTTGAATTCCATTTAAATCTGATATCATTCAGTAATACTCTGCAAATCATGTGTTGAAGTATTGTTTATCAAAATAGAGTTGCAAAAAATCATCAGCAATTTTTATCAGCAGATTTACTTCTGCCAAACAGAATTAAACAGATGTGGGAATTATATAAATATATATATATATATATATATATATATATACATATATACAGTATATTGCCAAAAGTTTT
Organism: Elopichthys bambusa; assembly: GCA_037101425.1. Taxonomy (NCBI): domain Eukaryota; kingdom Metazoa; phylum Chordata; class Actinopteri; order Cypriniformes; family Xenocyprididae; genus Elopichthys; species Elopichthys bambusa. The sequence continues at coordinate 24,841,053 of CM074450.1, read as the reverse complement.
GGGACGCCTGCCTTTCCGTGCACATAAACTTTAATGACATCCCATTTTTAATCCGTAGGGTTTAATATGGAATTGGTCCACCCTTTGTAGCTATAACAGCTTCAACTCTTCTGGAAAGGCTTTCCACAAGGTTTTTAGGAGTGTGTTTATGGGAATTTTTGACCATTCTTCTAGAAGTGCATTTGTGAGGTCAGGCAGTGATGTTGGAGTGAAGGCCTGGCTCGCAGTCTCTGCTCTAATTCATCCCAAAGGTGTTCTATCAGGTTGAGGTCAGGACTCTGTGCAGGCCAGTCAAGTTCCTCCACACCAAACTCTCTCATCCATGTCTTTATGGACCTTGCTTTGTGCACTGGTGTGCAGTCATGTTGGAACAGGAAGGGGCCATCCCCAAACTGTTCCCACGAAGTTGGGAGCATGAAATTGTCCAAAATGTCTTGGTATGCTGAAGCATTAAGAGTTCCTTTCACTGGAAAACAACCGCACACCATAATCTCCCCTCCACCAAACTTTACACTTGGCACAATGCAGTCAGACAAGTACCGTTCTCCTGGCAACTGCCAAACCCAGACTCGTCCATCGGATTGCCAGACAGAGAAGCGTGATTCGTCACTCCAGAAAATATGTCTCCACTGCCCAGTGTCCAGTGGCGGCGTGTTTTACACCACTGCATCCGACGCTTTGCATTGCACTTGGTGATGTAAGGCTTGGATGCAACTGCTCGGCCATGGAAACCCATTTTCTGAAGCTCTTTACGCACTGTTCTTGAGCTAAAAGGCCACACAAAGTTTGGAGATCTGTAGCTATTGACTCTGCAGAAAGTTGGCGACTTCTGCGCACTGTGTGCCTCAGCATGCGCTGAGCCCGCTTTGTGATTTTACGTGGCCTACCACTTCGTGGCTGAGTTGCTGTTGTTCCCAATTGCTTCCACTTTGTTATGATACCACTAACAGCTGACCGTGGAATATTTAGTAGTGAGGAAATTTCACGAATGGACTTATTGCACAGGTGCAACTTATCATGGTACCATGCTTGAATTCACTGACCTCCTGAGAGCAACCCGTTCTTTTCACAAAGTAGTCTGCATGCCTAGCTGCTTGATTTTATACACTTGTGGCCATGGAAGTGATTGGAACACATAAATTCAGTGATTTGGAGGGGTGTCCCAATACTTTTGGCAATATAGTGTGTATATATAGTGGGTGTATATGGGTATAGTGGGTGTTAATATATATGTATATAAGTGAATAAGTAAATAAGTTGCACTTATATTTACTATAACTATATATAGATTTAAATACTATTTCTTGCAGACTTTGATGAAGGAACTGTTCGTCCAACTACATTTCTAAATAGTGCACTGTAAAAAATTATTTGTAAGTTGTAAAATGTACGTTTTACCAGGAAAATACCATATCACTTTTTCTATTTAAACTTTTCACATTTAATTTCCTGTTACTTGCCATTTATTTGTAATTATTTGTGAAATGTACTAGCAATTTCTGAGTAAAATTTTTCAAAGTAAATCCTATCCTATTTTTTTTATTAATTAGTGCTGTCAGTTGATTAAAAAATTAACTAATTAATTGCACATTTTTCCTGTAATTAATCGCGAATAAAACATTGGTGTTTTTTAATATTGTATATCGTAATAATTTCACAGTTACGCTCCAAATTAATGTAGAAATATCTCACGTACGCATAAGTGAACAATACTTTGGGCTTGAGAGCGTGATCATATGTAACGCTAGCAAATATATGTTGGAAAAAATGGATGCTGCGTTAATTGTGTTAAATTATTTTAACGCGTAAACTGAAAAAATTAATCGCATGCATTAATGCGCTAATTTTGACAGCACTATTATGAATGCTAAATCCTACAAGCATGTTTTATTGTTAACTCCCAAAGCCATAGTGTGTATCTTGGATTTGTTGTATGATAGTCTCTTTGGCTGTCAGTAATTTTGCTTCACTTATAAGTGTGTGCATGTGCATATGTGTCTTTGTGTGTGCCAGTCTCAAGGTCAGGCAGGAAATGCCTGTGCAGGTGTTGCCTTCATGTAGATGGTTATGAGAGTATCCCAGCTCAGACAGGAAATGTGTGTGCTTTGTAGCTTATTGCAGTGTTGAGTTCTCTTTGCACTGTATGAAATTAAACACTGAAAGAGTTGAGTTGACAACAGACAAATTGTGTTGCATGCTCTACTATGATGGTGAAATAACTGCTGTTAAAAAGCCATTTTAATTTATTATAAATATCATATATATTTCTGATAGTAAAGGGTATATACTTTAAAGTAATGATTTTGACTTTCCACAATATTTTACAATGTCAACCACTGGACTTAATCAAAGCTAAATGAATTTATAAAGATTTACATTTTATGATTTTATATCAACTTTGCCAGTTACATTAACATAGTTTAGCTTTTTTAGTTATGCCAAGTGATTTTTGCTCATGTAATATCTCATGTTTCATAATATAGATATTCGTAATTTCAAATGTTGCTTCTTAAATGATATTGCTGGTAATTTTTTATTTTTTTTTGAATAATTTCATTTAAAGGATTAGTTCACTTTCAAATGAAAATTACCCCAAGCTTTACTCACCCTCAAGCCATCTTAGGTGTATATGACTTTCTTCTTTCTGATGAACACAATCAGAGAAATATCCTGATGCATCCATGCTTTATAATGGCAGTAAGCATTATCAAACGAGTATGAGCTGAAGAAAGTGTCTCCATCCATCGTAGACGTACTTCACACGGCTCCGGGGCCTTCTGAAGCGAAGCGATGCGTTTGATATCCATATTTAACAAGTTACGAAGTAAAAATTTCTAGCTTCCGCCAGACCGCCTTCCATTTTCAAATTATTATTATGGCAACATTTCATTTTGATTAAAGAAAAAGGCCTTTTCGAATTAATAGATATGACTGTTATCTCTAAGTGCTAGTTTTTTAGCACTTAGACTGCTCATTAATATGACTCCTATTAAAAATACTGACTAGATGGCGCTTTTCAACCAAAAAAATCATTTGTGGAGTAAGGTTACTTACATGACCTCTTGTACCCCCATCTCTCTCTCTCTCTCTCTCTCTCTCTCTCACACACACACACTGTATGGGACTGTCCTCAGGGAGTAGTATGTTTTTTTCTTCCATTTCGAGGCTCGGAGCTTCTTTTTGTGGACGTGTGATCGGTGCACATTTGGGAGTTTGAGAAAATCCCTGGCATCTTGCCATGCTTTCCATTCATTTAAACATGGACCTCTGCACATGTCAATGTACTTTCAGATTTTGGTGTGAACAATCATAGGATTGCTCCATTATTGAAAACAAATCTGTGCTATAAGCAACAAAAAAATTAAAGTGAAATACAATCAGCGTGAGTCAATATAGTCAAGTTACTCGTGAATTACATAAATGTATATTGGCATGTCTTTTGAGAACTTCATTTAAATATAACTAGATTACAATAAATGTATCTACATAAAAGCAACAGCAGAATCTAAATCATTATATTAACCTGAGTGTGTTTCATTATTTGTGTGGAACACAGATGTTAAACAATATCTATGCTGATCTTTTCCATAAAATCAAAGAGAAGGATATTGAAGAGCTCAAAAACTAACTTGAGAAGCAAAATGAATTAAGATGTTTTGTTTTCTGAAAAATCAAAATTGAGTTTATGCTTAAAATATGAGAAATATCTGCCAGTGGAGTACAATTTTTACTTATTTTACTTGTTTTAAGCAAAAACTGACTTAATTTTGATAAATCTTTCAGAAAACAAGACATAATATCTTCCGTAATTTTACTAGTAAATGCATCTTGATTTAAGAATGTTTAGATATTTGTACTGGAAAACACAACAAAAATATTGACTAATTAAATAATCTTTTGCAGTATAAATAATAGAGGGCAGTTTTTTGGAGCACCATCCATTTTATTTGTAAGGAAAAGAACAGCTTTAACATTCTTCAGAACATCTGATTTTGTGTTCCACAGAATGAATGAATGAAAAACAAACAAACAAACAAATAAGATTAATTTGTGGTGAAGATGAACTATTCCTTTAAAGAGGCTGAAAAAATTCAAGGAACATTATTTTGGTTATATATTACTTCAAAGTATTTGTCTTGTTAAGAACAAAGGTAATAGTATACCAGAGAAAATCCTAGTAAAGATGCAGTAATGACATTTCCAAATTCATTTCCTGTAGCAAACATAAACATTTAGATGATGAAACATATGCTTATGTTTAACATTATAATGTAAAATTATATTCACTACAACATCCTCAAATTTCTATCCCTCAGTAGGAATAGTAAAAAAAATACCCTTTTTTTTTGTGTTTTTTTTCAGAGGTAAGAATGAAGCCTGGAGATGCAAATTCAAGAGCATCAAAGGCATCATTTCTAAGAGAATATGGTTATCAAACCCAACATGAAAAAACCCTGGCAGTGCTACTGAATTCAGGTGTGTGTGTGTGTGTGTGTGTGTAGAGAATGGCGTAGAGAGACTGGCTTGAAACTAGATTGTGAACGTGTTTCTGTCTTTGTGTTTCTGGAAGTTTGCATATTTTCTCATGAAGTGTGTATGTGGCAGTGATGTATGTCTTCTGTGTATGTGTGAAAGATTGTGGCTTCGTCAAAAGCCAGAAGATAAAGCAGGCCGATCTCCCCTGTGGAAAGTTCTACAGATGACTAATTCATGAGTCGTGAACTCAGAGACCACCTAGAGAGAGACCAAGAGTGAGACTGACCACCTTATGTCCCTCCAGCCAGAAAATAGAGCTAATTAAACTTTCATAAGACAAAAAAAAAAAAAAATAATAATAATAAAAAAAAAATTGTTTTGTCATTAACAATTTGTAACTATTTTATGTTAGTGGCAAATTGGTGACAAATTTGTATAAATTTGTATGATCTCTTTCTTACGTTTTCATATGATCTGCTCATGCCCCATTGAGGCTTATGATTAGAGGTGGGGTAAGAGTGAAGCTTCGTTCTTACCATTTTATTACAAATCATATGTTGCCTTACGGTTTGCAAAATCTGGATCAACTGAATCATTGACTCAAAATACTCAATAGAAACAATTAGTTCACAATCGATAAATGACGACTTAAAAGTCTTTTTCTCACACAATGCTAGATCGTATGACTTCAGAAGACTTAAAAATATGTGACCCGTGCTGGCAAAATGAGTCGCAATGAGCAAATTTTCAAAAATGAGATTTACGTTACGCCTATATCCTTTCATCGCATCAGAAGTTACTCTTTTGGCGCAAGCCGATTTTTGTCGACTGCTAGCTAATTATTTTAGTTTATGCTCTAGTTTAAAACATGGATATTTTTCTTACAAAAACCCATCGTTTTGCTTTAGAAGGCCTTTATTAACCCCCTGGAGCTGTGTGGATTACTCTTATGATGGATGAATGCATTTTTTTGGACTTCAAAATTAGGAGCGCCATTCACTACCATTATAAAGCTTGGAAGAGCCAGGATATTTTATAGTATAATTTCCGATTGTGTTTGAGAAGATATTATGGAGATATTATGTTATTTTCACAATCTCTATTAAAAAAACCTTCAAAATGATATATGATGACCGGTGCTATGACCGAGCTAAACCTGTTTGAAGTTGATAGAGTCAGCAAAGTCAATTTTGAGAAAAATCGAATTAAAGTTTTCTGAAGGTTCTCAAAACAAAATCACCTAGCAACCATACCTTAAACTCCCTGTTAATAACACCTAATTTGGCACACACCTCATCTAAACGAAATATCTATAGGAAATTTAAAAAAAATATATTTTACTTCAATATTTTGAATTTCTGTAATTCTATTTATATGTGTATATCAGGATCGCGCACGCTGTCTGAGGCGTCTTTGTGCACTTCGGATGTGTCATTCGGCGCGAGTAAGATCGATTTGTTTACATCAGCATAAGTTTGGAAATCACATTTCATTGGTTCAGACTAATGCCTCAAAAATTTGTTATGAATATTCACAAAGTTAGAATGCTGCACTTTAAACCTCAAATTCGACCAAAATCGACATTTTTGACTTGTTTTGCCTAGCTCGTAATTAGCCTGTGCGCATTCCGTCTAATTTTGCCAGCATGGGTCACATATAGTGCACATCTCATGGACTACATACACCGATCAGGCATAGCAAGCGTAAGGATTTGAGCGAGTTTGACAAGGGCCAAATTGTAATGCCTAGACGACTAGGTCAGAGCAAAACTGCAGCTCTTGTGGGGTGTTCCTGGTCTGCAGTGGTCAGTATCGATCAATAGTGGTCTGAGGAAGGAACAGTGGTGAACCGACGTCAGGGTCATTGGCGGCCATGGCACACTGATGCACGTGGGGAGCGAAGGCTGGCTCGTGTGGTCTGATCTAACAGACGAGCTACTGTAGCTCAAATTGCTCAAGAAGTTAATGTTGGTTACCTGGGAAACACATGGCACCAGGATGCATTATGGGAAGAAGGTAAGCCGGCGGAGGCAGTGTGATGCTTTGGGCAATGTTCTGCTGGGAAGCCTTGGGTCCTGCCATCCATGTGGATGTAACTTGGACACATACCACCTACCTAAGCATTGTTGCAAACCATGTACACCCTTTCATGGAAATGGTATTCCCTGGTGGCTGTAGCCTCTTTCAGCAGGATAATGCGCCCTGCCACAAAGCAAAAATGGTTCAGGAATGGTTTGAGGAGCACAACAACCGGTTTGAGGTGTTGACTCGGCCTCCAAAATTCCCCAGATCTTAATCCAATCGAGCATCTGTGGGATGTGCTGAACAAACAAGTCCGATCCATGGAGGCTCCACCTCGCAACTTACAGGACTTAAAGGATCTGCTGCTAACATCTTGGTGCCAGATATCACAGCTTCAGGGGTCTAGTGGAGTCCATGCCTCGATGGGTCAGGGCTGTTTTGGCAGCAAAACGGAGACCAACACAATATTAAGAAGGTGGTCATAATGTTATGCCTGATTGGTGTATATGATGCTTTTATAGTGAGTAAAATGATGATAGATTTTTCATTTTTGAGTGGACTATCTCTATAATCCTACATGTGGCCCAAGTGTCATCATATTATTTCTTGTTCTTGTCCCCTCCAGCCTCTAGACTTGATATGGTTCTTATATGTTCTTGAAATGTTTCAGTACTTGGCAATCTTAGACAGTTCTAGAAGGACTATTTAATGGCAATGAGAGCAGAAGAAGCTTTTGCTTGTGCTTCACCTTGGAGAAGTGAAGATTTGAAGTGTCAAGCACAAGAACAGCTCTAGAAACTCATACTGGCATATGTAGACACTATTAATAGTGCTACTGATCTCACATTCAGTTTAACATTCCAATATTATCAAATTTAGGTGTACAGACGAAAAAAAAAAGAAAAGAATAAAGATAGGCACAGATAGTTTTATGATTAACAACAGCACGTGGTCCAACTTCATAGCCAGTGATACAAAACCAGCAAAGAAAACAAACACGTCGTCCAGAAGCTGCTTTTTTTGATTGACAAGTATAGACAGACAGGTAAACTAAAGGGTATCGTTTTGATAACGCCGACTTCATTCATATTCAATGTTTCAGTGTGTGTCTTTGCTGCAAGTTGCATTCTTACCATCGTACGCTCTTCGTCTTTTGGACCTCATATGCATTTGCAGGCCACGTGGGACGCCATTTGCATTAGAAAGCGGAATACAATCACTTTAATTTTTAACAAGACATTTGGAATGTGCCACAAAGGCAGATTCTCTGCAACTGACAGAGCCCACGAAAGGAAAGAAAAAAAGAATTATTATGCAGGGAATTAAAGGAAAGCCGGAGTTGATGCGGCACAGACATCAATCAAGTGTTGCGAGTGTCGGAGAGAGGGGGAAAATGCACTGCATCCATGTTTCCAATAAAAATAACATTAAAGTAAATCTGCCATTAATCTTGCATATTGATCAAGGTCGGTGTTAAGGAATTAATCATGAGTAGCACGCTATACATCAAACAGTCATAAATAAATAAGCAGCTCAAACAATGTAGTGCGTCTGGGCCGAGGTCAATACCTCATTAGCAGGGGGCGTCTGCGCATACCACGCTTATTTTGAACAATGAAACTGGCTGTGGACTAAAGGTTATTACTATTAGGGTTATGTTCGATTGTCACAGGTTGTGGTGAAATATCTTCTCACTTTATGGGAAGTGAAAGGAGGGGAGTTTCTTGTAAAAGCACTGGAGCTTCATCAGTCCAAACTCTACTTGATGAACTGTGACCTGAAAATACTTAGTGCTGAGTGACAGATGTAAGAGCTTTTCAAACAAAAAGACAGAGAAAAACAATATCTCTAAATTCAGTCTTAAGAAGACACAAAAAAGGGTCTATTAAAGAAGTTTTAAATGAACCCTTTTGGACTTGTTTTCCAGTAAAAATATCTAAAAGTCCTTAAAACAACCTAAATCTATCTATGAAGCAAGATTACATGAAATATTAATACTTGTTGTCAGTGAATAGAGTCTATCTTGAATATAAATGTATTTTGTCTTACTGCCTTAAAGGGATAGTTCACCCCAAAATTAAAATTATCCCATGATTTACTCACCCTCAAGCCATCCTAGATGTATATGACTATCTTCTTTCAGACGAATACAATCAGAGTTATATTATAAAATATCCTGGCTCTTCCAAGCTTTATAATGGTAGTGAATGGGGGGCAGGATTTTGAAGCCCCAAAAATGTGCATCCATCCATCATAAAAGTAATCCATACGGCTCCAGGTTGTTAATAAAAGCCTTCTGAAGCGAAGCGAAGCTATTTTAGTTTATAAAGTTTTAAACATGGATATTTTTTTACAAAACCCATCGCTTCGCTCAGAAGGCCTTTGTTAACCCACTGGAGCCGTACGGATTACTTTGATGATGGATGGATGTGCTTTTTTGGACTTCAAAATCTTGAATATCCCCATTCACTACTATTATAAAGCTTGGAAGAGCTAGGATATTTTTTTAATATAACTCTATAATTGTGTTAGTCTGAAAGATAATAGTCATATACACCATGCTTGAGCATGAGTAAATCATGGGATAATTTTCATTTTTTGGGGTGAACTATCCCTTTAATGTCTATTCTTAAACATCTGCCAAAAATACACTTTTAATGAAGATACTTAATATCTTATGCAGTGGTCCCAAGTAAATTGATTTTTGAGTATTTTAAAATACTTTAACTTAAAGACAAAAACATTTTATTGTAATATTGCAGTGTAAACTAGATTTTCTGAAGAAAGATGAGGGTTGAGTGTTGTGGATGGTTGCTATGTCATTTCTAGGTTGCTTGATAGAATGTTCTGGATAGTTGGGGGTTGGTTTCTGGCTCATGTCAAAAAAGCCCACCCCCTCTTTTTGATATTCAACTCCCTAGATATGCTATGCAGCTTAACTAGAGATTCTCAAAAGCAGAATGCCCAAGGTAAAATGTTTTTATCCACTGTATATGTGCTAGACGTCATCATACAAATCAAGCAGCCTACAGTAATTACATTTTGATAAGTGCTTGTATTTCACACTCTTGGAGCATGGGTAAAACAAGAGGACAGCCTCGTGGCAGGTCTCTGTGGGAAACTCTCAATTTTCGCTCTTAACATGGTGATCTAGAAACTTAATTGGTTCCATTTCCCTCCCTCTCCATCTTTATCTTTTGCTGAGGGCACTCACTTTCTAACCTGCCACTTTAGTGCCACTCGTGACTGGCATAGCTGATGCCCACTGGGCTTTAGAAGGGGGTTCTCTGAACAGGAAGTACCTTGGGATCTGTCATATATATGTTTATCATGTTTTGCACATTTATCAATGGCTCAAAAGTGGCACACTTTCTATCGAATGCATGTGGACCTGAACCTCCGTTAACGCCCGGGCCTCCGGGTTAAGAGTTTAGTAGGGAAATTAATCAGGGCTAATTCTCCAGTGGTGAAATTAATCTAGAGCTGAGGTAAATACTTTGTCATTGTTCGATCAAAGCACTTTATTAGTCTGCGGAACAAGGTTCCATTAGGCAATAGGGAAAAGAGGAAAGCTGCCTGTAATGTGGTGCCACATTACCATTGACATCTGCCGCAGTCTTTGGAGATGATCTTTCTATGGTGATAATTTGTGAGCCAGGTGTCACCAACAATTACACCCACCTCATCCTGTCTCAACAGGCCTGTGTATCGAGCAATAGCTCCACCCTTCCCCTCATTCCTCCTCTTTTCATCCCCCATCCGGCTTTTGTCATCTCACCTTCTGAAACTCAATCAAGTTGCCTCTCTTTAGGGAGTTTATTAACACTTAGCATGTGAAAAACAGGTGATTGGCATCTCTGCATGACTAACCACTAAAATTAAGCTTTAATGATGAGAATCTTCTGAATCTCTTCTTGTTAATTACTTTTGGGATCAATGGAAGACTTGGAGTGTTTCATTTATTTGTTTAAGGAGCATGGGAAGTCATACAGCAATGTAACCATGGGCAGAAATCATCTATAGGTTTTTTTTCTTTCTTCAAAATAAAAAAAAAAAAAAAAAAAAAATCATTCTATTCATCTACACACTCTAATGTCATTCCAAATCAGTTTTCCTTGTGCTACACAGAAGGTGGATTTTTTTTTCAATAAAAAAAGTAAATGACATTATCGTAGTTATTTTTACTTTTACTATTATTTTTTTTGTTAATAGTTTGAATTAGATTTTATTTTTGTATTTTCTATTTTCACTTTAGTTTTAAAGTTTTATTTATTTTGTTGTGTTTTTGTCATTTTTATTATTCTATTTTTCATTTAAAAAAAATATGTTGTGGGATACCTAATATGGTTTGAGGATGAATACATCAAGAGATCATTTTCATTTTTGAGTGAACTATCCCTTTAAGACATCATAATTTTCCCATATACTCCCACGTAAAATATAATACAAATCAAGGTTTCGTTTGATTTCAGATTGTGGTTTGTAAAGTGGTACTATTTAGCAATGACATTTCGAACATTTTCCTAAAACCAGGCAGATGGAAACCATATAAACTGTGACTATTTTGGACTAACGGAAATGGCCTCTTGATGGCATGGGTATTAAGCAACTTTCTTTGCTAAAACAATGTGTGTCCCCAAAACCTCAGATGGCTATTAAAGGATGATGCTGGTACAAAATGAGGTTATAAGCAGTATAAGAATGTGAGGTGGGGCACAGTTATACCCTTTTACTGTTTCTTACCTCTTTCACTTCCTCTATTCCATCTAGCCACACTTCCTTCATATAGATTTCAAGTCATAGTAATATTAGAAGTAGATTTTCACACTTTTTTAAAGGCACAGTATGTAAGTTTTGCCGCTAGAGGTCACTTATTCAAAACAATAACAAAGGCGTAGCTTGAGGACACAGTGAATGAGCGTGGAATCATGGGAGTTGTCGTCTTCACCTACACAGCTGATGGAAAGCAATCCGACAGAAATCATGTTCGTGGATGAGCTCAAGTCCCACAGAGGAGCACCGAAGCTCTGCTGTAGCTCATTTCGTTTTGTTGTTTATGTTTATTTTATGATTAAAGTTATGGTCAACATTTGCTGTTTCGGTTCTTCTTCCCTAAACTTGAACTTTGTTACAGATACGTAGAATTACTGCTCATACAGGTCACTTTATTTGACTAATTAAAATTGTTCACATGAAGTAACAACCAGGCTAAAAATACATTTAAGTGTGTTGAAAGTTGTCATAATGTGAGCGTATGTCACTCGGCGGCTGCTACATCGATATTAGAATATCATATTAATAAAAGTTGGATGGCTTGTGTTGTTAAATGGCATGCAATTAATTTGAAAATATGTTGTATAGAGAAAATGCTGTATTATTGTTACAACAAATAAAGCTCTTTCTGATTTTGCTATGTTAGCCAATTGACAAAAGTGTTGTCTCTGAGGCATGGTAAAAACATGGTACTCGCGGTAAATCAAGAACACAAGAGATTCAAACAGTAAGACTAAACGTGTTGAGCTATATAATAATGATGAGTTTTCTGTCGATAAAGGTATCCAAACAGTTGCTCACGTGTCTAATAAAACATATTATATACTAAACCATCTTGGTTGTTGCCATGGTTTCCACGGAAATCAAGGGTAGCGCGAATACGGAGCCCCGCACGTGACATGCAAGAAAAAAAAAAAATTAAATCGTGCGCACGATTTACTATTTCGTTTCCTCGACTTACAAATCATGTGCATGATTTATAAATCGAGGGAACGAAATAGTAAATCGTGCGCACGATTTAGCCTACTATTTTTTTCCTGCATGTCATGTACGGGCTCCGTACGCGGATATGTCACTGATGTGCGACGCAACGAGACTGGGCGTTACACTGGTTAAAACTGCTGATTTCTCTGGATTTAAACGTTCTTGGAAACATGTGGGATAATGTAAGTACACAAGTTAACAACATATATAACATTGTTCTAGTAGTCTTTGGGGTATTTTAATCCAAAAATCTTACATATTGTGCCTATAATAAAAGTTTGAGTGGTACTAAAACTGGTTTCCCTGATTCTAGGGGTGGTCACTAGAAAATTGCTAGGTGCTTGCTAAATTGTTGCTTACTGGTTTGTTTAATAATACGATAATTTACTGGATAAATTAAACATCTCATTTAGTTTAACTCCCTAACCATACCATTTTCTAAAACAAAATAAGTGTCCACATCTTGCACTAGCTGTGTCACGCATTACGTAATCATGTTGGAAAGGTCACACGTGACGTAGGCGAAAGTACCGATCCAGTGTCTACAAAGCAAACGTGCAAAGACTAAGTCAAATGGCCTTTACAAAAAAAGTTAAAACAACAATTTAATTTTGAATGAGATGGAGTATTTCGCCCTACTGTGTTACTTCCGCGTGACCTTTTCAAGGTGATTACGTAATGCGTGGCGCATCTCAGAGCTAGTGCAAGACGAGCATTTGTGGTTAAAAAGTATTTATACTTTTTAACCACAAATGCTCGTCTTGCACTAGCTCTGAGATGCGCCACGCATTACGTAATCACCTTGGAAAGGTGATTACGTAATTACTAACCTTGGATTAGTCTGGGATCATGTAGAGCCCTTTGAAGATGCACTGAAACTGCAATTTGGACCTTCAACCCGTTGAACCCCAGTGAAGTCCACTATATGGAGAATAATCCTGGAATGTTTTTCTCAAAAACCTTAATTTCTTTTCGACTGAAGAAAGAAAGACATAAACATCCTGGATGACATGGGGACGAGTAAATTATCAGGAAATTTTTATTCTGAAGTGAACTAATCCTTTAACTAATAAAACCTCCTGTAAAGTGTTACCAATAAATCATTTATAACTTTGTTAAATGTTATTTTCAGTGGACTATTGAAATAAAGTGTTACAAAAAGGTTTTATTAGTTAATTGTTTTAATCAATAAATAATAATACCATTGTGCCAAACTTTTATCTTTTATCGAAACTGAACCTCCAGAAAATGACTCCACCTGGACTTTTTTCAAGAACCCCTAAAATTTCAGAATGACTATAGAAGAATATTTTTTTGCAATAACTGCATTTTCATTTATGTTTTCATAGTAGGCATGCTTCACATGAAGTGAAGCTCTTTTTGTGCTCCATGGCATGTAAATGAAACAATTTTGTGGACCATTTAAAATTCAGTTGGTATCTATAGGCAGCAGCTAATACCCCTTTTGTTTTCTTTCATCACTAGACACTTGGGTTTAGCTAAACGCTATCACTAACAAACAACAGAGCAGGATTAGCAAGCATCCACTCTTGGTGACTAGCACACTCCTGGTGGCATCAGAAAGACCCATAATGCCGAGCAGCTGTTAGGGACATCTGGACACAGGTGAGGACGATGCTCACCCCAGACCGCAGGGCTGACGGCTTCCAGTATCACTGCATTATGGAGGTCAAAAGATCATCTCCACTAGCAACAAAGGATTGAGGATTAGTTTTGTAACACAGGAGGCCCTTTTCGTCTGTGGTGAATGCAAATGATGCAAACAAAAGCGATTGGGAGGTGATGGTCTGTCAGATTAGGGTATCTGGACGCACACTTTGGATGCTGCCAATGAATCGCTCCACTCTTCTGTAGAGCAGATGGTATTGTGACGTTTCACAGTTACTATTAAACTACATAATAGGTTCTTTTAGGCACTCTTAAGCTGCACCCCCTATTTTTTGGAATAGCCTGGAGTAGCTCAGAATACCTTGTTTTCTTTCAAAGTGACTTTTGACCCAAAGGTATGATCCTTTAGGACCAAAAGAGGGCAGCATAGCTCTTTTTGATACAAACAGAACTATGCTGATTGAAGATATCACACATATTTAAAAGAATGAGCCAAAACCATTTGCCAATCTTTGGAAATTTTGAAGCAAACTCAATTTTGAGATTTAATATAATAATAATAATAATCAAGATTTTTAATTTCATTATAAATAAGAATGAGATTTCTAACACAAAACATTCACAATAGTCATGGAAACATTTAATTTTCATATACACGTTTATGGATGATAGATCTCCCAATTGTCTTTTATCTCATTTATTTTTATGTCTGTTTTGTTGTTTTTCCCCTTGGGAGGTAGATTGATGCTATTACATAATAATATATATTTGATTTTTTTTTTATTTTTTTTTTTATAGTTGCAGTCATGTTTAATAAGTATTTATGTGAATATTCCTGAGCTGACTGTAAATATGATGAAAGAATATAGTCACAATGGCTTTTAATTCATTGAAAATGTGCTGTGTGTTTTTCAACTGTGAAATTGCAGATTAGACATCCTTTTTTACTTGTTAGATGGCTAAAATATATTGTGCTTTGTAATGAAAATATATAGGTGGAATGCATTTCATTAACCAATAGGCAGTCAGAAATCACGACTATTTATATTCTGTTTTGTTATTGGTCTTTTATGTATTTTCAAACATAATGTTTCATGATCCACACACGTTGCATCAGAATTAAAATTGAGGCTCTGCTGAACTGTTATTTATTAGTCTGATAATTAAAAACCTAATAGCCTATATACTAAGGGTCTATTCATATCCTACAATTACTCATGCAATACATTATGTTGTTACTTAAAAGTTATTGATACATCACATCTGCCACAGCACAATAACTTTGAGCAGAGTAAAAATTATTTTCATGATTTTTTATTTTGTCAAATCAACTTAATATTTTGAGTTTCTGTTGATTAAATCAATCGCATTCATTGTATTAACTCAAATTTTTAATTTCAATGAACTCAAAATTTTAAGCCAACCAGGTGACTTACAACAATTATTTTTTATAGTGTAGATTCCAGTACAGCCCGTTCAAAATCCAACAAATGAGATCTCTTTTAAATCTATTATTTCTTCTTTTTAGGAATTTTAATGTGTACCTGGATGTTGAGGAGTTAACGGATTAGCATTAAATATGCAACACAGGCAACACACATTGGACATTGGACAACACACTTCCGATATAACATAACATTATGGTCTATGACAGCAGGCCATACGACATATTGAATGCACTCTCACAGGCCCTATTTTGCATCAAATTAAATATGGTTTCAACTTTGACTGAAGGTAATAGCTACTACCAAAGTCTGAAATCAAAGGTCAGAGATCTTAAAGGGACAGTTCACCCAAAAATGAAAATTCTCTCATCATTTACTCACCCTCAAGTTGTTCCAAACCTGTATGAATTTCTTTCTTCTGCTGAACACATATTTTGTAAAAATGTCGGTAACCGAACAGTTGATGGACCCCATTGACTTCCATAGTATTTATCTGTTTTTCCATACTATTGAAGTCAATGAGATCCATCAACTGTTTGATTACCGACATTTTTTAAAATATCTTCTTTTGTGTTCAGCAGGAACAACTTGAAGTTGAGTACATGATGACAGAATTTAAATTTTTGGGTGAACTATTTCTTTAATATAAACTCAAACATTATGTAGTTTTCCAATATATCTCTATATTCTTATTGTATGCCAACAATTGTCTCATTTGTGTCTATTTTTAGTATTATATTTTTTTTGAGGAATTTCAGTCACAGTGCAATGATTGCCCTGTGTACCTGGATGTCAAGAAGTTAACTGATTGACATTATATAGGTCTTTTTACACATTTCCTTTGGACAAAACACTTCAGATATGAGTCAAAATCTGCTAAGGGGTAATAATGGAACAAGTTTTAAAATGTGTTTTTCACTAATATTTACAAAAGGAAATGCATTTTCATAGGTTTAAATAAAAGATTTGTATAAGAGACAATAAAAACAGCTTTGTGCATCAAGACCACTCCTTTCTGGTAAAAAGTTGCAACAGATACATTTTTGACGAGCCAAACATCTCTGAGTAACATGAGAGAATATTTAAGCCACGAAATTAACTTAATTCCATGAAATAAATATAACGAACCACGCAAAAAACATTTAGAACGTCAGCAGCATGTTTTTCAGTTACCCCAAAATCAAACATAGTTCACCCCTTATGCACGTCAGAAACTTAGGCTGGCTGTTGGTTGGAATATTAGAACTAAAAACATCGACGTAGCACACTCATGGGCATCAAATAAGCTAAGAAATAAATTATTAATATCTTACGATCCATCTGTTTTCAAATCCACATCATTTGAATATCACAACATTGATGTCTGTCAAAAATAACGTACATAATACACATAGTATTTAGGAGAAGCAGAGGTCCAGCGAGTTCACGCATTTCATAGAAAACCCAAACTACCGGATGTTTTGACTACGTCATCGCTTTCCGAGAAGAGGAGAAAATGGCGGCCTGAGCGGCTTCAACATGCTGTCTGTCAGAGACGATAACATACGTAATACATAACACACGTGAGTATAAATTCACTGAAATTGAATTGGAATGATAAGGGAACTGAGTGAAACACTTTACACACAGTCTTTAACAGATTTCCATTGGACAAAACACTTCATATATAACAGGCTGCTAAAATTTAACATGACCTAATGATCTACATGACAGCAGGGCTACGACACATTGAAAGGGCTTTTACATTTTGCGTCAAAATAATATGGAGATCTTAATATGAACTCAAACATTTCTCAATGAATTCAGCCAAAAACAAATTACCAGAGGTATTTAATCACCTTAATGATAGCCCTGTGTACCCGGATGTCGAGAAATCAGATGCGAAAAGTAAACATGACCTTATGATCTACGCTACAGCAGTCCTACGACATATTGAAAGCTCACTCGCTGGCCCATTTTGTAATATGGTATCAACTTTGACTGAAGCGAATAGCTATTAGCTAGATGTCTGACCAGTGTGCTGTTGTTTTCCATGTTCTCACACTTAACTCAGGCATGCCTCCATGTTGCCAGCGGGACAGCGCACTGATTCGGCACGCGGCAGATGTGGCACAGTGGCGTCTGCCGCTTCTGACTGCAGCTCCCTGTGTGATGTGACTGAAGAGATGAAAGGCGAGGTTGTTGCTGTGGCGGTAATTACCGCGGATACAAACGGGAACAAAAAGCTGCTTTGTTTGCCATTCTGTCACCCAATCAGTGGGGTGCGCAAATCTTTCTGATATGTCTGTCAGATTCATGTGAAACTTTTCTTTTCCCCCTCTGTCTTAATAAACAAATGGTAAATAATAAGTGTGATGTTACATAGAAGTTCAATTGGCATTCGGTGACTAATATTCAACTTCATGAGCGTGAAATGAGATCCGGGGTGAATGTTTCTTCTGCTAACTCCTACTTGAGTTCTTTGTTGTTGTTTAATGAAAGTAAGCAATTAAACGGTGAGAGCAACAGCAGTCAACAAACACCTTATTAGTTAGTTGGGACCAACCTCGTCTAGTTAAGTATATGCTCAATGAATAAATAAAACCCCCTCATTTTTTTCCTGTTCTTATTTGGCTTCCTCTGAAGTCTGGATGGAAGTGGCCTACACCCGACATAATGTGTGAGAGGTGTCATGTAACATTGAATGATTGATTGACAGTGTGGCAGGATGAACTCATGAGCTTCTGTCTTTTAAATAGCTGCCTTATTTAGGATGATCATTAGCCGGTGTCAGTTTTGAGATGTTCAGAACCTGATGCAATCAGGAGCAACTACTAATTGCAAGCTGTCGTAAGTGGAAGCTTGCTAAAATGTCTATTCAAGTAGTTTGGAAGTCAGTGTAATGAACTGGAATTTTTTTATTAGGCTTCTCTTTTACTCTATAATGACTAATTCAGAAGTAGGTTGTATAACCAAAATCTTCATGGTGCAAGTTTTTTGGTAACACTTCACAATTAGGGTAACACTTTAGAATACTGATCCTTCGTTAATGAATAACTACACAGGAACAAATGAGTAATGCATTATTAACACTCTAGTAACTACTATTAACTAACAAGAAACCCTGATTAATGAATTAGTAAGTAATAGTGCTCAGTTGAAGGTGGTAGTTCTAGTGGTTGTTTTTTCATACCTCCCAGAGAACTACCAAGAACTACTATATACAGGTTCATAATTAACATGAATGATGCATAATGTATAATTAATTCTAAAGTGAAGGTCATGGTAACACACTAGTAATGACTGAAGTATTACCAAATCCTTCAGAAAGAAATACTAATTATTTGGATCAGTATTCTAAAGTGAGAAACATGAAAACTCTCTAGTAACTACTGAAGTCATTGTGAACTTTTGAGTACAGTTTTGTACAGAAATTCCTTCTGATGTATTTGGTAACACTTGAGTAATTACTAGTGGGTTACCATGATCTTCACTTTAGAATACAGATCCAAATAAGTAGTAGTTCCTTTATAATTATGTAGTAACTCTTGAGTTATTACTATCCAATATTTTACAAAAAACTCAAAAGTTCACAATGACTTCAGTAATTACTAGAGAGTTATCATGTTTCTCACTTTAGAATACTGATCAAAATAATTAGTAATTCCTTCTGAAGGATTTGGTAATACTTCAGTCATTACTAGTGGGTTACCATGATCTTCACTTCGGAATTAATTATACATTATGCATCATTCACATTAATTATGAACCTGTATATAGTAGTTCTTAGTAGTTCTCTGGGAGGTATGAAAAAACAGTAGTTACTGATTAGCTAATAGTGAACTACCACCTTCAATTGAGCACTATTACTTACTAATTCATTAATCAGGGTTTCTTGTTAGTTAATAGTAGTTACTAGAGTGTTAATAATGCATTACTCATTTGTTCCTGTGTAGTTATTCATTAATGAAGGATCAGTAGTCTAAAGTGTTACCACAATTCGTTTCGATTTGTTATTTTTACAGCATTTGTCAATCTACATTAATATTAAAGGATTAGTTCACTTTCAAATGAAAATTACCCCAAGCTTTACTCCCCCTCAATCCATCCCAGGTGTATATGACTTTCTTCTTTCTGATGAACACAATCAGAGTTATTTTACTAAATATCCTGACGCGTCCAAGCTTTTTTAATGGCAGTGAACAGGGCCAACGAGTATGAAGCTCAAGAAAGTGTATCCATCCATTATAAACGTACTCCACACGGCTTCGGGGGTTAATAAAGGCCTTCTAAAGCAAAGCGATGCGTTTGCGTAAGAAAAATATTCATATTTAACAAGTTATAAATATCTAGCTTCCACCAGACCACCTTTCGTATTCAGCTTGAATAAAGAAGGACGCAGCGTAAGCGTTTTGAACTGTGAGAGTTTTACACTTTCTTTGTAAGTTAAATATGGAAGGCGGTCTGGCGGAAGCTAGATATTTTACTTTATAAGTTATTAAATATGGATAATTTTCTTACACAAACGCATCGCTTTGATTCAGAAGGCCTTTATTAACCCCATGGAGCCATGTGGAGTACGTTTATGATGGATGGATGCACTTTCTTCAGCTTCATTGTTCTCGTTCATTGCCATTATAAATCTTGGATGCGTCAGGATATTTATTAATATAACTCCAGTTGTGTTCATTGCAAAGAAGAGAGCCATATACACCTAGGATGGCTTGAGGGTGAGTAAACCTTGGGGAATTTCCATGTTAAAGTGAACTAATCCTTTAATTTCTACTTATAGTATAGTTAATGAATGCCCATATAGTTATCTAAATTAACAGTAGTTAGTGTACAATGAACATGAATTCACAAAGAACTAGAGTAGTATATTAATTATTCAACATTAACCAAGTTTAACCAACATTAACCACATTTGTTGTTTATTGTTAATTCATGATACCCAATACATTAACTAATGTTGCACCTTATTGTAAAGTGTTATCAGTTATTTGACATCATGGAAATGCATTATAAGTGATATAGCAAATTTGGTAACACTTTATTTTACAGTGTCTTTGTTACATGTTACATTACTATAGTAATAACTAAAAATTATGCATAATAACATGCAACTAACCCTAAACCAAACTTAATCCTAACCCTAACCCCATAGTAAGTACATGTAGTTAATTAATATTACTCAGTACTTAAATGTATAATTATACTGTAACAAGGACACTTTAAAATAAAGCGTAACCGCAAATTCTTTACTGGTTAAGATTTCTACCATTGTGTGATACATAGGTTGTTCTACATCTGTATCCCTCATTTAAATATGTGTAAAACAATGACATGTATCTACAAATATGCACATTTTGATAAAAAAAAAAAAAAAAATGGGAAAAAAGGTAGCATATAGTTTTTAAATTTTAGTTGACAATGCATTATTAGATTGATGTCATGCATCAACCCTGTTACCATCATATTTTTTGCTATTAAATAGTACAAAAACACTTTTCATAGTGACATTATCATCCTTTAAAAATTCAACTCTTCATGAACAAGATAAAGTCTCGTTCAACTCTGTTACCATGATTTTGTTCAGTAAACAACAACAAATACTTAAAAATTGCAGTAGAAAAAACGTCCCACATTGAATTATCTTTTAAAGAAGCATCTTATATAATTTGTGACTTTGAGCAAAAGGCTTGTGTTGTCAAAGTAAACTGTAAAACAGTCAACCCTGTTACCCTAATAGATTAACTGCACAAACAAACACATTACAGACCTGACAGAAAGTTTAAAATAGCACAAGAGTGTACCTCATGTCCACAATGTCCACACTAAATTCTCTTTCTAAGAAGCATTTAATAGTTTCATGACTTTGAGCACAAGATTTGTAAAGCCAAATTTAACTGTAAACTGTCAACTCTGTTACTGTAACGGTGAGCTGTGTAGTAGTGGTTGATAAGGGAAGAAGGAGGCAGGAACTTGCAAACGTTAAACAACTTTAATAATAATATAAACATAAAGAACAAAACGTCCACTCACGGACGATAGTTCAACCAAAAATGAAAATTATCACATGATTTACTCACCCACAAGCAATCCTAGGTGTATATGTCTGTCTTCTTTCAGACGAACACAATAGGAGTAATATTATAAAATATCCTGGTAGTGAAAGGCGCTTCTGAAAATGTCCGAAAATGATCCATCCATCATAAAATATATCCACACAGCTCCAGGGGGTTAATAAAGGCCTCCTGAAGCAAAGCGATGGGTTTTGTAAGAAAAATATCCTTAAATCTTTATAAACTAAAATAAGTAGCTTCCAGCAGATGGCTTACGCAAGTCAACTTATGGCAAAAGAGTAATCTTTGACCTGATGCATGACGAATTGACAAATGCAGAAGCGCAGAGGACAGAGCAAAACAAAACACCGGTCATGAATTAGAAGTCTATAAATAGAATTTTCAGTAACACTTTAGAATAACTCACGCCATGAAGCATTAGTTAAGCATTAGTAAATAGTTAATTAATCATTTATAGACATTAGTAAGCAGTTTATAAATACACCTATAAATGCGTTGTTCTTGATTTATAAGCATATCTATAATGTGTTTAATAATTGTATTTTCATACTTTATTAATGATCAGTTTATCAGTTCTAAATTATGTATTACATTATTTACAGACCAGTTATTTAGAAGCTGTCTTTGGTTTATAATATCATTTATAAAGTGTAAGTAAATGATTAATAAACAATTTAAATGTGCATCTTATTATTTAGACATATAGTAATAGTTACTCAGTGTGTTAATAAATGCTTTATTAACACATATTCCTACTGTAATTCATGATTAATTCAGGTAGTTATAAAACATTTAATAGTTGTCAGTTAACTATTTTTGTGAGCTCGTCTAACGTGAGGACTATTCATGCCTCGTAACGCTTTTATTAAAGGAGATTTAAAGGATACAGAACATAGAAATATTTATTTCAAGGGAAAAAATTAAACGTTACAACGGGTAACTTCATAAAAAAAAAAAAAAAAAAATTAAAAATAAACCTCTGCAGTTTCACAGAAAATAAAAATCCCTGTACTCCTCCAGAAAACATAACTGTACAGTAAAATGAAACTAAGCCTATGCAATCTGATATAAAAATTAATTTCTGTAAAGTGTAAACATTGCTGAATAAAAATTGACCAGTGCCAACACTGGATTGCAGGAGTGCCAAAATAGTACAAATAATGTTTTATAAAACAATAATAATGTAATAAAATATTTCACAGTGTCAAAACTACCTCAGTACTAACTGTAAAACATTACAGAACAGCAGTGCAGAAGATCACTGAGCCTTTAAATAAGCTTTACAAAGCATAAATAGTCCTCACTTTAGACGAGCTCACAAAAATAGTTAACTGACCACCTCTAAATGTTTTATAACTACCTGAATTAATCATGAATTACAGTAGGAATATGTATTAATAAAGCATTTATTAACACACTGAGTAACTATTACTATATGTCTAAATAATAAGATGTATAAATGTATGTTTAAATAGTTTATTAATCATTTACTTACATTTCCTAAATGATGTTATGAACCGCTGACAACTCCTAAATAACTGGTTTGTAAATAATGTAATACTTAATTTAGAAATGATACATTGATTATTAATAAAGTATGAAAATACAATTATTAAACACATTATGCTTATAAATAAAGAACAAAGCATTTATGGGTGTATTCATAAACTGCTTATTAATGTCTATTAATGCTTTATAAATGATAAATTGACTCTTACTAATGCTTAACTAATGCTTCATAGTGTGCAGTTATTATAAAGTGTATATAAATAAATCATAACATAATTTTCATGCGCATGATTTATAAATTCAGGGAATGAAATAGTAAACCGTGCGCACAATTTTGTAAACCGAGGCAATGAATTAGTAAATTGTGTGCACAATTTAATTTTTTTTCTTGCATGTCATGTGTGGGGCTCCGTATTGTAGTGACAAACTAAACTGTATAAGTCAACCCTGTTACCCTAATAGATTAATTTATCGACTGAGATTGCACAAACACATTACAGACCTGACAGAATGTTTACAATTACACAAGAATGTACCTCATGTCCACACCTAATTCTCTTTCTAAGAAGCATTTTGTAGTTTATAAGACTTGTAAAGGCAAATTTAACTGAAAAAACTGGCAACCCTGGTTGCTTACTCTCTTAAAAATGAAGGTTCCAAAAGGGGTTTTCGCAGTGATGCCACAGAAGAGCTGTTTTTTGTTCCCCAAAGGACCTTTAAGTGAACAGTTCTTAAAAGAACCCATTTTTTCTTAACGTGAAGAACATTTTAATAACCTAAAGACCCTTTTTCACAATAAAAAAACCTTTTGCGCAACGGAAAGGATCCGTGTAATTTAGCCTGATATTGCACAATTTAACAACAAAACACATTAAAGACCCGGCAAACTGTTAAAAAATTGCACAAAAGCCCAACTGAATGGTATTATTCACAGTTTCATGACAGTTCCTGCCAGAAACAAAGATGTCCGCTTTTCAAAAATAGCCTCCTGTGCAGCTGCCGCCCATTCTCTCTCAGTAACCCTTCAATCAAGAGTCCAGTCCTGGGTGGGCTGCCCTACTTCCAGCCCCCAGGAATCAGCACTGGAGGCAAGCCAGCACTTCCCCCTCAACACGACCAGGCGTCCTGAAGGTTAATGCAGGCCCGGTCTCCCCTCGATCAGCTCTCATTACTAATGTTCAGAGGTATGGGTTACCAAATTGCTCCCAATTGGGCTCACGGAGCGAGACTTTGTGCCCAAAGCAAGACGTTCAGTGGAAATAATTATCAGCGGTTGGCCGACAGGTCACTACCACATGTTCGCACATACTGAAGGACATGCAGGAACAAGGTCACGGCTATGGGTCCAAGACAGATGATAATGCTTTAAGTACCGGTAGGCTCTTTTTTTATTGTTGCTCCAGACATTGTCAAAGCATGCCTTGTGCTTGTTAAATGCTGTGTGACAGCGATATTAGATATTTAGATTGGATTTGTTTAATGGTTCGCCAAGATAAGCTGACTACACATGCTGTTGAGCAGGGTGGGTTGGGTGATGAAAACAGGTTATGATTCAGCAAAGTCCGCCTCGAAGCAACAAGTAAACACACACAAAGGCACAATCGCCAGCGTAGTACACACTACACCCTACAGCATGTTCCAATTGGGTAATTTGGGTTGTTTAAAAGGGGGGTGAAAATGGACTTATTGAAATGGGCTCTCATTACAAGCCTAATTATAATAGCAATAAAGTGACCTTAAGATAAGAAGTGAGTCTGAGGACTTGACATGGAAACCCAGATAAAGATCACATCTATTAGGAGCGTTTCCACTGATTGGAGCCAAAATACTTGTCATTAAGCAACTACAGTATACTTTAAATTGCAGACCATTTGGGATTTTCTACACACGCGGGGGTCATGACAACACTCTCTTTTTGTTTCTGTCCAAAATGTGTATAATTGTGTATACTACCAGTCAAAATTTTGGAATAATTAAGACTTTTTTAATATTTTTCAAAGAAGGTCTAAAGAAGGTTTATTTAATAAAAAATACAGTAAAAACCATAATATTATGAAATATTGTTATTACATTTTTTTTATTTTAGTATATTAAATAATGTAATTTTTATTTTAGTATATTTAATAATGTAATTCATTTATTGCATCACACAATCCTTCAATATGTTGATGTAGAATAAACATTTTTATTATTATTAATATTTTTGCAAGATACTCTACCATTCATGTGACACTGAAGACTGGAGTAATGGCTGCTGAAAATTCAGTTTTGCCATCACAGGAATAAATTACATTTTAAAATATATATTTAAATATAAAACAGATCATATAAATTGTAATAACATTTTACAATATTACTGTTTTACTCTATTTTAAACAAATACATGCAACCTTGGTGGAGATAAGAGACTTCCTTTCATAAACATTAAAAAATCCTAATTATTCCAAATAATAATTTTGTTCAGTAGTGTAAATAGCTGTTTGAGGAACACATGTACGGCTTTTTGAATGAGATTCAGCATTATGATCAGCCTTCCGCCCTGTAGCACACCTACCTAAAACTTTTTATATTAAATAAGACGTTGACACACATGCATTCCAACCCAAGGAGTGAAAAAAAAAAGGTGAAAATACACATCACATCCTCTTAACAAACCCTCCTCACCTTGGAACGACAAAGCACTTCTGTAAAGCTGTTAAAAACACATTTTTATTTCCAGGTGAAATTGCATAAATTGGGCCCATGGGTTTCGCGGCACTACAGTGCTGTGCATACGTTTTTTTAAATTTATTTTTTATATCTACAAAATGATTGTATTTTATGTGTTTTATGCAAAGCCGTATCTGGAAGGCAATACTGAATATTAATATTTAGTAGGTATTCATTTTCCCTATGTGGAAATGGTAATCTGTTTTTTTTATTTTTTTTATTTATTTATTTTTAATGTATTTTAAGACAAATCAGCAAACTGTCCACTTTTCAATCCTTTTAGAAGTGTTGATAATAATAGGGGTTGGTTGTAGCAAATATATATATATATATATATGTAGTATGGCCAAATCACACATCATGAGATATGAGAAATTTTATATCATGTTAAAAGTACTATTATTTTTTCCCAGAAATTCAATGACAATTTGTTAATAATAATAATAATAATAATAATGTTCTAGTGCCTATTCTTTTCACTTTTTTTTTTTGTAAATATTTACTAATCTAAAATTCATGACTGGAAAAATAGTGTGCAGGTGCATTTTGAAATGTTTTAACTAATCATCTTGTAATGAATGTCATTTCAGTTCTACTTTCTGAGTATGAATTATTATATGCATTGAAAGACAACAATATACAAGCACTGTAAAGGGTTTTGCCATAAACTCAACTGACTGGCTTCTCTCCTGTACTTCACATGAGTCTCTTTAGATTTTACTGTACATGAATTATGAGCTTCCAGAACTTCTGATTGAAACACCTCCTAATTTAACTCCTTTCCATTAATTGAACATAGAAATAAAAACAGCATAATAACAAAAATAAATAACACAGTTTTTATTAAGTGCAAACAATAAGTGCAACCATGAGTGCAACCACCAGAGACCAGAGTTAAGCGATGGTTACAGCACAGCCCAGCCTACGATAGGTTTGATATTGGGAGACAAGCTATTGTATGTAGCCTAATTTGGCGCATCAGGGAGCTCGCGTTTTACTTTCGCTTTCGAATTTGCAATTGCACATACTCTGTGTATATGGAGCGGCGGTGCTGAGCGTGCATTCTACAAGATAAGACATTTATCAGACGCTAAGGCTCTGATGCGCAACGAATCCTCTGCCATGGTCTTGTCAGTCATCTTGCCTTACTCATCAGTGGACTGTGATTCCTGCTGCACTACGTATGACTCTGCAGTTTACAATTTAAGCGACTGTTATCCAACTGTATTAAATGGTTTTCTATATATAAAAAAAAACTAAAAAAATGGTGCCACTGTAATGTAATGTAAACGAAGTGGTGGCATTTTAACCCTCACGTCACTACTTTTCACTTAATGAGAAATCTTGTCACATTTTAATATCACACCCCTATTCATAACAATAATTATCACTCCACTTGAGGATCTCACCCATCATTAGTGCAAAAACAGCTTCACATTATGTAACACTTTAATATATAAATATATATACGATTATTTTCATGAGCTGAACTCAAAGATGTAAGACTTTTTCTATGTACACAAAAGGCCTATTTCTCTCAAATATTGTTCACAAATCTTTCTAAATCTGTGTTAGTGTTAGCCGAGATAATCCATCCACCTCACAGGTGTGGCATATCAAGATGCTGATTAGACAGCATGATTATTGCACAGGTGTGCCTTAGGCTGGCCACAGTAAAAGGACACTTTGTCGTATACGCCGTTCCAGAGCATCCCAAACATGCTCAATGGGTGACATGGCCGTCCGGTGAGTATGCTGGCCAAGCAAGAACTGGGATGTTTTCAGCTTGAAGGAATTGTGTACAGATCCTTGCAACATGGGGCCGTGCATTATCATGCTGCAACATGGGGTGATGGTCGTGGAGGTATGGCACAACAATGGGCCTCAGGATCTCATCACGGTATCTCAAAATGCCATCAATAAAATGCACCTGTGTTCGTTGTCCATAACATACGCCTGCCCATACCATAATCCCAACGCCACCATGGGCCGCTCGATCCACAACGTTGACACCGCTTAGCAAACCGCTCACCCACACAACGCCATACACGCTGTTTGCCTTCTGCCTTGTACAGTGAACACTGGGATTCATCCGTGAAGAGAACACCTCTCCAAAGTGCCAGACACCATCGAATGTGAGCATTTGCCCACTCAAGTCAGTTACGACGACGAACTGCAGTCAGGTCGAGAACCGCGATGAGGACGACGAGCATGCAGATGATCTTCCCTGAGACGGTTTCTGACAGTTTGTGCAGAAATGATTTGGTTGTGCAAACCAGTTGTTGCAGCAGCTGTCCAGGTGGCTGGTCTCAGACGATCTTGGAGGTGAAGATGCTGGATGTGGAGGTCCTGGGCTGGTGTGGTTACACGTGGTCTGCGGTTGTGAGGCTAGTTGGATGTACTGCCAAATTTTCTAAAATGTCTTTGGAGACAGCTTATGGTAGAGAAATGAACATTCAATTCACGGGCAACAGCTCTGGTGGACATTCCTGCAGTCAGCATGCCAATTGCACACTCCCTCAAAACTTGCGACATCTGTGGCATTGTGCTGTGTGATAAAACTGCACATTTTAGAGTGGCCTTTTATTGTGGCCAGCCTTATCTTGGCAAAGGAGAAGTGCTCACTAACACAGATTTAAACAGATTTGTGAAGAATATTTGAGAGAAATAGGCCTTTTGTGTACATAGAAAAAGTCTTAGATCTTTGAGTTCAGCTCATGAAAAATGAAAATAAGCTGCATTTGCTATTGTAAAGATCATTTACCTAAGATCTCACTGCGGTCATATCATACAGTTTTACTAGCAACAATGATAAAGACCCAAAAACTGCAGTGTATACTTGGCTTCACGCCACAATTCTTCAGTTTCCGTCCCCCAATTAGCCTTCCACTCGGCTGCAGTTTAATCTTAGCTAGTTACGAATAACTCTATCTGGATAATTGAAACCTCATACTGTCCTCCCAGTTGCTGGAGCAGATGCCGTGCTTTACTACATTTCTCGGTATCATTGCATTGTGCTCACCTGTCAGTCTCGTATTTAACAGCGTCCACCCGTTGTTAGCACCTGTCACACTCCCCACCCTGGTCCAGCTCAAGCCAAGAGAGATCCCAGTAAAACAGACTGATACAGGGGAGGATCTGTGCCACATGTGTCCTGGTGCTACTGACAAGACTCAAGCAAGTGTTGACAGACACCCACCGCCACTGACAAGCCTATTAAGCCATCTGGATTGACCATAGAGCTGACTGTAAAGGCCAACACACACATGTACTTCCTTTAGCTAATGCACAGGATGTAGTTTTACATGATGGAAGTTTGCTTTGTTGGATACTTCATGATAGCTTGTAGAATATAAAAAAACATTTTATAGAGGTTTTAACATTTTAGAGAGGCACTATAATATATATATATATTTAAATCAACACTGCAGAATATAGAATGCCCCCCAAAAAAGTTACTTAAAAATAATTAGCTCAAAACAATTGTCATTTATTTAAAGGTACAATATGTAACTCTTTTTGTTTAAAATTAACAATTAAAATAATCAATACACCATCAATCCTTCTTCCAAAATGTGTTTTTGTCTAAATCCCAAAGTATACTTCGTTTTTTATGCATACACTAGCGTACACGTACAGGTGAACGTACAGCCTTGCAAAGTATACTTCAATTGACACATGCACAGTTCTGAGCAATCTCTCGCCATGAGTTACAACCCATGTAAATATCTTTGTATTCTTTCATGCTAGAGTTGTACAAATGAGGGTACTTTCTAACCTTCTAACTTTCTAATATAGATCTCTCGTCTATATAGGCCTCCATTGTCACTGTAGCTTGCATGCGTTCCGGTCTGTTCTAATTATGCAGGTTTTCTCTGACTACTTTGTGAATCGACGCCCCCAGTCCATGGTTGCCACCTTGTGGATAAACAAATTACTGCAAAAAAATTAAATGCGCATATGTGTACAAGTATGTGCAGTTACAAAAATCCGGCAATATGCGTATAGTACGCGCATATTCTTCTGATGATGAAATTCGCGTCACACGCACTGTACGCTGACCCTCGCGTATGCATAAAAAGTGAAGTATACTTTAGGCTTTACCCTGATTCACTAAGGTATGCCTGTTCTAAGTGTTTATATTTTAGACTGAGCGGGTTGCTTTTAGCTGTAAATTGCTAACATATATAAAAAAATAAAATAAATAAAAAAAACAGAACAGAGGAGAGTCTGCTAGCAAAAAGATGCAACAGAGCTCGTAATAAAACCAGAATAAACATTAGCTTGGCTTTTCGGAGATTGCGAGAAATTATGGACTTGAAATGTTGTAAAAGCGACGTGGAGATGGCATTTTTATTACTTAACTGGTGATGAATATTGTAGCACGTTAAACATTATAAACAAATATGTGTGTGTAAAAGAAAGATTTTTGCTGATCTAACAAGTTATTTCTATTCTTTCTCATGGAGAAGAAGTAACTTCAGCCAAACATTTTATATATAAGAAGACGGTGCACTCCTATTACCTATGAATCGGAGAAAGTGAAACACCCAATATGGCGAATAAGCCCCGCCTTCTAAGCGAATGATCCAAAAAAGTAAAGTCATTGCATCACTGCAGCTGCCGTTAGGAGCTCCAGTTGCTTTAGAAACAGATTTCTTTAGTTCTCAGATTTGCACATGCGCATTGGTTGGTCTAGCATGAAAAACAAGCTTTTTTTTTTTTTTTTTTAAATGCTATTAGAACATAAGAAAAAAAGCTTTATGAGACTGTTGTTGTCAGATTTCATTGGTGTTTTCAAATATGAAATTTAATCGTAAGCTTAGTGAACAGTTTTGGAGAATTTGATGTTCAATAAGATAGGAGCTGCAATTGGATGCCTGAGAGGCGTTTCAAAGATGGCTGCTGAGTATAATGACTTGTCTTAAAGGCACAAATTTCACCTCTAGAGGTCACTTATTGAAAACAAAGGCATAGCTTAATGATGCCTTGATTTTGCAGAATCATGAGAGGTGTTGTCTTTACGTATACAGTGAAGACGCTTGGACAGAAATCATATTCATGGATAAGCTAATGTATTAAAGATTTATTAACATTACTGTAGTATGAAGCAGGGTGTAGCAGAAAGCCGTTGGAGCGGAACGTAAAACATAATATATTAAAATGTCTTTGGTGTTTCCATGGTTTCTAAAAAAAACAAAAAACAACGGAAATCGAGGGTAACGCAGGTATGATGTCATTGATAGGCGACGCATGGACATGGTCCGTGTCCTGGTTAAAATTACTTATTTCTCTGGATTTAAACATTCTTGGAAACATTTGGGATAATGTACTGTAAGTACACATTGAGTAAAGAATTGCTTCAGTAACTGCTATCTTTTGTCAGAGGACTGCTCCGACTCTGAACTGAAAGAATGTGTCATATAACATCTCTAAATGCTTCCTGTGAAAAAAAAAAAAAAAACTAATTTGCAAGCGTTTGCTTTATGAACCCAATTAGGGTATGTCACAGAGCCAACGCCCACCAACACCCAAGCATCGTCACCAGATCTCTACACTCTGCCCACTCGTTCACTCTCCCCTGAATACTAATCACGAGCACCTGCACCTCATCATCATGGACACTATATAGACTCATATTTCCCTCAGTTCATTGTCTGGTCTTGTCAAACATACCTGGACTCCTTACCTGCTATTTACCTGTGTTCCTGTGTTCCTGTGTTCCTGTTGTTACCTCCTTGTCTCCTCTGTCCTGTTCTCCGTGTTCTCCCACCGTTCCTGCAAAGACATTCCAAGTTTAATCTCCAGCTAAGTGTCTGTTTGATTGTGCTTGCATCTCTACTCACTATATCATCTGCTGTTACCCGTGTTTGCGTCTCTGTCAAATAAACATCTGACATCTTACCTCTCTGTCTCTGTCTGAGTCTGACAGGGTAACACTTTAGAATACTGTTTCTTACTTACTGCATAACTAATAAGGAATTACTGAAGAACTAATAGGTAGCTAATTCTTCATTAACACTACTGTTAACTCCTAAGGAAGATGTGCTAACTAATCAGTATGTAATAGAATTTTATGATTATGTTAAGTAACAGTTAGCTAATCAATAACTAATGAATCCTGTCATACCTCCTGAATAACTACTATTAATTATCTATTAATTAATGTTCAAGAAATATAACTATGAAGTAACTACTAATGAACAGAAAATTATTCATTTTCAAAATTACTTGAGTTAAATTACAACTACTTTGTACTACTTTGTTACAGTCCACCACTTATTATTACTTATTATTATTATAATATAAATTAAATATGCATCTTTATGCTGCATAATACTGCACTCCCAAAAAGACTCATTACTACAAATTGTTCAGAAGTTTTTGCCTGTATGGTGATTAACTGTGCATGTTCTGTAAGAAACCAGCTTCGGAAAGGAACCCCCACCCCCACTGCCTTGCTATAACTATCCAACTTACCACAGATATAAAATGTTTTAATTATTTATTTACCCAAATGATAGGATGAGGCTGTTGAATCATTTTTGGGTTATTTTTTCAGTGTTGGGTAGTTTTTGTGTTGTTATTTCCCCCACCCACCCCCCATACTGAGCGCGGGCATTTTCATCCTCTTCGGGAGAGAGCAGTTCTTTGCGCCGCCGAATTGGTGCATTTCTTTGCCGAAATACAAGTTTGTGTATGTTTTATTTTATCTATAAAATCATTGCTGTGCTGTAAATCAATTTATTTTATGAATAGCAACATACAGGTACGCAATGTCAGTCACCTAACTGATGAGTGTCGCATCTAGTGACGAATGCTAGTACTTGGAGATTTCAACATCCATCTAGACAAACCTCAGGCTGCTGACTTCCACACTCTGCTTGCCTCATTTGATCTCAAGCGAGTGTCTACTACAGCTACCCACAAATCAGGTAACCAATTGGACCTCATCTACTCACGCTGCTGCTCCACTGATAATACACTGATCACTCCACTACACACCTCAGACCACTTCCTCATCACTTTTAATCTCAACCTGACCCTTAACTCAACACGCACTCCACCACATGTTACTTTTCGACGAAACCTACGCTCGCTCTCACCCTCCGACCTATACACTTTGGTCTCATCCACACTTCCTCCCCCTAATCAGTTCTCATCTCTGGACACTAACAATGCTACTGACACTCTTTGCACCACGCTAACATCTTGCTTAGATGACTTCTGCCCCCTTTCATCCAGACCAGCCCGCGCCACCCGCTCTATCCGATGTTCTCCGTGAACATTGGTCTAGACTCAGGGCTGCAGAGAGGAAGTGGCGCAAATCTAAAGATCCTGCTGATCTTAGCTTCTATCAGTCACTCCTTTCTTCTTTCTCTACAAATGTCTCCAATGCTAAAACCACATACTATCACAATAAAATTAACAATTCTACTGATTCCCGTACACTTTTCAAAATCTTCTCTTCTTTGCCCTCCTTCCCACATCAGCTCTTACAGCTGATGACTTTGCCACATTCTTCGCACATATAATAACAACCATCAGCGGCCAATTCTCCACACCACATACTGACAATAACATCTTAATGGAAAACACACAAATTCTCCCCTCCTTCTCTTTGCTCTCTGAGGCAGATGTTTCTAAACTCATCCTTTCCAATCACCCTACTACCTGTCCGCTAGACCCCATCCCCACTCATCTTCTTCAGGCCATCTCCTCCTCAACTGTACCTGCACTCACTCACATTATCAATTCTTCTCTTCACACTGGTACATTTCCCACAGTTTTTAAGCAGGCTAGGATTACACCACTGCTTAAAAAACCCACTCTGAATCCAGCACTTTTAGAAAACTATAGACCGGTATCCCTTCTTCCATTCATTGCGAAGACACTTGAGAGAGTTGTGTTCAACCAACTGTCTACTTATCTCACACAGAACAACCTCCTTGACAACAACCAGTCTGGCTTCAAGAGTGACCACTCAACTGAGACTGTCCTGCTCTCAGTTACTGAAGCCCTGAGACTGGCATGAGCAACTTCAAAATCATCGGTACTCATCTTGCTGGATCTGTCTGCTGCTTTTGACACTGTTAACCACCAGATCCTCCTGTCAATCCTCATGTCAAAGGGCATCTCAGGAACCGCACTCCAGTGGTTCGAGTCTTACCTCTCAGGTAGGTCCTTCAGGGTATCTTGGAGAGGTGAGGTGTCCGAGTCGCATCATCTTGCTACTGGGGTAACTCATGGCTCAGTGCTTGGACCACTTCTCTTCTCCATCTACATGTCATCACTAGGATCTGTCATTCAGAAATTTTTCCTATCACTGTTATGCTGATGACACACAACTCTACCTCTCATTCCAACCAGATGATCCGACGGTTGCTGGTCGCATTGCAACCTGCCTGACAGCCATTTCTGCCTGGATGAAGGACCACCACCTTCAACTTAACCTTGCAAAAACGGAACTGCTTGTGGTCGGTGCCAACCCAACACTTCATCATAACCTTTCCATTCAACTTGGGTCGTCAACCATAACTTCTTCCAGGACGGCCAGGAACCTTGGAGTGGTGATGGATGATGGTTTAAGCTTCACACATCACATGGCTACAACGGCCCAGTCCTGCAGATTTGCTCTATACAACATTAGGAAGATTAGACCCTTCCTATCGGAGCATTCCACACAAATTCTTGTCCAAGCTCTTGTTCTGTCTAGACTGGACTATTGTAATGCTCTCTTGGCAGGCCTTCCAGCATGCACTGTCAAGTCCCTACAACTGATCCAGAATGCTGCAGCAAGACTGGTCTTTAACGAACTGAAGAGAGCTCTCTTCATCAGTTTGCATTGGCTGCCAATAGCTGCTTGCATCCAGTTCAAGGCTCTGATGTTTGCCTACAGAACAACCACTGGCTCTGCACCACTATACCTAACTCACCACTTCAGACTTATGCATTCCACCTGGTTGGTGGAATGACCTACCACGCTCTATCCGAGCAGCTGAGTCTTTAGCCATTTTCAAAAAACTGCTAAAGACATATGTTTTTCGTCAACACTTGACCCAGTAATATAGCACTTTTTATTTATATTTTATTCTTTCTTTTTCAACTTTATATTCTTTCTCCATCTATTTGCGTATATATTCAAAAAAAAACAAAAAACACTTTACTTATGAAACTGTGACTTGACACGGCACTTACGTACTGTTTTTGTATTGTACTCATGTTGATTCGACTGCTTCTACTATTCTCATTTGTAAGTCGCTTTGGAGAAAAGCGTCGGCTAAATGACTAAATGTAAATGTAAATGTAAATGCATCAGTCTTTTTGCATGATGGAAACGCCTGATCCCTTGCATAAAATACATTAATTTATTTCTAAAGATAAAGTTAAATCTAATTACTTAAGATTTTAAAATATGTTCTCAGAGCTGTGCACTTCTTGTTTATGAGCAGGTTATGGAGTCAGTCACAGCATCTTTCGGGGATAAGTGAAACACAGGGCGGCGGTCTGAAGTTAGCAGTTTCCCCGTCGAACACGAGGCCAGCTCCCGCACAAGATCCAGCACCGCTAC
Organism: Elopichthys bambusa; assembly: GCA_037101425.1. NCBI lineage: Eukaryota > Metazoa > Chordata > Actinopteri > Cypriniformes > Xenocyprididae > Elopichthys > Elopichthys bambusa. The sequence continues at coordinate 24,805,874 of CM074450.1, read as the reverse complement.
CCTATGGAAACGGAATAACAGAGGCCGGTTGATTACAATTGAATTGCTTTTAAATGTTTTAACTTTTGATTCTAAAACATTTGTTAAACGAGTTTAAATGTAAGTATTGTATACATAAAATATTGTATATTAAAATAAAATATGCCGTATTAAGAAATGTTTTCATCTGAAATAAAGGAAGATATCATGTGGTTGTGATGTGTATTTTACAAAGGTTTTTAGATTATTACATTAATAGTGTTTTTTTCAGAGTGTAAGTTTGATTTGAGTCAGAATTGTGTGGTAATTATTTATTAATTACTAATGGGTTCCCTGTATTTTCACTTTAGAATACTGTTTCAGGCTCTAAGTAGGCTGGCTAATTCCTGCAGAATTATCTAATACTTCTTTATTAATTACTAACGGGTTCCCTGTATTTTCACTTTCCCTCAGTCATTGCCTTACATAGGCCCACTGGAATTTACTCAATGGTAATGCTGAGGAAAACAGACACACTTACAGTAATGTATATGAAATATAAAAACTAATCTGAGGTAAGTTGGCTATGGCAAGGCATTTAGAGTGGGGGTTGGAGGTATGACAGAATTCATTAGTTATTGATTAGCTAACTGTTACTTAACAAAATCATAAAATTCTATTAAATACTGATTAGTTAACACTTAAGTCACTACTGTTTACTACTAAGGAAGACTAAGTGTTAATTCCTTATTAGTTATGCAGTAAGTAAAAAACAGTATTCTAAAGTTTTACCCCAATTAGGTCTTGTGCATCAATGACTTCTTTTTATTTTAGGTGTGCTTGGTGAATTGACATTTAACCTGAGTGTGATGATCATGTAAGTGTGCTATGTGCTTCCATTACACTCACAGAGGACCACTGCTTCAGTGTCACTAATGGCTACATCTTTGTGAAGATTAAAATCACATGTGACTTTGTATTAACTGAAAAGCAAAACTGTAAAAGAAAATGCCAATTCCTCTAAATATCTAGGGCTGTTAACACATACAGTTAATTAAAAACATTCAAGGCTGCTAATGTTTATAAATGTTTAACACATTTATCAACAACATTTTATTCTGTTCTGTGCGATTTCTATAAATTGACTTTTTCATTGGTTATTCGTAAGTTTGAATTTTGTCCTTGTTTGTATTTAAATTAGCTGCAATCTTTTAGCCCTGATGAAGGCCTGTGAGGCGAAACCCATTGGCAAAATAAAGAGTAACATATTTTCTGACTAATTTGATCTCTCCATTTCGAGATCAAGTGTTGCTGGTATTGTCCCAAAATTCTATAAACTGATCTGAACATTTGCAGCTGATTGGAAATACAAGTGCCTTGCGTGTGCACGCACACACACCCACACACACACAAGCACGCACACAAATATAGAAAGACCCTGTTCCCAGATGGGACATTTAACCAAAGTAAAATCATTTGCAATCTTCATATGGTGAAATTTAATCATCATCAAAATATCACCCATGAGCCAAACACTGCTATTTATAGAAGTGCAAACACCAGCAGAGGACCGCGCTCACCACAGGCATCTTGTATGCACATGTAATATTAGGTCCATAAAGTGTGGAGAAAGTTATATTATTTATTTATTGCAGATTTGCATCGAGTATCGCATTTACATTATAAACAGAAGTTTTTGCAATGCAGATCTGTTAAAAACCTGTAGGATTTGCCATGTGTTCCTGCCTTCCGGTTCTTCTCGCTCTCAGATGTTCAGCTCCATGTGGAATGTTCCAGAGCTCCATAATTTCCATTTTGAATTCTGATCATTGCTCAAACGTCCCAGAGCCAAGCTCATCAACGCTTAGAGATTTGTTGACAGGTGTCCAGTCTGTCTTTGTGCATCTAAATGGTGCCATTCCACTGGGAATGCCAAGTTTCCATAGCTGGAGAGTTTCAAAAGGTTGCCAGTTTAACATTAAGTCAAGTACTGATCAGAGTCAATGTAATTTTGAAGTAATGCAAATGTCAAGTGTGTCTAATTATGCTGCACTTAGGGCTAATTAGAGTTAAGCAATTGGCTTTCATGGCTGAGCGGACTGCGGTGCCACGACCCCTTGTTGATTTGACCTGAACTTGACCATGGCCTTGTTGGTGCCAGCTCACAGTTCCTGATAGCTGGAGGGTTACCAGTGCTTTGAATGACAACATTATTATCTGCCTTACGTTTCTGTCATTTTCAAAGTAACTTTTTGAAGTAGAGCATATTTGTATTTATCATTGGCTGAACTTGATTCAAACCTAGACAGTGGTTTCACATGATGGAAACATGTTATTGCTACTCTTCTTGTAGCATGAAGTTGATTGAATCAAGTTATTCAGACAAATCTTCAGTTTAGTTAACACTACATTTTTTCTATGTTTAACCAAATAGTTAAACATAGCTTTTCTTTACACATATTCCACCTATTTCACAGACATGGCTTAAGCTAGTCCTAGACTAAAATGCATGTTTGAGCTGTTTTAACTGAAAGTAACTTGCACTGACATACAGTTGCAAGAAAAAGTATGTGAACCACCTGCAGAATCTGTGAAAATGTGAATAATATTAACAAAATAAAGGAGATAATACAAAATGCATGTTGTTTTTTATTTAGTACTCTCCTGAGTAAGATATTTTACATAAAAGATGTTTACATATAATCCACAAGACAACAAAATAGCTGAATTTATTAAAATAACCCCATTCATAAGTATGTGAACCACTGATTCTTAATACTGTGTGTGGTTACCTGGATGATCTACGACTGTTTGTTTGTTTTGTGATGGTTCTTCATGAGTCTCTTGTTTGTTCCGAACAGTTAAACTGAGCTCTGTTCTTCAGAAAAAATCTCCAGGTTCTTCAGATTCTTCAGTTTTCCACCATCTTTTGCATATTTGAACCCTTTACAGCAGTGACTAAATTATTTTGAGATCCGTCTTTTCACACTGAGGACAATTAAGGGGCTCAAACACAACTATTAAAAAATGTTCAAATATTCACTGATGCTCCAGAAAGAAACATGATGCATTAATAGACGGGGGGTGAAAACATTTGGAATTTGAAGATCAAGGTAAATTGTATTTAATTTGTCTTCTGGGAAACATGAAAGTATCTTCTGTTGCTTCCGAAGGGCAGTACTAAATGAAAAAAATGTATATTTCAACAAAATAAGAAAAATTCTTCATCCTATTCAAAAGTTTTCACCCCCCGACTCTCAATGCATCGTGTTTTCTTCTGAAACTTCTGAATGTTTGAACCTTTTTTAATAGTGTTTGAGTCCCTCAGTTATCCTCAGTGTGAAAAGAGGGATCTCAAAATCATTCAGTCACTGCTGTAAAGGGTTCAAATATGCAAAAGATGGTGGAAAACTGAAGAATCTGCAGAACCTGGAGAATTTTTCTGAAGAACAGAGCTCAGTTTAACTGCTCAGAACAAACAAGAGACTCATGAAGAACCATCACAAAACAAACAAACAGTCGTAGATCATCCAGGCAACCACACACAGTATTAAGAATCAGTGGTTCACATACTTATGAATGGGGTTAGTTTAAAAAAATAACATGCATTTTGTATTATCTCCTTTATTTTGTTAAAATTATTAACATTTTCACAGATTCTGCAAGTGGTTCACATACTTTTTCTTGCAACTGTATCTTAAAATATGTCAGTGCCATTGTTTTGTCTCAAGATGCAAACCAGTAATGTTTTTTCTTTTTTCTTTTTTTTTTTCTAGTGAACATTTTTAACAGCTACTTAAATGCCCTACTTGAACTAAGGCTTAATCCTGGTTTAGGCTAAGCCCTGTCTGTGAAACCGGGCCATTATGTTTTGGTAACCAGAAGATGGTGCTGGTTAGATCCATGTCATTCCCATAACAGTTGCTTTCTATTAAAGCAACTTCAATTCTTGTTAGCAGGTCCTCAATCCAAGCACACACTCTATACTTCACCACAATGGTACCCGAAAAATGTATCAAGCACTATGTTCTCTCACCACTCTCCAACACACACTCAGTGTTTGGTGTGATCTTGCGGCTGTCAGAGCAGAAACGAAAGCTCCATCATCTCCTTTCGTGTAAATTAAGCACGCTTATTTCATATATTAGATCGAAAGATCTACTCATAGACCCTCCCCTTTGAAGAAATCAGGACAGAAGTGGTCAAAAGTGGACAAAAGAGTTGGATTAAAATACCAGGTATAAACGGGTATGTGTCTCCGTCATCTACTTGTGATCCGATCGACCAAAGCGCATCTTAACACCAGGTATAAACAGAGTGGTTCTGTCAACATGAAAACATCGAGTTAAGCCAAAGAGTAACCATTTTGTGGTATCTGTCAGAAGTTATTAAAGGGTTAGTTCACCCAAAAATGAAAATGCTGTCATTAATTACTCACCCTCATGTTGTTTAAAACCCATAAGACTTTCGTTCATTTTCAGAACACAAAAGAAAATGATGAAAATTTGATTAAATCTGAGCTTTCTGTCACTCCATTGACAGCTACGCAATTACAACTTTGACGCTTCAAAAAGTTCATAAAGAGATCGTAAGACTATTCCACATGAACGGTTTAGTCCAAATTTTCTGAAGAGACTTTATATGAGGAACAGATTGAATTAAGGCTTTTATTCACATATAAACATTTATCAAAGCACACATCAGTTGTGGTAAACGGAAGCTCAAGCATGTTTTTTTGATGCGTGCAAGAACCAACAAGGTTCATTCTCATATGTTATGCAGCACGTTTGAGCTTCTGTAAGAGGATTGTTCTCGCGCGTCAAGCATGTATATGTTCGCTAATCAATGTTTATATGTGAATATAAGTCTAAATTCAATCTGTTCATCATATTAAGTGATCATGTCTCTTCAGAGAATTTGGACTAAACCGCTCAATTCATATGGATTAGTTTTACGATGTCTTAATGAACTTTTTGAAGCCTCAAAGTGGTAGTCATGTAGCTGTCTATGGAGGGACAGAAATCTCTCAGATTTCATTAAAATATCTTCATTTGCATTCATCATGAGGGTGAGTAATTAATGACAGAATTTTAATTTTTGGGTGAACTAACCCCTTTAAGCAGAGAAACACACAAGACAGGAGTAGCTAACTTTATTCATTTTATTTTCTCTTCACTTTCATTTTCACACACATTATGTCATTACACAACACTTCAAAATAAAATAATAGTCAACAGTGTACAATTCTTCTAATGAACACGACACCTTTCAAGTCAGTTTAACATGATGCAATCATGTTTAAACGAGAAACATGGTACAATGGTGTTAAATTAAAATTATTTAAATAAAGTGAACAGTATCAATGAATCATTTTTTGAGTGTATTTAGGATAAAGAAAAAGCACAGATGCACTGTAAAACTCAGTAAGTTCAGAATACTCAAAACATTTGAGGAAACTTATTACCTCAAAACATTTAAGTAAACTAACTAATTTCTTTTAAGTTAGTAGAACTTAAAATTTTTGTGACAAGTGGGGCGGGGCCGAGAGCTGTGGAAGCGGAGCAAGGCCAGTGTGGTGCACAGGTGTCTCTCATTAACAATCACGTCATCGACATCCCTTCGCTCCCACAGTTCTCAGCATCACCCCACTCATCATAATGTTAATTACATACAGTTCATTTACATAAACATCACATTCAGATCTTGGTTAAATATTAGATAGCAAATAACACATGCTATTGTTACTATCAATGAGACAGTCATCATATACTTGCATGTACATAATCAAACAACATAAAGTATATGTAGTCTTTTTTTGCAGCCCATCCTCAACCTAACCACAGGCTCTACTCTTCACCACAATGGTAACCCTACAAAACTAACATAACAGAACCCCCTGTAAATCCCAACATAACACAACATTAAACACTAAATTATGTCTCCCTGTGTTAATCTTGTGCAAAAACACACAAAATAACACTGAATTTCAACATTTATTTATACAGTCTGATGCAAAGCATGCTGAAAATTTGAAATCTGCTGTAACTCATCTCAATCATATTAAGTTCACCTTACTACAATGAAATTTTGAGTTCACACAACTTTTTTCTATTAAGTACAATGAACTTTAATTATTATTTGAGTGAAAGAAACTCATTTCATTTAATTAATGTTCAGTTTTACAGTGTGTGATAAAAACAGAAAAGCAAACATTTTTCAAAGAGAAAAAATTGGTTGAAGCTGTGGTGCAGTGGTTAACGCATGTGCTCATGAGTGATGCTCAAATGGATGATGCAGTTTGATGCAAATAGTTTAAAACAACACATAAATCTCTCTGGCTAGTTGACACCAGACATTTGGCTTGTCTTAGTGCCAAACATGTAATAAGAGCCATCTACATAAGTGAATCTGACTTTGCACTGTGCACATGGAGTTCTCACACAGGCCTCTGGGGAAGCATATGAGTCAACTCTACACAATACAATAAAGAACAAAACAAATCCACCACACCTGTGGGATTTCTTATTTCCATCTCCAACTGGTGACAAATAAAGAGAGAACAGATTATATTTTAGTTATATTTAAACAGTCAACTAGTGTATTTATAAAATGTGGGTAAATATTTCCCAAAAATCAAAAGAAAAATCAAGATTTTATGTTTTGTGACTTTATTTTAATAACATTAAATATTCATTTTAAACCCAAATTCCTCCTAATATATAATAATAATAATAATAATAAATATAGCTGCAAGCAGTGATATGGGGCCAAGGCCCAAAGAATGCAGAACCAGAAGAAAAAAAACAGCAGAAATAGAAGAACAGGATAAACTCAAGATGAATAGAAAATCAGATGAGAACAAACACAGAATGAACAAAAACACATTTATTTCTAATCCAAGAGGAAGAAAGACTAGTACAATAATTATCGGGATAATAAAGGAATCTAAATGATACTTTAACTTTATAAAGTCTTCCCACACTCAAACCCACTATCTCTGGGTCAGGTAGCTGTCACTCATCTTGATGCGCCACTGGGAAGACGTATTTTCACCCAGATGCCGAAGTTCAGTAGTTAAAGTAAGAATTAGAAAGACTCAATGTCTGAACAGAAGCAACTTTTACAAATAACCAATTAGCACGCTAAGCTAACCTTGCACAAGACAACAAACACAGGCAAGGTCAACTTCGGATACGGATTTCTCAGGAATGGTAGTGAATATCAAAAATCCATTCATAAGATTTGGACAAATTTAGCGAAGAGGAGCAGCGAAAAAATGTAATACTGTACTTTTCAAAATGTCTACTACTGTAATGGGCGGAGTCTTAATGTAATGTTTAATGTGATCAGCATGAAGAGAGGAATCGTGTACTAAATTTCATTTTTCTAGAACAATGGGTTCAAAAGTTATAACCTTTAAAAAAGTGAATTTGGGGTAGCGCCAGGTGGTGGCGCTATAGAGTTGGTCCTATAGACTCCAAATTTGGTCCAGTCACTATTTATTAGCATGTCTACAATTGTGCCAAATTTCATCATTTTCACATGTTCCGATGATAGGGCTGCCATAGACTCCCATTGAGGAGGAATAATAATAATAATAATAATAATAATAATAATAATAGTAATATTTAAACAATAATAACAATATTGAAAATGTTGTATCATGTCTGAATACAATTATTATTATTTTTTTATTATTAAAATTAGTTGTGTATGTATACTTTACAAATGTATACTTTTATTTATTTAATCGCATTATAGTAATGAGATTTTTTTTGCATTGAAATAAAAAAAGGCTAAAAAATAAAATAAATACTATTACCTTCACAATTCACAAATTGTTAGTGGTCCTATTTTTTTAATTTTTTTTTAATTTTAACCAAAATATAATTTCTTATTCTTTTTGTCCTTTTGAGTTTGGGGTGAAATATGACCCGGGCATTTTGTGAGATTTTCTAAATGTAGGCTATATATATGAAGTGCTGTTTGAAGCACAATTCTGTTCTCATTGCATTTTTCCATTTTCTTTCTCACTGCATCTCTTTAAGTGTGTTTTTGTAGGGTGTGCATGAACCCTTTTGCCTGCAGGTATCATAAAGTAATCCACTACAAAACAAGCACAAAAAACAACACTGTATACATCAGAAGAACAAGCAGGGAAATCCAGGACCATTGTGAGGAACCACTAGATCTACATAACCAGTTTTATTGTTTCATCTTCACACCGAACAAACACAGTGCCCCACAATGATTGGCACCCCAAATCCATTGCCCTGGTTCTCCGGGGCTTGTTACCTCTGACAACTCAGTTTCAGGTGTGTTGTTGGGGGGGGGGGCACTGTACCAAGAGCATGTTCCATTTGCAAGTGGGGGCCAGTAAGGCAAACACTACACTGTTTGTTAATAATGATGTGCCTTGCCATCGCAGCTAACTACATCCGCCTTTGTAACGCGAGACTCCGTGACAGCTTTTGCGCGGCAAACTAAAAGGCCATTTTACAGCTGTCAGGAGCTGACAGCCATTACCCCTGCTTACACACCACTCTCAGTATGCACTGTCAGGCACACGGGAGACGCCGCTACTCCCTACCTGTGTCAGTCGCACCAGCTATCATTTCGACTCTAATTAGCTACACTGCTCTCCGTCGCGCAAAACAAAGAGACTTTCTATTTTTGTCCTGATATATATTCTGATGTCTTTGTGTCTCCTCCGCATGTTTCTCCCTTTCTTCCTCCCCTTCTTTCGCTTTCATCCCTTTCTGCTCTCCCCCTTTCTCCTTGTTTGTTTGTCGGCAGAGCAGCGTATTTCATCACCTACTTCCTCGGCGGAACGTGTGATTCCGACAGTCGTTAAACGAGACTTAAATTAATACAGACAATGGGGAAACTTTTTTCCTGCCGCACGGGTTCTTTTTTGTGGTGATTGTTATGCAGAGCTTCACGAGGGTGAATGTTTCCTCTGTCAATGAAGGCCCTCTTCATTAAGCATAATGGCAAATAATAATGATTCGAGCCAACCTGGTTTGCAATCTTGTTGGGTTAAAATCAAGTCCTCCTCTGCCTCCAAACCTTCCTAATTAGCATTTAAACCTGTGATTTTAACTGCAGCATGTTGCGTCAATGTAGCATCAACAATGCAATAACCTGTCACGGCTGCTTAGCATTAAATATCACCTGATGGAATGTAATGAAGGCAATATTTATCAGTTCATTGCTGCAATAACTTGTAATGATCATAGCATCATTATACTCTAACTACGTTTTGAAATTTACACATTTGTCCCCATTATTTTTCAAAGCTCCAAATCTTGATATGTAATTTTTGTTTCTTCAGCCTACCCCACAATCTGAAATTTAAAAAAAATAATGATTCAGGTCTTCTTTTAATTCGCTATATTTATTTTATTTCATTTATCATAATTTTTGGCTTATAAAATTGCATATTTGGGCTTGCTATTCTGAAAAATATCGTTTTTTTTTACGTGTGCTGCTACGCAAAATGGCCGCACGTATGCATTGTCTGCGCATGGGCCTGGAAGTGACTGCACTATCTGGTGGATCCACTAGGTGGCAACACTCACAGTTAATCCATCACTTCCAAGTCAAAGAAGAAGATATAAAACTGCAATTAAAAACAACAGAAAACGACAAAGCCACTTTAAGGCATGCCTGCAACCTTAGCCAAAAAAAGCATGCGGTATGCAGAGGCTTTTTTTTTTTTAATGGGTGTCAATGGAGGAGAGGCTTCACTATGCTAAATAAACCACTTTTGTGAGTAAACAGCTTATAATTTAATGAATCAACAGCCCATCAGATAATCTTCAGCATGTTTGCTCTTAAACATTTATTTTGGATTGATCTATTTTTAGAGTTTACACCGAAAAAAAAAAAAAAAAATGTTTTATAAGAGAAGTCACGGACAAATGTGCAACAGGTATGATTCAGTTTACGGCACTTCTCATTCATTTCTATGTTATCCACAAACTCTGTCACACAACTCTGAATGAAATTCAGTTATGTCAAGGCTGTAATGTGATTGGTTATCAAGGCACACGTGATCCAAGTTAGATCGTTAGACTTTCTCCAATGGCAGAGCCACAGACTCTCATATCTCCCAATAATAAGACCATCTCTGGTGGAAACAACAAAAATGGATGTGCAAAGGTCAGAAGGAACCTAAATTTGTACAACTCAAGCGTAGCATTTAGTTGAACCAGGCTTTAGTGCTTGGATATTTAGTTTGATAATGCCTTTCTGTCATGACCTCTGGCAAGTGCTGCTCTTTCTCTTTTAATGAGTGCTGTGAGTGAATGAAGGTGCCCTCTCTTTTCCTTTCAGCATTTCTGCTTGTGTACAGATGAGAAGGATAGTTCCTATCACACATAACAATTAACACAGTCCCTCGCCAAGTAAGCACAAAAACCATAGGGAGCCAATTTTGGACTTGATTTCTCAAATTGCTTATTTTTTGAAAGAGATCTGGCAGCATGAAGTTTAACCAAATAGGTCATCATTTGCTTAATCTCATGTTGTTCCGAACCTTAAGAAAAGGTGTGTAGTAACAAAAAGTACAAAAGGAAATAATGAGAAATAATCAGTTTGTGGTTCTTTAACCATGGTGCACTGATAACATCAAAAACTCAACATGAACATGGATTTGAGAGCTATGATGAAAGGGAAGAGTTTCAGTGACCGCTCCTCATGACTGGTCAGGGCATTCTGCTAAACTTCCTCCATTTTGTTCCGCTGAATAAAGTAAGATGTGGGTCGACGATAAAAAAAAACATAATTCAAAAACGAATAAAAAATGCAACACATAAGTACATGACTTGAATACACCTCTTTTAAAGGTAGGGTAGGTCATTTTCGGAGAGGCTAGCAATAGCGAGCTAACTTTGAAAGCATAAGATCCCACCCTCGCTTCAGAGCATCTCCAAAGCCATGCCTCCTTCAAAACACATGAAGGACAGGGAGCAAACAAAAGCATCAAGAGATGACGTTAAACTCATGTCTCAAAGCACATAACATTACAATAATAATGAACGTAAACAACTTAAAGAGCACTGACCTGTACCACCTGACTGCTGCTGATTAATTTCGGCGTTGATAGTGTTGACGTTGAAACGCATAAATTCAAGTCACGAACCGCTCCAATTATAATGTCATGGGTTTTCATCTCTTCCAAATTACAGTAATTGACCGTTCGCAAAGACCCGCCCCCTTTAGTTACTGTTGCTATGCTATGCTATCATGTTCTCACATCGTGGAGCAAAGAGGACACTGACAACACGGCGACAGACAAGACAGAGCAGGTTACTTGAAACAAAGTCTCAAATGTCAAACTCTGTAATGTTTAAATTTAAACAATAAATACAGTTTTGTGGCTCTTTAATGTGTTGTGACAGATCGGTGTAGTGCCTCAGCTCAAGCGGCTCGTGAACTGATCATCTCTTCCTACTAGTTAATTTATAGCATCAAATAAACATGAATGAACATCAGAAGGAATGTTGTTTCAACCACAGAAAGATGTCAGTACACACCAATTTTTAAGTTCAAGTCCACCGACGTTAATCTACCTGACTGCTTTGTCGGACAAAATGGCGGATTTGGCGTTATGATTGGTTAGATCGCCTGTCAATTAAACTCCCGGCGAAGGGTCAATTATAGTGTGAACGTAGCATAAGCTCGTTATTTTGGTTCAGGACAGGGTTGCCAGGTTTCTACAACAAAACCTGCCCAATTGCGACTCAAAACTACCCCAAAACTAGGCGGGGTCCCCCAGTAAAAATCGCATTCCAGGGGGTAAAATCTTTGTTTTTGGCAGGGTTCCCCTGGTAAAATTCGTATTCCAGGGGCTAAATATCATGTTATTTGGGGTCGCTTCAAACCGCAACAGTGTTAAAGTAGAACAATTCCGCTGGAAAACTGCAGACTTGGCAACATGGTTCAGGAGGAATTGTAAAACATGGCTGTTTTGTTTGCGGTTGCTCGTGACTGGTGTCTGTCTTAACGTTGCATGGAACACGCTGATGACGTGATGTCTGCACAAACAGGGTGCGTGAGGGTATGTAAAAACATATGTTAACAGGCAGGTAGGACCATCCTATTGTATCCCACTAATCGAGGGATATGATTGGATGAACATTTTATGGTCCGACACCTTCCATAGATGATATACAGTAAATACATATAAATACATTTAGACCTCTTAACTTAGTGATTGCTATCGGGATGTGAAGAGACTTTCAACCAGCATAACGAAAACGTTTTTGAAGCAAATCACCTACCCTGACTTTAAGATGAGAGGGTTTCTAATTTTTTATGTGAAAATTATGTATTTAAATAAACATTTGAATAAAATATATCAAATCTATTTTTGGAAACACCAATTAAAAATGTCATGGTTGTACATACTTTTTTTTTTTTTAATATTTTACTCCTAAATATTTGAAAAACTGTTGTCTGCCAATCAAACTCATGTGGTCAAACCAATATGACAACATGACAAAAAAAAAAAAAAAAAAAAAATTGATAATTTGACCTTTTTATAATAAGGCAAGGTTTAGGTTGTAAAATGTCAAGTGATGCGACTCCCGAAAAGCTTGATATTAAACTATAAGTTCATGATAATTGTAAAAATTTACCTTAAAAAACTTTTTGACAATAATGTTTCAGATGTGTACAATAACATGCATTCAAGGTGTAAGGAAAATATGCTATTATGTTACATTGGCTGATCAGCAATTACATCTTGTTAGCTGAATAAAACACAATGCAACATTCTGCCAACATTGTGTGTTTGCAATTGCCAGTAAGTTTCTATGGGAGAAAGAGCGGCATGTCTGCTCTGACGGAGGGGGGGAATATAAACACATAAAAGTGGTGTTGCAACTTTTGCCTTTACAATCACCGGCCTCCTTTGATCCAGCCAGCAAAACTTTTTCCCTGTCTCTCCCTCTTGTTTCGATGAGATAACAAGATTACAGTTCTCCCTAAATTCCTCCATTGCATAAACACTCTCGCGCAGGGAGGGAAAATAACACGCAGGCAACAAACCGCGGGCACTTGAACCAGACTGCTGTGAAAATAAACTGTGCTCCCCTGTTTGCTCTGCTCCGTGTGCCAGCTTCTAACGCAGTCAGACGGCAGGGTTGCACTGTCATGGCAAGCTTGAGAAAGAAATAAACAAGACCCAGAAATGCGATGAGTGTTTGTGGGTTGGCTGGACAGAAGTACAGAGGTTTTTATTATTATTATTATTCTGGGCCAGTACATGAGTGTTGATGCCAAGTGGTGTGAAGCAGCTATGATGTAACTGATATGCTGCTAGCATGATATTATGAGCTAAACCTGTACAGATCATCAAAACTATGATGAAAAGAAAACAAACTTCAAATTGGTTGAACAGCATCTATTCATGATGTTAGGACAATGGTGCTATCGAGCTTAACACGCCAACAGAAAACTGCTTTAAAAAATATAATCTCTTAGTCAGCAGGATGCAGATGCTTTGTCACATGTCACCTTGATTACTGTAACTCACTTCATCATGGCCTGTCAGCTAAAACCATCAAACGATTATAATATGTTCAGAACTCTGCAGCCCATTTGATCACTCTCACAAGAAAGAATGAACACATTACTCCAATACTTCATCACCATCACTGGCTTCTGGTTTCCTTACGTATACATTTTAAAGTACTAAACCTCCCTTACAAAGCTGTTCATCACCTTGTCCTTCATATATATATATATATATATATATATATATATATGATTGGCTCCAATAATTGTGCCCATTCATTCCTTAAAATGTTCAGATGTGGGATTGTTAATGAGTCCTAAATTTAGTTTGGTCGCTATGGGTGCCAGCAAGGTCTTATATATATATATATATATATATATAACCAATCTACACAGCAGTTAAACATACTTGAACATATTAAGCAGCATTTCAAACACCATGAAATTAAATAAACATTTCACCGACCATTGGCGTCTTTGGACTGAACCTATGAGTGAAGTTGGAGCGTCTTCTCTCTGAAGTTTCTTTTTTGACTGAATGAGAACTTCCATGTCTTCACAGGTGCTCTCAATCAGTGACAATGACTGGTCCTGTGATAAGCAGCCAGTTTGCTGCTGCACTCTGGGAAGTGTAGTTCTTTGAGACCCATTCCTGAGATTTAGCTCAACACTATCTATCTATAAATCTATCTATCTATCTATCTATCTATCTATCTATCTATCTATCTATCTATCTATCTATCTATCTATCTATCTATCTATCTATCTATCTATCTATCTATCTATCTATCTATCTATCTATCTATCTATCTATCTATCTATCTATCAATCGTTTGTCTGTTTATCTATCAATATGTCCTATCTATCCGTCCTTCCGTCTGTCCATCCACACTGCTCCAACATCTTACCACCATCCATCTACCTGTTTACTCATCCATCCTCCACCCTGTAATTTCTCTCTCTGGTCGTCTCGGTGCTGGTGGGGCCCCTGAGGTCTGTGCGGAGCAGCTGTTTCGCTCTAACAGTATTATTCTGCCCGGGGCTCCTCGGGGACCCCGGCAGTCTCGTTAATCAAAGCTTCTGTGAGCTTTACCCAGCGCTGGTGCATCTTCCCCGCCCCATCCATCATAAACCCCAGCACTGCTACGTGTGTGCGCACTCTTCCTGTTTTAAGAAATAAATTGAGACACTACAAGAAGAAAGCAATTAAGGGAGGTCTTTGGTCTATCATTCACAGGCTAATGGACCACCTATTCCTCTTATTTATTTATCTGTAGCTATAGTGGAAATGGCAATACTTGTGAGTATTGTGAAGTCTGATGTTCCTCATCTTTTATGGGGTATCTCAAAAGAAATAAATGAGGGTCCAAACTGGACACAAGGCCAGAGGGAATTCATCACACCCAATGTGTGGAATTATGAGCAGAAGCGGATGGACGGTCAGTGTGAAGGTGAGAGAGCCTGAACTGGGCTCTGTTTGAGGTGTTGTGTTTGCATTGAGCTCACGATAATGCCAGAAGCAGTCGTGGTCACTCATGACTTTACTGTATGACTCACAGACACTCTTCCTTCACTCAACACACATTACTACTAGCTTTTAAAACAAACTTTGTTCCAAACCCTTTCCAATTGAACACAAAGCAGAATTCTTTTCAGAGTCTTTATGTAGAACAGAACAAAATTCATGTTGTAGTCACTAAAATCAGATCTGCAGATCTAAGCAGAACAAAGTTGTTGATCCAGGAACATGTTGTACTTGGTGAAATCACGTTCACCCTTACACATTATAGAGTACATTTTTATAAATAAATAAGGTCACCCCTTAAATCAGTGGGCCTAATTTCTAACTATTAACTATGACTTTTGCCTCAATAAACTCCTAATTACTGCTTATTAATAGTTAGTAATGTAGTTGTTAAGTTTAGGTATTGGGTAGGATTATGGGAAGTAGAATAAGGTCATGCAGAATAAGGCATTAATATGTGCTTTATACAGTGCTCAGCGTAAAAGATTACACCCCCTTTGAAAAGTAACATTTTAAACAATATCTCAATAAACACTAAAAAAAAAATCCAAAACACTGACAAGACTAAGTTTAAAATAACATCTGTTTAACTTACAACATGAAAGTAAGGTTAATAATATAACTTAGATTACACATTTTTCAGTTTTACTCAAATTAGGGTGATGCAAAAATGAGTACACCCCACAACAAAAACTACTACATCTAGTACTTTGTATGGCCTCCATGATTTTTAATGACAGCACCGAGTCTTCTAGGCATGGAATGAACAAGTTGGCGACATTTTGCAACATCTGTCTTTTTCCATTCTTCAAGAATGAGCTCTTTTAGAGACTGGATGCTGGATGGAGAGTGATGCTCAACTTGTCTCTTTAGAATTCCCCATAGGTGTTCGATTGGGTTCAGATCAGGAGCCACTGAATCACTTTCACCCTGTTCTTCTTCAGAAATCCAACAGTGGCCTTAGATGTTTGTTTCAGATCATTGTCATGTTGGAAAAGTGCATGACGACCAAGGGCACGGAGTGATGGTAGCATCTTCTCTTTCAGTATAGAACAGTACATCTGTGAATTCATGATGCCATCAATGAAATGCAGCTCCCCGACCCCAGCAGCAACGCCACATAAGGACACTGCCACCACCATGTTTCACTGTAGGCACCATGCATTTTCTTTGTATTCCTCACCTTTGCGACGCCATACAGTTTTGAAGCCATCAGTTCCAAAAAACATTTATCTTGGTCTCATCACTCCAGAGTATAGAGTTCCAGTAGTCTTCATCTTTGTCAGCATGGGCCCTGGCAAACTCTAGGCGGGCTTTTTTGTGCCTGGGCTTTAGGAGAGGCTTCTTTCATGGACGACACCCATGCATGCCATTCCTCTGCACTGTACGCCGTATTGTGTCACGGGAAATAGTCACCCCGGTTTGGCTTTCTACTTCTTTAGATAACTGCAGTGAACTTGCATGCCGATTTTCTTTAACCCTTCTCATCAGAAGACGCTCCTGTCGAGGTGTTAACTTCCGTGGACGACCTGGACGTCTCTGTGAGATGGTTGCAGTTCCATCTTTTTGTACCACTTTAGCTACAGCATTCTGACTGATAAGTAAAGCTTTGCTAATCTTCTTGTAGCCTTCACCTTTCTGGTGTAAAGAAATGATTTTCTTTCTCAGGTCTTGTGACATTTCTCTTCCATGTGGTGCCATTGCTGACAGCATGAAATGGGAAGGGGTTTTAACACCCTTTTATAGTCAACTGTCTGCTGGACACCTGTGTAATGAATAATTAGACTCACCTGTGGTTGAATTCTTGTTAAATTAGACATTTGTAGTCTAAAATTTTGCTTTGTTTTTGTTTTTTAAAGTGTTGCCACAAATAATAAATAAATGTTGCTTTATTTAGCTGATAAAGACTTTTCACAACAGTGAAATGTAAAATATAACTACACACCAACACCAATATACTTTGACCACTAATAGCTCTAATTGAAAAGAAAGTAGCATATGAGGAAATAATAAATGAAGATATTACTTTTTTAAATGTATGGAAATGTTTGAATACACTCTAAAATATGCTTTTATCCATTAACCATAACTTGATTATATAGAGTTTCTTAATTTTCCTCATCAAATTGGTCAGAAAAATGCAATGTATATATATCTGCAGTTTGTTATAGTGGCACCACTGTTTACTTTAAACATTAAGGTAGCAATTAAACAAAATTATTTATTTATTTAATTTAGTTTTTTTTTTTTTTTTTTTTTTTTTTTTTACAGAATGCAATAAAAATTGAATATTTCAAAAGCACACATTTAACTTTCTGAACCACTTACAGGTCCATTCGCTTTGTTAATGTGGATCTGGCCGTTAACTATGATACTTATGTATGATGATAGATTATTTATTAAACCATAATTTTTGTGTTTTATTCATTAAAAACTTGCCCAAAAATTGCAAAGATTCCTTTTACCAGTAAAGCACTATAATTCAGGGCCTGAAATTCTAAACCTGAGAGAGATAAATTTCTCTTTAATAACCTGTACTACCAGGGACAGTAATGTTATTTTGACTGCAGCTCCAGTAATGTATTCTGACTTCACATTGCACGGTTGAGGGGAGAGAGGAGAAAGAAATGGCTGCTATTGTAATGGAAACCCCATTATAGCCCAGTTTAAGGGTAGGAGTAAGTGGGTGGTATGGTATAATTACCTGTCTCCATTAAATCCCAGGTCAAAGGGTTATACTGCAATTGCATCAAATTGACCGCATTTGGGGGTACTTGGGCAATTGCAATGCAGATAGCTCTTCCTGGCAATCTGAAGTCCTGGATTTCTATTTGAATAATAGAGGTAAGACAGAGACTGCTTTGGTTGGCAGTGGAAAGTCATGAATTATGAGTTTCTTTACAATATTTGCATTAAACAGAATGCACTAATTGTGTCCATCTCTCTGAATGTGAAGGCAGGTGTTTCCTTTACACTGAATTTATACTACAACAATCTCACCACACTGCAAAAAAAGATTTTTTGAAGTTGTAAATAAAACATCATTGAAAGATCATTAAATAAAAAGATCATTGAAGTACATTTGACAAGAAAAGTTTTTTTAGTTTACCCAAAAATGAAAATTCTGTCATCAATTACTCACCCTCATGTCGTTCCACACCCATAAGATTTTCGTTTATCTTCAGAACACGAATGAAGATTGTTTTTAATTAAATCTAAGAACTTTCTGTCCCTCCATTGACAGCCTACGCAACTGACACTTTCAAGCTCAAAAAAGGTAGTAAAGACTTCATTAAAGTAATCCATGTGACTCCAGTGGTTTAACCTCAAGTTTATGAAGCGACGCGAGTGCTTTGTTTGACACTTTATTTACAAAATATTAATCTTCAACATCTTCTCTCGCATCAAAACAACATACATGCTTCGTGGTGCTCTCGTGAATGGGCGTTGGAGGTTAATATTTTGTAAACAAAGTGGTAGTTGCATAGGCTGTCAATGGAGGGACAGAAAGCTCTCAGATTTCATCAAAAAGATCTTCATTTGTGTTCCTAAGATGAACAAAAGTCTTACGGGTTTGGAACGACGTGAGGGTGAGTAGTTAAAGGATTAGTTCACTTTTAGCTTCCACCAGACAGCCTTCCGTAATCTACGTATGAAGAAAATGTAAAACTCTTGAAGTTTAAAAAGCGACACCAGTTTACACTTTCTTACGTTTACACTTGTAACATTAATACGAAAGGCGGTCTGGCGGAAGCTAGATATTTTACTTCATAACTTGTTAAATATGGATTTTGTTTTTTATTTACACAAACGTATCGCTTCGCTTCAGAAGGCCTTTATTAACCCCTCAGAGCCGTGTGGAGTACACGTTTATGATGGATGGATGTGGATGGAAGCACTTTCTTCAGCTCATACTCGTGACTCGTGACCCCTGTTCACTGCCATTATAAAGCTTGGATGTGTCAGGATATTTATTAAAATATCTTCAGTTGTGTTCATCAGAAAGAAGAAAGCCATATACTCCTAGGATGGCTTGAGGGTGAGTAAAGCTTGGGGTAATTTTCATTTGAAAGTGAACTAATCCTTTAATGACACAATTTTCATTTTTTCATAAGTCTTTAACTCAATGTGTTACTTGCTGTTTCTTAGTAATGGTTTGTGAAATTTTCTAGCAATTTCTGAGTGAACATTTTTTTTTCAGTGCAGTTAATATGAAGCTGTCCCTCACTCCATCCCCACCAAACTGAAGATCTGCATGCAAGTAATATTTCTTGCCTATCCCAGCCAAAAGAACTACGTATCTATGTTGCGTATTCCAAGCTGTGGTCTAACTCAAAGTGACGTGAAATGTTTTGGTGGGTTCAGAGAAAGTGCATCCACTGCATTTGCATGAAAGCGCATTGCATGTTCATTAAAACAGGAAATCTCCATCACACTATTTTGACAAACTTTTAATGGTCTTACCATTGCATCAATTTGCATCACTTTGCTTCGAAACAGGCCCCTGTGCGCCATGGTAACGGCACCGGTCAAGACAGCGGAGCAAATGGAAAGCAGGACTCTCTGGTAATACGGATACAATTACTGGAGATTACTGGGTAATGGTTACCACATGGACACAATGAGAACCTAATAATTCCCCCACCCTCCTTCACCTCCTCATGTACATCTAGGTGCTTTCCTCTCGCTTGCCACTGAGAAAGAGAGACAGTCAAAGAGTAAGAAACAGTGTGTGACACTGAGAATGTGAAACAGCCCAGAAAGAAAATGAAGGCTGATGGATATTTGTATCCTTTCCCAGGTTTTCATTCTTTCTAATTTCCTGTTCAGCTTTTACATGGTGTCAGAGCAGGGGGAGGCTGTCAAGCTTGGCTCCTTCACACGGTTGAGTCTCATTCGGCACTTGACTTTATCTGATAGGAATGGAGACAAGAATCCTACTGCCTGGAAGGTGACATTGCTTGGGGTCTGGATCAACTCCCTGGAAGCAAATCAATCTGCGGGGTGCTCCATAAACATGGAGGTTGTTACAAGGCTTTGTCAGGTCTCTGTAGAAAGGTTAGCAATGCAAATCGCTGACTTTAGCAATTAGATTACAGGTTTCTGAGAATAATCAGTGTATTAGGGTTGAATCTGCCCCCCAAAAGGCCAATCCTCTCACATCAAGGAATTAATACAAATCTTAGGCCTCATTTATAAAACATGTGTATGCACAGATTTGATATTAGAGTGTGTGTATGCTAAAATCCACGCCAACGTTCATTTTTATAAAAACAGTCTTTGACGTGGAAGCAGACGTACACACTTTTCCAGTCAAGAGTTGTTCAAGTATTTGGAAATTCTTGCCGCTCTGCATTCTCATGTAATGGATTTAGACGTTGACTGCTGCTCTTTTATATGTAAATGATGTTAATTAGGCGCCGTTTACAAGCCGGAGATCTGAAACCATTTAGCTGCACAGAATTTTAAGATAATTTGCGATTTATAAATCTAGAAGAGAGGCGTACACAGGTTTTTGTACGTACGTACGTTATTCTCTGAATCACAGGTACACACATTTGAGAAATTATCATAAGATCAAATGTAGGACAGTTTCTATGTAACATTTTATAAACGAGGCCCCACACGTTTTTAGCAGCAGAAGCACTAGCGAAAAACAAAATAACTACATTTTTCATTTTCTCAAGAAGTTGGTTTTTGTAAGTGAAAAAAAAACAAACAAACAGATATTAAAGGGATAGTTCACCCAAAAATGAAAATTATCCCATGATTTTTTTCACCTTAAAGCCATCCTAGATGTATATGATTATATTCTTCCAGGCGAATACAATCAGAGTTATATTAAAAAATATCCTGGCTCTTCCAAGCTTTATAATGGTAGTGAATGGGGCTCCTGTTTTTGAAGCCCAAAAATGTGCATCCATCCATCATAAAAATAATCCACACAGCTCCAGGGGGTTAATAAAGGCCTTCTGAAGCGAAGCGATGGGTTTTTATAAAAAAAAAAATTATATATATTTATATATCCATATTTAAAACTTTATTAACTATAATAACTAGCTTCCGGCAGACGGCCTACGCAAATCGAGTAACGGTGGAAGAATAACCCCTGACGCATGATGTACTGGTGAACACGGAAGCACAAAGGATAGAGCAAAACAAAACAAAACAG
Source organism: Elopichthys bambusa (assembly GCA_037101425.1). Classification (NCBI taxonomy): domain Eukaryota; kingdom Metazoa; phylum Chordata; class Actinopteri; order Cypriniformes; family Xenocyprididae; genus Elopichthys; species Elopichthys bambusa. Next base: position 24,784,695 of record CM074450.1, on the reverse strand, counting down.
CGGTCACGAATTTGAAGTCTAAAATGAGAATTTTAAAAGAGAAATATCTGAGGATTACAATATAAGAGAAGAGGAGCTTGAGTTTGTTTGAACCATGAGAGACGTCATTGCGTTAGGGGTTACTTTTGTGGCACAATCGACTTTCGCAGTATGCGTATTGCAGTCTGCCAGAAGCTAGTTATTATAGTTAATAAAGTTTTAAATATGGATTTTTTTTTATTATTATTATTTTTTTTTACAAAAACCCATCGCTTCGCTTCAGAAGGCCTTTATTAACCCCCTGGAGCCGTGTAGATTACTTTCATAATGGATGGATGCACTTTTTTGGGCTTCAAAATCTCATGCCCCCTTCACTATCATTATAAAGCTTGGAAGAGCCAGGATATTTTGTAATAGAAATTTGAACGATTGTGTTCTTCTGAAAGAAGATAGTCATATACACCTAGAATGACTTGAGGGTAAGTAAATCATGGGATAATTATAATTTTTGGGTGAACTATCCCTTTAAAGCCCCAATATACTCAATATGTGAAGTTCTTTGCTCAGGGGTAAAAAGAATTTCAAAATATCGATGCAATGGTATACTGTTTGTGAACATTCCCACACCACCCATGCTGCTGGTAGCTACACAATATCCTTTCAATAAAAAAATAATCACACAACAAAAATGACAGCAGTGATAAAAGAGCAGTTAAGTCAAGACACTACAGGCAAAAGCATTGTTTTTTTGTTTTTTTTCATGAACCGGTCAATTTTGAGATGTTCCACTATAGTGGAAAGAAAACTTCCAAAATACACAAGCGTTTATTTTATTACACCTTAACTATTTGCATCTGTTCAATTACAGTTCATGTGTTTAATGGCTGTTTTCTCAAAATGAGTTCTCACATACTGAGCCTGATATCTCCACTCCAGCACTTACAAACACCAAACTATACAGTTTAATTATTATCTATGTTCTAAAGGTACAAAATGAAACAAGAACTGGCAGCTTTGTTGCTAGTATTCACATTTTTTAAACAAGTAATGGCACAACAACAGGTTTGAACAACAAGTAATATAACTTGTATACTTGTAATACTATATTTATAAGTATACAAAATGTATAAAAATGTAAAGATTCAGAAAGAGAGATTTGAGGCTTTTCACGCTCTTTTTTATCTTTGTTTTTGCCAGTGTACTAAAATAATGCAGCCACATCCAGATGTCCTGTATTACTGTAGCTCAAACAGTCGAGCAGAGGTCAAGGTCAGAGGGTCAGTTCCACGGGTCCTTTGTGAGTCAAGACTTTAAGTGCTGTAGATTGTTTAAATTCGAAATAATGTAACATTCCTTCAGTTGGATAACAAAAATCCAAATGTATCTACTGAGAGAGAGACCCAGAAGAGCATGGAATGGCGTACTGTGTTGTGTTGTCTCTCTCGAAAGAAGTTGTAGGGTAAGAGAGGGTCAGCAGCAGGCATCAGCTGAGCGTTAAGGTACATATGGTCCTGCCCGATCTGCTCGCTGATTGATTAGCTCAAACACTGAAGGAAGGAACTGAGCCACGGGTTCTTAACACATCCATCCATCTCACGGTCACCAGCTCGCTGGGGTGTAGACAGATGAGCTGTCGAACCTTCAGAAAGTGAGAGGGTCCGCTGAACCCCGTGGTACATCCAGGGATGGAATTTCAAGATCAGTAGTTGGATGTATCGCGGTGGTATTTTGAGCTAATAAACGTGTCAACGGTTGCAGATGTTTTGAAGAACCGATTACAGAACCAGAATGTCACTTTTTTGCAATTGCTGAAATAAATAAAAAATAAATTGTATACGGGAATAACATTTATCTCAAAGACATCAAAACCTCTGTGAGAAACTTTTCAGAAGGGATCTTTTCTCAAATCATTCTGACCAGTAATGTTCTGCGGGTCTTTCCCTCCAGGAAACAATTCCAACATGAAAATTCTCCAACATGTTCTCAAGGCAAAAAAAGGCCTTTCCAATGTTTTCAATGTCCTAAAATATCACAGCAAACCAAAACAAATGCTGTGGTGGCAACCACAAGCAAAAGAAGGTTTAGGGTTATATTCTTTGTGGCATAATTCACCTCCATTTCCTTCATTTTTTTTTACAGATACACAATGGCAAATGTTATGATTTGCTTGTCAACAACCCAGTGGTGACCAGATGAGAACTTCACTGCGAGAGGAATGTGAACTATCTTTTGCAGGCCTCAGCATCAGCTGGTTCTATTTATGGCTGAAGAGCAAGCTAAAAAGACCATTATAGTGGGTTTTACACAGTTTTGAGTTATGGTGAGGGAGCTGTTTTTAAGGGACCATCTGAGTATGCTAATGTAGCTTATGGGAATTCTGTAATGTGTGCCCTCACAGATATACAACTTTCTTTAAAATAGAGTGGGAGGATGTACATGAGATAAAAGCTGGTCTATTTAGCATTCCTTTTCAGCGTTAATTTCCACTACCTAATGCCATTGACTGTAAAATAAAAAGTTCCGAACAGCATGCCTCTGCTTCCTCCTACTGTAGAAAAATGAAGCCAAAATATCCCAGAAATGGCCGTTGTCGATTATGTAATGATCATTTGGATTATTTTATGATCATTTGGAGCCTGAGTCTGGGCAGTAGTGATCCTGAGGTGAAGCCATGGTATCAAGGTCCTGCCCACACTGTAGCTCCCATAGACTCAATTGCAAGCACAGCTGTCAATCATGACGTTACACACCCTGTTTTTATAGCATCAAATAACTAAAACCAAATTTACTGGAAAAACGATCACTTGAACATACATCTGCATGACAAGAACTACCTAAAATGGCAAACCATCTTGGCAAAAAATGATTTGAAGTGTAATTGGATTTTTTAGTTTGGCTCGCGTCCTATTCAATTACATGGAGAGGATTTGGTTTATGACCTAAACTGCAGCCAGCCACCAGGGGGCGATCAAAATACTTCACTTTTCAGGACGTGTGTGGCACACTTGCTTAAAGCACACTTAGCCCAGACTAAACTAGAAAAACATGCCTGTGGCGACATTTCCTCAAAATCATATTACGTTGCTTCTTGCACATTGCTTGTTGTGAAATGTCCAGTGAGTAGTGCTAAAAGCGTGTTCAGTTTTATCCAAAACAGCTGGAAAGGTTTTATTGCTGGGTGGTGTATGTATTGCGGCAGTTCGAAAAGGAAATGTCCGATGAGTGGCACTAAAAGGTTAATGCTCTATTACGTTCGAAAACCATAAACTAACCAATAGGGTTAAAGAATTAGTTCACATTCAAATGAAAATTAGCCCAAGCCTTACTCACCCTCAAGCCATCCTAGGTGTATATGACTTTCTTCTTTCTGATGAACACATTCAGAGAAATATTAATAAATATCCTGACTCATCCAAGCTTTATAATGGCAGTGAACAGGGGTCACGAGTATGAGCTGAAGAAAGTGCTTCCATCCACAGCCATCCATCATAAACGTGTACTCCACACGGCTCTGGGGTGTCAGTAAAGGCTTTCTGAAGCGAAGCAATGCATTTGTGTAAAAAAAATATCCATATTTAACAAGTTATGAAGTAAAATATCCAACTTCTGCCAGGCCGCCTTCCATATTCATCGTACGAAGACAGTGTAAAATTCTTGCAGTTTAAAAAGCTTAAACTACGTCCTACGCCTTCCCTATTCAACTTATGGAAAAGGTGTAACTGACGCAATGCCAGTTTACACTTTCTTTGTAAGTTGAATGTTGAATGTAAGTTAAGTCTGGCGGAAGTTAGATATTTTACTTCATAACTTGTTAAATATGAAAGTCATATACACCTACACGCTTGAGGGTGAGTAAAGCTTGGGCTAATTTTCATTTGAAAGTAAATCCTTTAATAAAAACACATTTGCTGAAGGAACCATGCCATTTTTGTATGTCTTTACAAGTCTTTAAGTGTTGTGACTTCCTGTTTCACAGGACTCATACCCAGTGTTGCCAAGTCCGCGGTTTTCAAGTGGAATTGGACTACTTTTGAACTTTTGCTGTGGGTTATTTTTCATGTCCGTGGGTTAAAGCAACCCCAAATAACATGATATTTACCCCCTGGAATACGATTTTTACCCGCCCTGAAATGCAATTGGGCTAGTTTTGGGCTAGTTTTGAGTAGTAATTGGGTGGGTTTTGTTGTGCAAACCTGGCAACCTTGCTCATACACCAGTACTCTGCATCGCGCTCTACCAGGTGAGCTATACCGAGCAAGTTTACTATGATAGAAGCTGCGTTTCCATTACCCTTCAAAATGAAATTGAAAATTGAAAATACGGCCAATTGAAACACGTCGATTTCACAAAAACTCCCAAATATCGCAGTTTTTACGCTTGCATTAGGTGATTTTTCAGGCAATTCGAAAAAGGAATATTTCCAGGTCACCTGGCATACGTAAAAGTCAATCATTCTTTAAAGATGGCGCCGTATGTTTGGACAGAAGACAAGACAGTTCTTTATTATACTCATAAAAGACAAAAGAATTACGGGAATACTGGATTCTAAACATCAAAGAAATGCCACAGACCTCAAAGCAGATAGGAGCGAGAAACTCCTCATACATGGTCGCTCGCAAGTACAGTATTAGGAGCTTTCCTTGCCATTAATGCTTGGATAACACGCCTATGTCTCTTTCAATGAAAAATAATGGCTAGTGCAGTGGCTGTGATATGATTAAACCTACTAATATACATTGCCATGATTTTTGGAATGACTTATCACAAGAGGAAAAAATTACGTTTTAGTCGCATAACATTGGTTAATGGAAATGGCGTCATTTCGCAATAGTTTTTTTATCGACATTTGGAAAATATTGCAAAAGTTTTGCGCAAATCTGTAATGGAAATCATCTTGGAAAAGCTATCCATAATATGGAGTTACAATGTTTAAACATGAAAATTTTGTATTCGTTTACAAATCATGCAGTATGGTGTTTTGAGGTCAAGGTGTGGAAGTAACATCTCGAGGTATGTATAGGTATGTTTTGGCGTTTTGAAAAACGTAGGTAAAGGCATGTTTTTTACAATGGGCTTATTGACATTTTTTCTAATTGACTAGTCTACTATTGATCTACTATTAAACCAGATGTGTCCCTCTCGCTTATAATTTCTGACAAATGCTGAATGACATTTTATTTCAGTTTCAAGCGATTCACAAAAAAAAAAAAAAAAAAAAAAAAAAAAAAAGAAAAGAAAAGAAAAAAGGATTTTTGTATGTGAATACTTCAAATGTTTCCTCAAGTCTGTGGTGTGGTTTTCAATAACATACTTTGAGAATGTTTCATTGTATTTCCACATTCTCATAATTCCAAATATATGTGGCTGTTTCAAGATACCATACAAAACAAATGATGGTTTGTGGACAAAGAGTTTGAATTAATCTGGAGAGATTTGCATTTGTTTAAAATGATAGTTTTGCACATTATAGAATAAACAGAAGCAACCAAAGATAAAATAAGACATTGTCTAAAATTAACAAATAAAACTGAGAAATACATTTCAAAATGTTTATAATTCCTAGTTAGTGCTGGTTTGATGTTGGTCTAACTGATAAATGATGTTGATGATTTGCTGCACCAGCAAATCTTAGCTGGTGAAGCTGGTTGACCATGGTCTTAGTGGTTAGTCAGGCAGTTTACACCAGCATCCAAAACATCCAAAACATCCAAAACGTCTTTAACATATGCCAATGTCTTTTAAACAGGGTTATGAATAAACCTGATGCAATAACATCGAATCAAATGGTTATTTTTCTGTAAATCAATGCAAAATTTGTATAACCAACATAACCAACATAACCCCCCAAATAACCAACATTTAGAAGTTCCATTACTTTTTTAAGAAAATATGCCACAGATAAGATAGCGTTCTCTGTCGTTTTATGCCATGCCATTGTGAAAGCTTCGAGGCCAGTTATCAAACTCTGGCCTGAAAACAAGATAAACCCACCCTTCAGCCATAATAAACAGAACTTACACAGCACACTCAAGAACACAGTTTAGACTGAACTTTGATCAGTTTTCAGTGCAAAAAGATATATGTAGAGAAGAGTCGAGTAAGCTGTGTCACTGGGTGAATGGTGTCACCTTTAATCTAGCAAACAATTATAAAGGAGTAATCATATACAGCTGCATATGAGAGATGCACATGAGAAAATTGTTACGTGTATTTTGTATTGTATTATTATTATTTTATTTTTTTTTTTTTTGCATGTAAAAGTACATTTTCTACATGGCAGATACAATTTGTTTTATGTCAAAACAAGTTTGTCTAAACCTACAAATACACCGATCAGGTATAACATTATGCCCACCTTCCTAATATTTTGCTGCCAAAACAGCCCTGACCCCTCGAGGCATGGACTCCACTAGACCCTGAAGGTGTGCTGTGATATCTGGCACCAAGATGTTAGCAGCAGATCCTTTTAGTCCTGTAAGTTGCGAGGTGGAGCCTCCATGGATCGGACTTGTTTGTTCAGCACATCCCACAGATGCACAGATGTTTTCATGAAAGGGTGTACATGGTCTACAACAATGCTTAGGTAGGTGGTATGTGTCAAAGTAACATCCACATGAATGGCAGGACCCAAGGTTTCCCAGCAGAACATTGCCCAAAGTATCACACTGCCTCCACCAGTTTGCCTTCTTCCCATAGTGCATCCTGGTACCATGTGTTCCCTAGGTAAGCGACGCATATGCACCCGGCCATTCACGTGATGTAAAAGAAGACGTGATTCATCAGATCAGGCCACCTTCTTCCATTGTTCCGTGGTCCAGTTCTGATGCTCACATGCCTACTGTTGGTGCTTTCGGTGGTGGACAGGGGTCAGCATGGGCACCCTGACTGGTCTGAGGCTCTGCAGCCCCATACGCAACAAACTGATGCACTGTGTATTCTGACACCTTTCTATCAGAACCAGCATTAACTCCTTGAGCAATTTGAGCTACAGTAGCTCGTCTGTCGGACTGGACCACATGAGCCAGCCTTCGCGCCCCATGTGCATCAATAAACCTTGCCGCCCATGACCCTGTCACCGGTTCACCACTGTTCCTTCCATGGACTACTTTTGATAGATACTGACCACAGTAGACCAGGAACACCCCACACGAGCTGCAGTTTTGGAGATGCTCTGACCCAGTCGTCTAGCCACCACAATTTGGCCCTTGTCAAACTTGCTCAAATCCTTACGCTTGCTCATTTTTCCTGCTTCTAACACATCAACTTTGAGGACAAAATGTTCACTTACTGCTTAATATATCCCACCCACTAACAGGTGCCGTGATGAAGAGATAATCAATGTTATTCACTTCACCTGTCAGTGCTCATAATGTTATGCCTGATCGGTGTATATACCACACATACACTATATTGCCAAAAGTATTGGGAAATCATTGAATTCAGGTGTTCCAATCACTTCCATGGCCACATCAAGCACCTAGGCATGCAGACTGCTTCTACAAATATTTGTGAAAGAACGGGTCGCTCTCAGGAGGTCAGTGAATTCAAGCGTGGTACCGTGTTAAGTTGCCACCTGTGCAATAAGTCCATTCGTGAAATTTTCGAACTACTAAATATTCCAATGTCATCTGTTAGTGGTATCATAACAAAGCAACTGGGAACAACAGCACAGTGCGCAGAAGTTGCCAACTTTCTGCAGAGTCAATAGCTACAGACCTCCAAACTTCGTGTGGCCTTCAGATTAGCTCAAGAACGGTGCATAGAGAGCTTCATGGAATGGGTTTCCATGGCCGAGCAGCTGCATCCAAGCCTTACATCACCAAGTGCAATGCAAAGCGTTTTGAGGGCCTAAACGTTCTCGAAAACTCATGAAACTTTGCACACGCATCAGAAGTGGTGAACATTTACGTCTGATATGGGTTTCAAAATTGGGTGTGGCAAAATGGCACCACCTCCAAAATTTTAACGAAGTGCCCCTCATGCTATGTTTCACGTACAGGTATGAAATTCAGTAGACACATCTAACAGCCCAATACCTACAAAAAAATCTCTTGGAGCAAAATATGAAAACCAACAGGAAGTCAGATATTTTAAATTTTCTCTGCAAAATTTTTTGCATTTTTTGCCATTTCCAGACGTTGTACTTTAACGAACTCCACCTAGAGCTTTAATCAGATCAACGTCATATTTGGTCAGACTAATCTAAAGGCCTTTGCAATGTTAAATTGCAAAGATCTAGACTTTTCACTGAAGGGCGTGTTCGTGGCGTGTCAAAGGTCGATGTTTCGCCATGAAACAGGAAGTTGCTGTAACTCTGGCATACATTGTCTCGTATAGATTTAACCAGATCAACATCATATGTTATCAGTCTAATCTTAAGACCTTAGCGATGATAAATATCAAAGATCTTGAGTTTTAGTTGAAGGCATACAATGTCTAATCTGCTCAAAACTTCACGTTTGATAATAGTCCTGGCCTGAAGACATCTACATGGCAATATTCAGTTACAGTCAAAGCGCCACCTGTTGGCAGCAGGAAGTGTGGCGCTTTGAAATGACTTTGCCATTATTCTCCTGTATTTACTCGCTTATATGCATGTCGCCCACTGTTCACTGTTTTCCTGAGGCCAGTGGGTGACGGTGAGCCCGGGTGCGAGAGCCCCCCCCCCTTATTAGTTGATACCAGACATCCTGAAATATGATATATTACTTTTACCTCTAATTTCTATGTGCCTAAAGGAATACATAAGTCAAAAAGTGGCACAAATTACTCCACTCTCCCCCTTTGCTGTAATGCAAGGTAAAATATTTCTTAGTTTGTTTAGTGAGAATCATGCATCAACAGAAAGACCCCCTTTCCCCCCACCCGTCCAATCCTGGATGATTATTTTATTACAGCATTCTGGGTGTGATCAGTTGACGCCCCAGTGAAGCAGAAGATGCCGCACCCTTCTCTTCAACGTCCAATCACTCTCTGCTCTCTGTCTTGCGTAACTAGTTGGCCATTCAGATGTTACTTTTTCTTTCCAGTCCACTCTGATGTCATATCTTGTTGTGACATTATGAAATTAGGTTAAATTTTAAATATTACTCAGTCAAAAACTATTAGTTCTGTTCTATTATCCCGGTTTTCGGAATGATCACACGGAAAATCTGAAATGATGGAACTAAAGGACTAAAGCTATTTACATAATGATTAATGTGCTTACAACACAGTTAATGCTTTTTATATTTACATATGCTCATTTAGCTAAGACTTTTGCACCTTTGAGGTTGGAATTGCTGGAACATATTGAAATAGACTATTGTGATGAAACGGAAATAGCAACAGATCTTCTTCCATATTGTGATGTACATCAAAGTGAAACATTATGGAAAATGAAAAAAATATATAGGGTGAGACTTGGTTCTCTCCATTGGGTGTTGATTGGGTGGATGCAGATATGAATGTGAGCTTGCAGTCGCTTGCAAGAAAGTGGGTTTACGTAGACTAAACTATTGGAAAAGTCTGTTGTTTTACCGGAAGTGTTATAACATTTTGAATAAAAAATTACAAGGAAAAAATAAGTACATAAATATATATTTAAATGTAAAATGTGTATCCATAAGAACTGGAAGGATAAATTTAAAGCAAAGAGAAAGTTCTGATATCGCCGTAGAGTATAGTAGTATTCAGCTGGAGTATGAGAAATTGTAGCAACAAAAAAGTATGCATTTTAGATTGAACAAACCTTCAACAGTGCACCAAAGAACACATTTACAATATAACTGTAAAACAAATACACAGCTGACTCTGTCCAGGCCAGCTTGCAGTCATATCAATTCAGTTGTCAACCCAATGACCACGCCTTAAAGTGACTGTACCCAGAACAGAAAAACACACTAACGTTTACTCAGATTAGATGGTCATCTCTGATAATCACATTCCAGGATGGAGAAATCCTTGGCCGCTCTGCAATGACCAGTGCCAGTTTCCATTAGTGACTCTAGGCTAGAAGGGCTAGTTGGTTATTAAAGCCAATGATGGACCTTAGACTTGGTGCACAATGCCCTCATGACTGGCCATAACTGAAATCTGGTTACCAAAAGGCATTAACGAATCATTTCTTGTGCGAGGAAGTTCCACATGAGTGGTGAAGTAACCCCAGTGACAGTGAATAGATTATCATTCCAATAGCAATTATACTGGTTTAATTACCAATCTGCATTAACTTCAATGATTTACCAGTACTAAAGCCCAAAGTATGCTTCACTTTTATGCGTCAGCAAGGGTCAGCGTACAGTGCACGTGAGGCGCAGGTCGCACATGCGCATTTAAATTTTTTTGCAATAATTAGTTTATCCACAAGGTGGCAACAGTGCCCTGGGGGTGTCAATTCACAAGGTAGTCAAAGAAAAACTACATAAACAGAACTGACCGGAACACATGCAAGCTACAGAGACAATAGAGGCTTACATAGATGAGAGATTGTGTGAAGAGATTAGAAAGTACAACCCTAGCACGAATAAAAATACAAATATATTTACATGGGTTGTAACTTGTGGTGAGAGATTGCTCAAAACTACATATGCGTCAAATGCCTGTGTACACGTATGAGTCAAATGAAGTATACTTTGCGAGGCTGTGAATTCAACTGTGCGAAGTATACCTTGGGCTTAAGATGTTCCCATATATATCTAATCAGCCAACCACATGGCAGCAATCTGCTGAAGTTCAAACTGAGCATCAGAATGGAGAAGAAAGATGATGTAAGTAACATATATAGATATATAAAATCTTCTAACCAGTATCAGCTTGCTGCATTGTAAAATTAAAAGACTGCCCAACACAGAGCCCTGTGGTACTCCAGGCATTAGTTTGCTGGATGTTTTAATCGATTTGTACTTGGCAACCTAATTTCTTCTACTTATCTTAATGATAACTCATATCACAAACCAAGATAGCACAAATAAAAATGGAGAGGAAAACAATGAGTCACCGTGTCAAGCACCAAGGACAAACCCCAAAGGATAAGACCATAAGAGAGGAAGAAAGCTAGTTCAGTTTTGAGGGCTCCCATCAAAGCCAGAAGTGCTTCTTTATCCTTAGTAGAATTAGTGGCTTTGAAACCAGAGCAATCCATACTTGGGTTCTAAAGCAGTAGAGCAGTGAGCCATCTTGAAATCAGACAAAATTAAATGACCCTCTTGTGAGCTAAACTCAAGGTCAAGTGCATTACATCTCTCTCCTTCATTAGTTTTTCATGTCTGTTTGGGGTTCATGACTTTGACATTTCACAGAATGTCAGTTTTACACTTTTCACTTGTTGAAGTACTATAACTGTGGTTGCAGTTACATATTTCTAGCGGTTTGGATGATGGTCAAATATGCAATATAGCAGCAATTCAAGTTTATATCTTATGTTGCATAAAACTTTCAGTGCGTTTATTTATTCAGACCTATGTCTGTGTATTTTGGACTTAAATACTAATTAAATGAAAGTTAAGGTGAACCACTTATGATTCACCAGTATTTACTCTTGTCTTTCATGTTTAACTTCATGGGGAAATGCAGAAAAAAGTTTTCCTCTTTAAATTCATGTGAAAATTATGACACAAGACCCATTCAGCTCATAGTTCAAAGGATCATGAAAAAGCCATCAAAAAACAAACAAACAAACAAAAAAACAATGTTTTTTTTTTTTTCAAATTGCCGCATTAATTTTAAATATCACGTTCATGATTAATTATCAAGATGTTGTTGTAAGGTTTTTCTGTTCCCCCACCCCCAGAATTAACTGCCTTACTCTCATTGCTTTGACTTGTGTAATTTTCGTACCGTACAGCAGAAAGCAACAAATCACTCGAGTTCAGTGTTTTGAATCTGTGAAATTATGTGGAGAAAAAAAAGAAAATGGAGTGGAGGCCAAGAAAAACACACCATACTTTTGGCCCTAAGGCGCTTTGAGATTTCCTTTCACATCCTGAGCTCAAATATGATCTCTGTGTCTCCTGTGAAGGGAGAGATCGGCAAAGGCACTATAGGCAACTATATGCAGTCTCATAAAATTAGATTACAGTTTAAGCACAATAGTCATTTTTATTAATATTTTTTTATTATTATTTTTATTTCTTCCAAACTAGTGTTATCAGTCATGGATATATGAGAGTACATTATTTGCTTTTGGGAAGATGACATCCTGTGCTGTAACCATCTAAAACTATTAGCATTTTTCTAGTTTATTTATAATTATTATGAATGCAGATTTTATCACCCTATACTACCTAAGAGATGACATACAATATTCATACGTGTGTGAAATTAATTTCTCACACTGCAGGGCCGTCTACAATAAACTAGTGAAGGCAAAACATTTTGAAAACACTTTAACATTCATACACATTTTTACCTCAAATTTTGCTGGTGCAGCCATGCAGATATAACTGGGGTTAGCGTAGCGATACCAGTTAGAAGACACTAAAAGCTCTGCTTGTGTAGATTTGGAGTTGCGTTGGACAATCAGACATAGGGCAGCACCTGGATATTTTATACTCTGGATCGGATCAAAAGTGACGACGCTAGATACAGGTGTAAACAGGTTCTAAAATGTGTTGAGCTTGTCCACTTTTGACCACTTCCAGAGGTAGTCAAATGCTTTCGACTAGATTGCTTTTGTAGTGTAGACACTCATGTGTTCAAACAGCTACAAAAGACTGCCTTCTCTCCGCCTAATGCGTAAACATGGGAAGTGCGCTAGCCAGACGGAATTTAAACTTTGTTGGCTGAAGACCCAGGTTTGGTTGGAAGATGGAAAACGTACCAAGTACAATTTTTTTCTCACCATTCCTGATTTCTAACACACACTCACAGCGTTCGGTTGGGTCTTGCAGCTGTCAGAGCAGAAATGAAAGCTGATGTTTGTGTTTTTCTGTCTTCTTCGGTGTGTTCATATGTAAATTGCCTGAGCTTATTTTGTCAGTTAAGCCATAGACCCGTAGACCCATTGTCACCCATAGACCCATTTACCCTCCCCTCGAAGAAATGAGGAGTGATTGAAAGTGGACAAAAGAGACAGATTAAAATACCAGATGTAAATGGGGGTCTCCCTGGTCTACTTGTGATCCGATCCACTAAAACACACCTTAAAGGTAGGGTTCACTTCCCCTGACTCGGCATTATGCGTTCCTACAGTATGTCAACAGTATCAACGGCAACATTAATCTGCAGCAGTCAGGTGGTACAAGTTGTTTATGTTCATTATTATTGTAATGAGGTAATCTCACTTCTTGTGTTTTAAAGGAGGCGTGGCTTTGGAGAGCGCTCTGAAGGGAGGGTGGGATCTCATGCTTTCAAAGCTAACTTGCTATTGCTAGCCTCTCCGCAATTGCCTACCCTACCTTTAATACCAGGTGTAAACAGGGCCATAAACTAAGTAAAGAAAAACCACATTAAACAAGAAAATAATAAAAAACAAAAAAAAAAACAAAAAAACAGAAGAAATACCTGATACAACACACAAACAAGCAGCCTCTTTGAGTGAACTGTCCTTATTGTTCTCTATAAAATAAAAAGAATGTAACACTAATCACCATGTGTTCTCATTTCAACATTCAGACAAAAATATAACTTAATAAAGGGTAATATTACAAAAATAATCACACACGTATCAATATAATGCGATAATTACAATAAAGATTAAATAATATTATCAGAATGTCAAAAGAAACCTACCTCTCCCATGTGGTTACAAGGCAAAAGGGAAGAGGAGGAGACAAAACAGGAAGTTATGTTGACCCATGACATCACAACAATTAAAGGGGAAAGCACTCACATTTCAATTAGGCAGCTACATCAGGTATATGAATGAACAATTTTGTGTGAATTCTACTTAACAATACATGTATTTAACAGTATAAATTTTATTCCTGTTACACTGGTTTGGTACAGTATGTCTCTGTGTAGGATGTATAGTAAAGTTTAATATTTCCATAATGTTTTTATTTACAGTAACATCTTTCAGCTGTGATGATAGTCCACAAATAAGGGTGTGAGACATGGCAAAAGATCCCGATTTTGAGCCCAGTTTTGTGATTATATGTTTACATCTATCACAGTAATTTTACAGTCAGTTTAACATAGCTTGCTCAGTTTATTAGATTGTTTTTATTAGAGGTGAAGAGACAGTCTTTCAAATGAATGTAAGTGAGAGGATCACCAGATGTTTATAAACCATAATTTTGAAAAACAGCAATAACACTTGCAGGATGTCACGTTTTACGCACACACACCCAGAAGAAAAGTAACTCTAATAACAACCAGATGAAAATTTCTCATGGTATTTTTTTTCTTTCTTTAATTTTCACTTAGACTAATCATTTTGGAATGTGAAGACTTTCCAAGTTTCATCTTAAAGCATTCTGTGATTTCTTAGGTGTTTTCATGCTTTCTGCAAAATGAAGTAAATGACAATAACAAACAAATCTAGGTAAAACCAATAGATATCACCTGAGACATACAATTCATACATAAAACTATTAAATATACAGAGCTTTCAATGGAATATTACAGCTTGCATGCTTTATACATTTTATAATGTTTTGAATCATAGATTTCAAACAAATTTGGGAATAATATTGGAATAATATTCCTTTATTGGACTACACTTTCCTGGACTGAAGTTTCTTTCAAAAATGTATTTTTTCTATAATGTGAAAATCATCTCACAAGGCTGAAAAGTCACAGAAATATGTGAAGGAACTTGCATAATACTTCAGAAACAATGTAATGACAGGCAGTGCTTGTGTAAGCAACAGAGGACAACAGGGAAAAAAGAAAGTAGACCTTGAAATTAGGAAGCACTGAAGTGGAAATTCACATTTTTGAGGTGTTGACATTCTTGGGGAGACGTTGGGTAGGAATGAGAGTTTTTGGCTGGGGGGTGGAGGAGGTAATTCCATAATTCCCAGAGCTTGCGTTGATCCTGGAACATGTTACTCCCAATCTCCTGGTTTTGGCTACATCAAGACCAGCTGTACAAGGGCGGAGGGGAGGGGAATAAGTTAAATATCTTCAGATGTTAAAGATCCCCCCAAGTATCATGTCATATTTCAATTCTATTCAGTTGCCATTCTTAAGGCCACACATTTAACTCAGCAAAACAAAGGTACCCAATCTCTATAGCTTTTGCATAGTTCTGTATATCTAAAATCATCATTAATCATGGCTTAAATGATTAAATGATGGTTGGCTATGGCTTGTAGTCAGTAGTAATGAACACAACTTCCTCTTTACTTCAGTTGATTGGAATGACGTCATTCTCAAAGCATTTTACTTTCTTATTGTGACACTGATATGAAACAAACTGGTTTTTGAGTTTATCCATCAGGAATTGATTGGATTGTGAAAAGCATCCATACAAGAATGGTAGAAATATGCAAAAAAAAAAAAAAAAAAAAAAAAAAAAAAAAATATATATATATATATATATATATATTGTGATTTTGAATGGCTTTCAATGGAGAAAGATGCTTTTTGGGTCCAAATTGTGTAGTTAACAGCAAGGGCTAATGGGTCTATGCTAACTATGTAGCTAAACCATGACCCTTTATGCCAGATATGATGATGTAAGCTGAAAAAGAGGGTATTCAATTTTTTTCTAGTAATATTATGCACTAACAAATAATTCATATTAAAACCAAGAACTTGTAGGAAAGTAAGGTCAGTTTTGATTTTATATTGTCTTAAAATCATATTTATAATGTTGTCTCGTACTATAGCATATGGAAAGAGAGTGCATATAAACCCACACAAACTCACACACCATCTTGACGCATGAATAACTCGACCCTTCAGAATGAGAACTCTGGTTCCAAACCAGACATGCTGCTGAAACTGTCTCCACTTGAGCTCAATCAATCTTGTTTATTATCTGATATGTGGATCCTGGGTGGTAAACATGTCAAATTAGTGCTAATGAATGGTTTGGTCTGCAATGGTGAGAGCCAAAAGCTTAAGAAGAATTATTTCTCTTCTCCAGCTTGCATAGATACTTTGTACCCTCAGCATCTGCTCTGAGGTCAGTTTTAAGAGCGCTGGTTTAGGTGGAGATCAGATTTTAGGATATGGCTTGATTCACCATGGCAGAAAGGCATCAGATGATGTCCTCACTCTGAAGGGTCTACAAACCCGATTCCAAAAAAGTTGGGACACTGTACAAATTGTGAATAAAAAGGGAATACAATAATTTACAAATCTCATAAACTTATATTTTATTCACAATAGAATATAGATAACATATCAAATGTTGAAAGTGAGACATTTTAAAATGTCATGCCAAATATTGGCTCATTTTGGATTTCATGATAAGGAATTACATTGGATTTACATATAAGGAACAGCTGGAGGACCAATTTGCAACTTATTAGGTCAATTGGCAACATGATTGGGTATAAATCTGCCTCTCAGAGTGGCAGTGTCTATCAGAAGTCAAGATGGGCAGAGGATCACCACTTCCCCCAATGCTGCGGCGAAAAATAGTGGAGCAATAGAAAAATTGCAAAAAGTTTGAAGTTATCATCATCTACGGTGCATAATATCATCCAAAGATTCTTCGGGCCCTTAGACTGCACTGCATCACATACAGGAATGCTACTGTAATGGAAATCACAACATGGGCTCAGGAATACTTTCAGAAAACATTGTCGGACATTCGCTGTTGCCGGCTAAAACTCTACAGGTCAAAAAAGAAGCCATATCTAAACATGATCCAGAAGCGCAGGCGTTTTCTCTGGGCCAAGGCTCATTTAAAATGGACTGTGGCAAAGTGGAAAACTGTTCTGTGGTCAGACGAATCAAAATTTGAAGTTCTTTTTGGAAAACTGGGACGCCATCCGGACTAAAGAGGACAAGCACAACCCAAGTTGTTATCAGCGCTCAGTTCAGAAGCCTGCATCTCTGATGGTATGGGGTTGCATGAGTGCGTGTGGCACGGGCAGCTTACACATCTGGAAAGGCACCATCAATGCTGAAAGGTATATCCAAGTTCTAGAACAACATATGCTCCCATCCAGACGTCGTCTCTTTCAGGGAAGACCTTGCATTTTCCAACATGACAATGCCAGACCACATACTGCATCAGTTACAACATCATGGCTGCGTAGAAGAAGGATCCGGGTACTGAATTGGCCAGCCTGCAGTCCAGATCTTTCACCCATAGAAAACATTTGGCGCATTGTAAAGAGGATGATGCGACAAAGAAGACCTAAGACAGTTGAGAAACTAGAAGCCTGTATTAGACAAGAATGGGACAACATTCCTATTCCTAAACTTGAGCAACTTGTCTCCTCAGTCCCCAGACGTTTGCAGACTGTTATAAAAAGAAGAGGGGATGCCACATAGTGGTAAACATGGCCTTGTCCCAACTTTTTTGAGATGTGTTGATGCCATGAAATTTAAAATCAACTTATTTTTCCCTTAAAATGATACATTTTCTTAGTTTAAACATTTGATATGTCATCTATGTTGTATTCTGAATGAAATATTGAAATTTGAAACTTCCACATCATTGCATTCCTTTTTTATTCACAATTTGTACGGTGTCCCAACTTTTTTGGAATCAGGTTTGTAAGTGGGATTTGTTGTAGCAAACCCAATTAATATGTTGAATGATCTAGAACAAATTCAAGAAAGCTTTGAAGATGAACTAAGCAAATTTAGTAGCAATGTTTATTTCTCAGAAGAAATTTAGTAACAATTTGAATAAAATAATAAAAAATGACATTTATGCAATGCATAATATAATAACCCAGGCTTATTGGAGAAATTCCTCAAAAACATTTTTTAATTCCAACATATTGCATTGCTTCTTGCACGTTTCACAGCACTTTCAGAGTGAAAAGTGAGTGGCGCTAAAAGTGATAAGTGTAATGTTGCATGTAGGCCTTTCTTGACAGTTTGGAATTAAATGATCACTAAAAGGATAATGTTCAATTGCGTTGGAAAATAATGTCCCACCTACACTAAACTCCACCCTACACCTAACCGACAGTGTCAACAAACAGACAAAAACACATTTGCTGTGACTCATGTTTCACAGCACTCCCACCAGAGCGCTCTGCATTGCAACAACAACGGTGTAGCAGGTGAGCAACCCAACAAGTGTAAAAAAAAAAAAAGAGCCACACAGTATGGAGTTAGTTATGTGATGCAAACAATGAAAGTGTTTTCGTTTACAAATCATGCAGGGGTGTGTTTCCCAAAAGCCTTGTTAACCAACTATGGTCCAACAAGCCATGCCGCTCTCACGCCACACATCATGTTCCCACGCAGTGAAAAATACATCGCGGAGCAATCAGGACACTGACAACGCGTCGACAGACAAGACAGAGCAAGTTACTTCTGATATGAAACAGTCTCAAATTTTGTAATTTTTAAAGAAATTTAAACAATAAATACTGTTTTGTGGCTCTTTAATGTGTCGTGACAGATCGTTGTAGCGCTTCAGTTCAAGCGGCTCGTGAACCGATCATCTCTTCCTACAAGTTCATTTATAGCATCAAATAAACATGAATCAGAAGGAATGTTGTTTCAACTGCGGAAAGACATCAGTACACACCATTTTTCAAGTTTAAGTCCACCGACGTTAAACTACCAACTCCCCTGAGTGCTTTGTCGGACATAATGGCAGATTTGACGTTATGATTGGTTAGGGAGACACATTTCCGTTTACACCTGGTGTCTCTTTTGTCCACTTTCAACCACTTCTGTCCTGATTTCTAGGGGAGGGTAAATGGGTCTATGTTTGGGTAGATGTATGGGTTTTTTCAGATCTTTCAATCTAATGGACAAAATAAGCTCAAGCAATTTACATATGAACGCGCCCAGAAACAACAGAAAAACATATGGAGAACATCAGCTTTCATTTCTCCTCTGACAGCCTCAAGACCACGGCAAACGCTGTGAGTGTGTGTTAGAAATCAGGAATGGTGAGAGAACACTGTGCTTGGTACATTTTTCATCTTTAAATCAAACTTTGTTCTAGCTAGCATGCATCCCATAATGTTTACGCTTTAAGTCAGTAGGTGCAGAAGTGGTCTTTTGTGGCTGTTCAAACACATTTGACCACATGAGCGTTTACACTATGAAAGCAATCCGGTCAAATGCATTTTCGACTTCCTCTGGAAGTGCTCGAAAATGGACAAGCTCAAAACATTTTAGACCCCATTTTCACCTGTATTTAGCATTGTCCACTTGTGATCCAATCGACCAAAATGCATCTTAATACCAGGTGGAAACAGCTGTGGTTTGCAGGGGTGCGTAAAGCTGGGGGGGGGATGATTCTAAGGGCCCTGGTAAGACACGGGGCCTGTCCGGTGCTATAGGGGGATTGCTAGGTCATAATATTGTGAACTGTGTGAAAACAAATCATTATTAATTGATAATCTGCCCCTGTAATCATAATTTGTGTGAATAGGAAAAAGCTGTTAATGTTTTATTCTCTCTAGTGTTAATTTCAGCTGAAAACTTCAGTAGATGATATGTATATGTATAGGATATGTATAGGTACGTCCTTTGAGCCCATTTTGCCACATAAAGTGCATGTGCACATGGCTAGGATAATACATAATATTTGCTAGGCTTGGCCTTAATCGACAAAATCAAGTTCCTAATAACTTCAGATGCTAAGTTCTAAAATGAAATTCAGTTGCTAAGCTAATAGTGGGGATGCTACTGCACACATAGCTGTGGGTCTGAGTTCAAATAGAGGATAACACTTTGTCACAGTCACAGTATCTTATAACCTACAATATCATAAATCATCTTCACTTGGTCTACATTTCTGTACCAACTGTGCACATGCTGAACAAACAAACATGTTTTCAACTAGCTATTCAAAGCATCTAATGACAAAAACATTCCTTACACAAATATGTGACCAAAAACATCTGGTACATTTCTAACCTCAGATGACCAACACAGGTTTGTAACAGTGAAACCAAGACAAATTTTCCAAAGCAAATTTGAGGTCGAGCCTGTTTATGATTTTTGGTCAGATAGACAGACCTGATTAAAGATAAAGCAATTGCATCCAGGACTCCAGCCAGCAACCATTTACAGTCACTTCTAATCATTCAGAGGAGATGTTGTACTTTGTAACTATTTTTGGAAAGTTGCTGAAAACTCTGCACTTTTCAGGTATTTTCAATAGAGATTATGCCTTTTATGTCCCAGGGGTTGATTTTTTTGATTGAAAACGTGTTGTTTTTGTTATATACATTTTAAAATAAACCTGCATTGGGAAATGTGTATGCCTTTATCATTTATTTTTGTCTGATTTTTAAATGGCTTTAGATTGCCATTAGATTTTATTGTTTTTATTGTTCAATCTTAAAATATTATATATTTAATATTATATTATATTATATCTGTCAGGGTTCTGTTTGTTTTAGACTCTCGGTTAGTTTTTCCTTTTGTCACATGTTTTCCTTTGTTTCTTGTTTTCCCGCCACTTGTTTGTTCCTATGGTTACCATCATTTGAGTTCATTTGTCCCAGCTGTGTCTTGTTAATTTCGTTTAGTCATTTGTTTGCCCTGTATATATTCCCTGTGTTCTCCCTCAGTCTCAGTCGGTTCTCATTTATGTTAGGTTGTGTTTATTTGTTCTCCTGAGTTTTGTCATTCAAGACCTTTATATTGAAGCTCCTTTCGTCTGTGTGTGTTTACACACAACCAACCCCTGACAATATCTGTAATGAACATATTAATTATTAGGCATATACTTGTGAAACTTCAATATATTGTAGTTATAAACAAAGAGTGAAATTATCTTATAACTTTTTAATATTTATTGTATGGAAAAAAAATTGGCTACACCTGATTTTAAGGTGTCCTTGTTACAGTAATAATAATTATTACTTAAGTTTTTACAGTACACTGTAAAAATTGTTTTCATGATTTATCACAAAATGTTTTTCTTTTGTCAAATCAACTTAGATAATTAATGTGGTTCATATAACATAATATTTTGAGTTTCTGTTGATTTAACCAATCACCTTCATTGTATTAATTCAAATTTTTAATTTCGATGAACACAAAATTTTAAGGCAACCAGGTATCTTACTTTTTCAAGTTAAACCAACAATTGTATTTTTACAATATATTTACTATAGGGTTGTGGTTAGCATTAGGCATGCTGTAGGGTTAGTTTCATGTAATTATGCATAATTGATAGTTATTACAATAGTAACTACATGTAACATGTGTAGTAACAAGGACACTTAAGTTAAGTGTTACCAAATTTGAAACAAATTACAACCGTTCTATACAAGACAAGGAAACAAAATATTAATTACTGTGTGTCGTAGTCATTTCCAATCAAAAGCAATTTAATCAAATTATCCAAAATATGATTTCATTTTGTGTATTTAGGATACATAAACTGCTAGCCATTAAAATAACACCTTAGTAAGATGATTACAGCCCAAAAATTGTCTTGTCATGCATATATATCCAAAATAAACTAGCACGAGTGTAAAATGAAACTAATTAAAATGGTCCACAGTGCCATAGTTGAAGAAACAGTCTTATATTGGCTCTATATCAGAATCTGACATGGACTGGGTGAAGACGGGTCTCAGTCTCACTGTTAGCTCTGTGCACCCCTCACTGAGCCAGATGTTACTGGGCTGGAGCTGGGGGGCTGCCAAAAGAATGTTGAATGATTATGGGAGAGGGCCTCGCATGTGTTTTAAGCGTTTTCATTATGATGAATGGCTCATGAAATCTCTATGCTGATCCCAGACCCCTCTCAGAGAGAAAGAGTGAGTAACACATGATGGATCACAAGAACCACCTTGCTTTTTTAACCATGTCATCTCACAACATTAAGGAGGTCATAATGATGTAACCAAGTTTACCAAGTTGGAATATGCGCATACGTAAATGAAATTTCAGAGCTACTTTGGGAAAAATGTAAAGCATGTCATTCCAGTCTCATATGCTGTTATTTTTCTGCATTCTGCAAGGATTCTTCAATCTACTTTGTTTTTCATAGAAAAAAGGTTTGAAATGGCATATAGGATTTTTGGGTAAACAATTTTTTTTTTATTTTTTTTTGTACAAATCTTTCATATGACTTTTGAAAACTTGTGGATACACTTCCTCTACCTTTATGGCAATAAAACGGCAGCTGTGGTTGCCAGAAATTTACTGTAAAAAATACGGTAGCAACTTTTTAGGTTTTACAGATTTAACTTAAATTTACAGTAAAATACCGTATGTCTTAGAAAAAACTAAGAAAAACTAAGATGAAACAGTTATTTCAATGAAAATACATCAAATGTGAAGTGTCACACAGGGAATGTCAATTTACGTTTGTTTTTTTTACTGTAAATTATACAATGACTTGTTCTTTTTCACTTCCAAAAACTGTACATTTAACATTTCTTTACTGTAAAATTAAATGTGCAGTTAGAATTATTACAGTTATTCACTGTATATAAGAAAACTTATACGGAAACGTTCTGTTAACCAATTAACAGTTTTTCACAATACCATTTTTAACAGTCTTTTACCGTTAAAATCACAATAATTTTTTACGATAGGGTGCTTTTTGTCCTTTTTGGAGCTTGACAGCCACTCCATGGTATGGAAAAGAGCAGCTTTCTCGTTAACATTCTGCTAAATGTCTCCCTTGTGCAAAGAAAGAAAATGAAATGAATTTGGAACAACACAAGTGTGAATTGACTTGAAATATTCTTTTGAAAACAGAGCAGTTATATTACCCCGTTGTTTTTCCTCTTTATATATCCAACAGAATTGCATTAGTTAAAGAGTTGTGTCTGTATATAATTAATCTTGCAAATATAGTTGTAAGTTCACTGATTTGGAAAACGCTATTTAAGAAAGTCAATAAACACAACACCACTCAACACTTGGTTAGTGCCAGAACCTCATACTGAAGACATTATGACTTTGACCTCAGACATTTTTGAAACAGACTCAAATGTATTACTAATATTATCGCAGGAGCTCCTGGACCATAAACCTCTGCAGAACTATCAAGGTTCAAATGTCACAATCCTCAGTGAATTGTGATGGTCAGTTGCATGTATTGTCTGTACTAGGAAATGAATGTTAGAAAGCGAGGAGTAGAGTAAAAGGCCTTTATGCTTTCAGAATCATGCTCTGAATCAGCATTATATCTTGCACAACTGTCAGCTTACTCAACTTACCAACATTCACAGGCCAAAACCCCAGCTCATGTTACTGTTGGCTTGTGCTCACTGAGAGTTTCCAAATATTGAGAAAGTGTGGTATTTTGCCTCTAGGAGAGGTATGTTGGCATTCTTTATACTGGCGGATGGTCAGCGTTGGGCAACTTAGTCTTTGACCCACTGGAGAGAAAGGACACAAAACAGATTTATAGATGAGAGGTGAGGACTGGGAAAATCATGGAATCTTTGAAACACAAAACAGAACAGAGCTGAAAGTCCCTAAAGAATTCAACAGTAAGATCACAGGGGAAAATAGTGTGGTTTACTAAACCACAATTTATCACAGATCAAATTAAGAGGAGCCTTACTGTATAAATACAGTAGTTTAGTCGGTAAGACTTTAGTATGGGGAACACATATAAACTATTAACTATGACTTTTCCTTCAATAATGCAGAATAAGGCATTAATATATGCTTAATAAGTATTAATAAATAGCCAATATTCTAGTAATATGCATGCTAAAAAGCAACTAGTTAAAAGACCCTAAAATAAAGTGTTAACATTCAGACCAGGGCTCTTCAACTAGTTTCATTCGAGGGCCGGATTATCAAATCAAAAAGTTGCGGTGGGCCGAGGGGTCTTATTAGTAAAAATTATTTTATTAATTATTAGGCTTAAATGAAAATATTCTCACAGTGAGACTAGGTTACCACAGGTAAAACCATACATGGCTACTCACTACCACTCAAATTATATTATATTATATTATGATATGTTATATAGGCTTATAAAAAAATGCCTAAACACAGGTACCTGTCAGACACAGATGGGAACAAGAGGGTAAGTATCGAACAGGTAGTTTATTGTTAGACAGAGGCACGAACACAGGAATAACACAGGTGAGTAGTTGGTTGATATGAGCACCAAAATTCCGAGCTCAGTGCCCTCTCCCCGCACAGCACGGCAAATACGCATAACTTTACTCTATTTAATTATATGTATACGTGAACTCGTGAATTAGGTATTAGTCTACATCTCCTCCATAAGGCCGAGGTCGATAAGCCTTGTGGTACCTTCACGTTCCAGAACATTTTCTTTCACTGTTCCTTGCTGGTGGAGTGATCTTCTGGACAGCCAAATCCCTGACAATATTATTTGGGACTATAAGCAAAAGCTGCTGATGGAACAGCAATGTAGACCGGAAGTAAATTGTTAACAGTTAGCAAAAGAATGCAAAAAATCTCTAAGCAACAATAAAGAGCACGGCGCAACAATCATTTAATCACTTGACAGTACAAAAAAAATGTCATTTAAAATTAAAATCATTTTTAAAAAAAGCAAGAGTTGTGGGAAGCTCAAGCATGTTTGCTTGACGCGTGCAAGAAACAGTGAGGTTCATTCTCATGTTACCCAGCATGTTTGAGCTTCCGCAAGAACCAATGAGGTTCATTCTCGTGTTATGTAGCATGTTTGAGCTTCCGCAAGAACCAGTGAGGTTCATTCTCATGTTACGCAGCACGTTTGAGCTTCCGCAAGAACCAGTGAGGTTCATTCTCGTGTTATGTAGCATGTTTGAGCTTCCGCAAGAACCAGTGAGGTTCATTCTCATGTTACGCAGCACGTTTGAGCTTCCGCAAGAACCAAGGAGGTTCATTCTCGTGTTACGCAGCACGTTTGAGCTCCCGGAAGAGGTTTGTTCTCATGAGTCAAGCATGTTTATATTCGCTTATCAATGTTTATATGTGAATAAAAGCCTAAACTAAATTTGTTCATCAAATAAAGCGATCGAGTGTCTTCAGAAAATTTGGACTAAAACTCTCAATTCATATGGACTAGTTTTACAATCTCTTTATGAACTTTTTGAAGCGTCAAAGTTTAAGTTGCATAGTTGTCTATAGAGGGACATACAGCTCTTAGATTTCATCAAAAAAATCTTCATTTGTATTCAGAAGATGAACGAAGGTATTACGGGTTTGGAACAACATGAGGGTGAGTAATTAATGACAGAATTTTCATTTTTGGGTGAACTAACCAGATCACCGTTGCTGTTTCATCAGCAGCTGTTGCTTAAAGTCCCAATTCAAGAAAACTCTGAAAACTCATCTCTTCCTGCATCCTGCTGACTTCTTTTATGCTTTCACATTTTTTTTTATATCTCTCCCTGTTCTAGCTTGTGCTATTGTAGACAATGATTGAAACTTTGTATTGCTAGCACTTCTCCTTTAGATGAATCGCTTGTTGTATTCTTCATTTGTAAGTTGCTTTGGATAAAAGCATCTACTAAATGAATAAATGTAGCAAGACACTTTATTTGTGGAAAGTGCCTTATATTTTGTACCTTCACTACAAGAGGACAAAAGAAGGTGGAAAGACAATAGATTTATTATTCTGTACTATGGGGGTCCCCAGGCTCTTATTGCAGGTTTTATAACGGCTCTAAAGTCTCTGGCAGGCCCGTGTGACCCATAGGACCATGCTTTGTCAAATATTTAAGGGACTTAAGGTGACATCATGGATTGTAATTATCTCAATTATTTAGTGTGCAGGGGCCACCGGCTCCCATGACATCATCAAGGCCCATCTCTGTCGTTATGCTGTTCATTTGGAATATGCTGATAACTGGGCTATAGACGAGCATTGTCTTACAGTTAGTATAAACATGTGGTGTGCATTCAACAGTAGCCAACAGTGATAAAATATTAACAATGAATTAAAGCTTACTCACTCTGAACTGACATCAAGGTAAAGTTGTAAGAAAAAAAAAAAGGCATAACATTGTTAAGAACAGAAATAGAAAAGAAAAATTAGAAAAATGAGCAAGTGACATCAAATATTATATTAAATGGAAATATGTATAACTCAAGCTAAAACAAACAAAAAATGTTAATATTTCTCTTACTGTGGTGATCTAGATGATTTCTATGGCATTGTTAGGGTTTGGGGTGGTTGCTTTGCTAGAGAGACAGTTGCTTAGGCATTCTGGCTGGTTGCTAGGAATATTATATGTATTATCTAATTGTCAGGATATGTCTGCAAAAAGGGCAAAATCCTTGGTAAAACTTGATTTATACCTTTGCTCTTTCCTCCTCTATGACTAAACTTTTGATGTGCAAGCTCAGAGCTCTAGCAAAGTGTGTGTCCAGCAGAAATATGACTTTTATAAATGCCCATTTCACTGCAGAGTCAGTCAGTTCACTGCGATACACTTCTATTCGGATCATTCTTTTAACAGAAGGTACTTATGGCTATGTTCACACTGCCAGCCCAAATCCGATTATTTGTGTATCAGATTGGAATCTGATCTAAAATTACTGACTGTCCACATTGTGTATCGTAACTGTTCAGATCCGATCTGTGCGTCCATGACACTTTTTCGATTTCCGGAATATCTGCATTGGTTTCTATGGCAATGACGTTGTGTTGGTGGGGACTACTGCGTCTTCTAAGGCAGCGTCAGAAACTGGCGTCATCTCCTCCGGTCTCAAAACATCTCAGGTTATGACTGTAACCATAGTTCCCTGAGAAGGGAATGAGACGATGTGTCAATGATGCTTTGGGAATGCCTCTGCTTGATTGTATCTGAAGCACTTGTGTCAACTAGTCCAATGGCGAGACAGAACATCACGGACGGGTGGAATCACTACCAGGAAAGCATAAACGCACATCCGGAATGACCGCTGTTAGCTTCAATTAGCCGAAGCGAGACGATCACAGGGATGAAGGAAGTGACGCAGCGTCTTGTTCTCTTCTCAGGGAACTACGGTTACAGTTATAACCTGAGACGTTCCTTTTCGAGGGAACTCGCGCTGCGTCAGTGACTCTTTAATAAGGCTTTCTAAGCTGCCATACTCCTGTCCTGGCACCATAGAGGAAATGTGGCCAACGGGTTTCTCCCCAGGGATACACCACCCAAAGGGACATGGTAGAAAGCTAAGGCCACCACATACACCTTCAGGGTAGAAGGGGATAACCCTGCGGAAAAACAAACCTGCAGTAACTCCAGCACTGTACCAATGGGACAGTTAACTGGGTCCCATAGTGAAACACTTCAATGCATACCATTTCCTCATGGAGGGAGCTCTGGAGTGAAGTATGGTCTCCACAACCTCGGTTGAGAGACCAAAGTCTATGAGTTGGGCCCCCTCAGAGGCCAAACCGACAGGTTCCATATCTCTGGGCGGGGGTGAAGGGTCACAGCTCCCACTTGAGATAGAAGGACCCTCCTGACATGAATCTCCAAGGGAGAGCCGTTGAGGAGGGACACCAGGTCCGAGAACTGTAGTCGGCTCGGCCAGTACTGTGCTGGAGAAAGCACACTCTTCTTAGCATTCAGCCATAACCCCAACTCTTTCATACTGACGAGGACGACATCTTGATGCCGAACCACCATCTGTTCAGATTATGCTAAGATAGCCAATCGTCGACATAGTTTAAAACATGGATGCCCCGGAGTTACAGCGGAGCCAGTGCTACATCCACACATTTTGTGAAAGTGCAGGGTGATAGAGCTCGAATCATGAGAGCGGACCTTAGGAACTTCCCTGTAGAAGGATGGATACGTGGAAGTATGCATCCTGAGATCTACAGTGACAAATCAGTCCTCGGATCTGATTTGAGTCACAATCTGCCTGAGCGATTTAAATTGTGCAGATCTAAGATGGGACGCAACCCCCCATTCTTCTTTGGAACTCTGCCTCGGGTGGAGGAACACATCTTAGCCCAATAGAGTTTTTACTTCCTGTTCCATTACCAGAAATGGATTTCCAGAAAATAGGATTTCAAACCACATATGAATCTAACTCGAAACGGATTTGTAAAAATCGCATTTCACAATCACATCACATTTCACTATATTTCATATTTCAATCAGATATGCGCAGCTCTGTCAGCTCAAACACATTTTGCTGAATATATGCACGTTATATTTAGTTTAGATGGATTAGAAACTGTTATTAGGGCCCGAGAACTGATGGTGTGAGGACCCTATTGTAATTGTTTGGTCAATTCTTCTTCTTCTCTGAAATGAATCGTATTTTTGAGGCCCTAAACGTGCTCGAAAACTCCTGAAACTTGGCACACGCATCAGAAGTGGTGAAAATGTACGTCTAATATGGGTTTCAGAATTAGGTGTGGCAAAATGGCTCGATACCGCCACCTACAAAATTTAAATCAAGCACCCTTCACGCTACGTTTCATGTACAGGTATGAAATCCGGTAGATACATGTAACAGGAAAATCTGAAAACTCAACAGTAAGTCAGATATTTTTGCAGTTTTTGCAATTTCCAGACGTTGTATTTTAACGAACTCCTCCTAGAGCTTTAATCAGATCAACATCATATTTGGTCAGTCTAATCTAAAGGCCATGCTTATGTTAAATTGTGAAGATCTTGAGTTTTCACTGAAGGGCGTGTCCGTGGCGGCCTGACAAAGTCTGATGTTTTGCCATGAAACAGGAAGCTGTTGTAACTCAGGCATACAATGTCCAACCTGCCCCAAACTTCACATGTTTGATAAGAGTCCTGGCTTGAAGACATCTACTTGCAAATATTCAGTTAGTCATAGCACCACCTGTTGGTAACAGGAAATGGCATGCTTTACACTGTAATTCACTCCCTGAAACACATTTCAGTATGCCACGAAGTACCAAACATGCTAGAAACACGTAAATCATACAACACTTGGCTAAGTGCTAAGGTATGTGATTAACGCCACGAAACAGGAAGTTCATGTTTGATAATAGTCCTGGCCTGAAGACATCTAAATGCCAATATTCAGTTATAGTCAAAGCGTCACCTTCTGTTGCACATCAAAATGACTTTGCCATATTTCTCCTATATTTACCTGCTCAAACACCCACTGTTCACTGTTTTCCTAAGGCCACCGTGAGCGCTTTTATATCTTTATTGAACGGAATTGAGCTGAATAACCCTAGTGTCTTCTGTAGCTGAATTGATCTAATTTCATAATTGATGAACTTTACACAGTTATTGAACTGAACTGAATTAACACTAAACTGACTTGAGCTGAATAATGACACTGTTGTCTCCTGTAGACCAGTTTTACAGCAGAATTTGAATTTGAAGTTTGCATCACTGATTGCTATTTTCCTGTTTATTACTGTGAAGCAGCTTTACATAAATAGAGGTGACTTGACTTTTTAGTGAGTGGGTCTTTTGTATAGGTGTGTATGCTGACAATTAGGGGCATCATGCTCCTATTTTTATGTACTTATGTATACTGTATGTACATGTATATGCATGGATTAAGGGCTTCAATCAAAAGAGATTTAACAAATGGATTTATGCTGATTAAATAATTAAATTAGTTCATTATGATGCTCTAGTTTAAGGTCAAAATAAATTACAATTTTTGTCCAAATTATACATTATTTGAATGGTAAAATTATGATTGATCCATATCAATCCAAAGATATTTAATCGTGGAGTGATTGTTCCCGCATCCCATATTAACCTTAGTCCCTACATACAGAGTAAAACTGACCCAGAATCAGCCATCCCCTCACACTCATTAACTCTACGAACATCCCAAACCTTGGCGGGTCTGCGATGATTTTAACAACCCTGCTGTCAGTCAGGATAAATAGCTCTCCATCCCTGATTGTTAAATTATGCCCTCTATTATTCATCAATCTGTTCAGTGGCTGCATTAGAGGAGTGGGTAGGTATGACAGACAGACAGAGGGAGAGACGGGGGCAGCTCACAGGGGTTAAATGCAGGAGGGAAGTGGCAAGACACACTCACACTGATCCATTAGCTAATGGAAGCCTAAAGCACTGTCACTTAACCCCCTGTGTTCCCATCATTGTCACACACACCTCCAGGCTGTGTGTGTGTGTGTGTGTGTGTGTGTGTGTGTGTGTGTGTGTGAACATGTGTTCAGCACAGCACACTTGAAGGTAATAAAAAGAAGACCAAGACTAGTATTCATGTTTTAGTGTTTAAAAGAACTTTTGAATATGATTGTGTCTATCTATAAAAACATTCATTCACACTCAACTAGTACTAATATGGAGCAAGGAATACCTAACAAAACAAGTGTTTTTATGAATGAGTCATTTTATAATTCACTCACTTAATTCAAAAATACAGATGCATTCAGCAATGAAACATATAAAGAGCAGGGCTGGATTGATAATTTCATAACTGGCCTATCATGCAAGGACAGCAGCCCATTTGTTTGGTAATATATCATATAAATGTGTGTGTTAGTGTTGTCAAAAATATAGATATTTCGATATGTATCGATACTGAAATATCTGAAACGATGATACGCCGATACTAGCTGCACAATCTTACTCTCGCTTCTCTTTGACGGCGAATTGACAGTTTGACACACACCCGCCTCCTCTCACTCACTCGTCTCATTTGCGCCGGCTGAATAGTGTTGTTACAGGGCACAAATTTTGGCATGTGGTTGCGGGTATTGCGCATAATTTTACTCATTCCTGCAGGTTCGCACTTTCACCAAAAACACGCACACCACCAATCTTCTGTATATAAGTGGCACGCATACAGAGCCGCCTCTCAAACAGCTCATGAGTACCAAATTTAGTTCTTTTCCATGGCTTATTGTACTTAAATGGCAAAATACATACAAAATCCCCATCTTGGCAACTATTCAGGTAAACTAATCAGTTTTGGAATGTAAACAGTTCGCATGTTGTGTAACAGTATATTGGATCTGTGCATAAGCTGTTAAAGTGACAGCAGCCTAATATTCCTGCTGCTCTCTGTCATGTTAATCAAAGAACAAAAGACATAGAGTAAATCACTTGCTGCTCTTGACTAAAAAACTCTTGTAACTTTACTTGTAAGCATTAATCTATATTAAATGTATACAAAATACAATGAAGTCTATCCAGTGTTATTTTACATTACTTTATTTCACAAGTTCACCCGCCCATTCAGTCTGAATGGTTAATGATAAAACAAACTTGGCTTGCTGTCCTCGGGATCACGCAGTGACTGCTTGCTTATATACGCTCGTAATGATGATCGACGGGACTGAATGTTTAGCCTCCTCCCAAACCTACGTTTGGAACTACATTTAATGTCTGTAGTATTTCTTACCTGAATACTACTGTTAGACCCACCTTAAAAACTTAAAGCCATGTTCATGTCATTTGTCTCTTTATTCTATGTTTGTGTGTGTTTTGAATGACGGTGTATATATATATATATATATATATATATATATATATATATTGGTGGTGTCTGACTGGACCGATTCTGGATCGTAGTGGTGGGTCGCCTGGACCAAAAATGCCAGGGCTGATTTTTTGTCTCAGTCTAGCCCTGAGAAAGAATAATTGAATCATTCACTCAAACGATTCTTCAAAAATATTGATTCATGCAGAAACTTATGTGTTGCTTTGCAAAATTCTGACATGCCATCTTAAAACACTGTTTACTATAGGCACCAATTTATGTTTTTGCCAGTGGGTGCCCACTCCATACCCCCTTCACCCCCACAAACATCTTAAAATTTACCTAAACATTTTAAATTGTAATTTTGCAGAAAGCACAAGCTTTTGTGTCAAGTGTTATGTCAGAACCTGATGTGAAATCCATCAGTCAGAGAGGTTCCCGAATCTCAATTGATTTTTACGATTGTAAGGTCCACCCCTAAACCCACCCCAATCCTAAATGTCAGTGGAGCTGTGTGTGTTCTATTTGGCTTGTTCCTGTGTTTTGGTTTGGCCAAGTTTTCTTTGTTATCAATTTTCCCGCCACTTGTTTGTTACTATGTTTCCTGATTAGTCCTCACCTGTTCGTTGTTCTGTTGATTTCCATCCCTTGAGCCCTCAGTTTTATCAGTCCTTTGTCTTGGATTGATATTGTTATGCTAGTGCGTTACTCTGTTCCTGTGTTCTTTAAAACTCCTTTTGCTTTTATTTCATCATCTTTTGGATTATATAAGTGATGTGACGTGTGGCCAAGTATGGTGTCCCATACTCGGAATTTGTGCTTTGCACTTCACCAAGACTCAAACCTTCGGGTAACAAGTCCGACTCTCTAACCATTAGGCCACAACTGCAAGTGTGACAGGATCGTAAGCGTAATTTGTCAAAATGCCAAATATTTTTGAATAGACTCTTATGGCTCATTTCCACCGAGCGGTTCAGTATAGAACAATACGATTCAGGACAGTAAACCCTGATCCGGTTTGCGTTTCCACTGCCAACAGTACCCATACTTGATAGGTGTGGTGTTTGACAGAAAGTAGCGATCGACTTCAGAAAGTGATACAGTAAACAACAATGGAGGACATACAGCAGATCTTGTTCTTGCTTTTTGGCATGTGGCTGTTTGTGTTGCAAAGGTTGTGTTTCAACTGTATATTTAAATAATGGCGCTTCTTGTGTTGTCATTCCCCTTGTAGCACACACAAGTGACGATTCTCTGTCAACCACTCAATGTTCTGCAGTGAGTCTAGCTCCACCCTTTAGGTATCGGAATACTGTGCTAGTTACTCCAACAGAAGGGTCCCAAAAAAGTAGTACGGTACTGTTTGGTATTTTGGTACCGTTCACAACTTCTGACAATTGAAACGGAAATAATTGCATACTGCCGGTACCGTACCGCTTGGTGGAAAAAAGTTCAACGGGGTTCTAAATAGAAACCTAGTTCTTGACTCAATTTTAAAGAACCATTCATTACAAAATGGTTCTAAATACGGAGAAATGTCTAAAATGATTGCATAATACTTTCATGTTTTTAAAATTAAAACAAAAAATAATGAATTAACTAAAACTAAATCCATACAAGGGTTAGGAACTATTTTAGGTTCTATATAGAACCTTTAATTCTAAGTGTACGTTGTCCTATTATAAATAATGATGGTATTTAGACTGGATGTGCCCCGCCACGTCTCGGCAACAGAAGAAGAATGCATTGTTCTACTTCCAACGTACTCCACACATTTGCGTTTCTTACGAATGCTCACAGTCTACAATATACACAAGGTTGGTGTGATTCATCGACCGCATGTTTATACAGACAACAATTAAAACATAGCTTTTTAAAAACTCCTAGGTACTTTATTTTTTTACTTCTGTCATATCTCAAATCGAGTGACTTGTTTTGAAAAGATGTGCTTTCACTTTACAAAGTGACTTATAAATAGAGTAAAATATTCCATCTAGTGAAATTCATCTAAAATACAGAACACTCTGAAACTCACAACCACAACAACACCCTGGCATCATGGTATTGAGCACCACTCACATTTTCTTGAGAGAATGTCATAAAACTCCAGTTATATAATTTTCTCTTACAAGACAACTATTGGACATCCAAAAATCCAGAGAATTTCAACATACAAATTAAAATGCACCAGACAATCAGCTCAAGTGAAAGGAAAAGACTATGGAAGATAATTGGGGGAAAATGTAAAACCACAGAATTTCCACAGAACTCAAACTCCTGTACAGTAATTGTACTGTGAGGTCAGTGGACAGACATTTCTCAAGCCAGTCATTTCAGTACAGTTTATATATGAGAGTATATCTGCTGATGACTGTAAATGTAAATGATGAATCAATTAAGTGCCAAATGCATTTTAATTTAAAAAAGGACCAGAGCCATCATTAATATGTTAAAGTGACAGTGGGCATATTTTTTATGCCAGAAGGATGTAATATATTAATGAACTAGAGTCATTAAAATGGTCCATATTACTAATAAGGGGCACTTAATTTCTGATGTGAATATAAATTGACTTCTACTCGTATTGCAGATGACAGGCTTGTGTGTGATCATGTGAAATGCAGTAGTCTGAAGCCCAGCACTATAACAATTTCTTTATTCCTATGTAATAACTGCTTTATTACAATGTCATAAATACATTACCCACAACTAATTTTTAAACAGCAGCATCTAAACGCTTAGTTTTCTCTCACACATTAGGTTTGAAAATCTATTTAAGATTAAAAATATAGTAGTTGTGTTTGTTATTTGATTTTTGAAATAAAAAAAAACACAACAAAGAACGAAGAGTCACAGACAAGAGAAACTTTAATTAAATATTGTGAAAGTCAAAAAGTTATTTTACAGCTCAAAGGTAATTAAAAAATGATCATCTTTACAGTAGTTTCTTTTTATATTTTTCACCAGTAATAACTGCCCACTGAAAGTCCAGTCTACAACAAGTATGCAATCAAGAGGAAAAATAGTAGCAGACTTCTTTTCGGTTTGGATGTGTGGCATAATAATCAACAAATCAAGTGATAACTTTGCAATTGATGCCCACTTAAATAATTGGGAAAGCCACATAAACTGATGTAGGTGTTTAAAAAACATACGCAGGGAAGTTTTGTGATGTGATGCACTGAAACAAGAATGGGATGAAATTCATTAAGACGTGACAGTGGAGAGGAGCGTCATGGAATGACATGTACGAGCGAATAACTGTATAGACTCTTGTGCTATTACTCCATAGTTGACTTGTTAATTTATTTTTAAAATAAATAAATAATGTAAAAAAGAGAAATCTGCATTAAGACAATTGATTGTTGGTACACTTCCATGAGAAAACAAAGATTGTAGAATTATTGACAAGGGAGATAAAGGAACAGATATGTGTCTTATTTTCCCTTTAAAAAGGGGGGAAAATATACAAAAAGAGGGAGATATTTCTGTATATTTGCTGAGCATTAAAATAATAACTATCCTTTTCTCTCTAAGTTCCAGAGAGGCAAAATTAAAAGATTATTATATTGTTTACCTGGTGAATATATTCTCAAAATTCATTGCATTAAAAGTACATATTATTTAACAAATCTTGCCATCTGAAACAAAATGGTATAACAACACATTTTCATAAAGAAAAAAAACCCAATCGCTCTGTGCGAATGGACTAAAAAAAAAAAAAAACCAAAAAAAAAAAAAAAACGCGGTTGTTCTTTGACATACAAAATTACTATTCACATAAAATTCCAAAATCACATTTATGGACACAAATTGGCAGATGACAAAATAAAAACAAGATCATCGCCAAACGATGAGCGAAAACACACAAACATGAAGACAGTTTGAAGCATGTACAATTTCAAGCGATACATACAATATTCTTATGGATATCCTACATATATCCTTTCGTGATCATTGAAACCTCAGAGCTAAAGCCAATGAGATCTGCTAAGTATGTCGTAAACATTATATCAGTGACACTAGGTTGTATAAAGCTGCCTTATGACTTCATTCTGATGTATAAATATATTTAAAACAATGACTTTGGCAAAATAAAAGAGAATTACAAAATCAAACATATGTATCAGTCTGTACAAACTAGGCATACATGTTAAAACCCAAAGTAATGTCTTCATCTAGATCTTTGATCATTCATGAGGGGGGTGCAGAGCTTTCACAGTGCTGACTGTGCCGTAACATCCAAACCCCTCATGTCCTGACCATACAATCCGTAGTGGCCCAAAAACTGGGCAACAGGTATGATCTGATGGGGGTCACGGACAGCAGGGGGGGGTAATGTAAAATGAAAATAATAAAATGCTATTAATCATTTAATGTGCATAGTTAGAATTTAATGGTAATTTTAATTGATTTCAGTGTTGGTTTTGAGGACCTGTGTTGTGAAACCGCTCGAATCCAATGAAAACTAGATCTACAAGAAAAGCAAAACGGCTCCAACAAGCATTAAATACTTAATTGTTTCCCTCCTTGATCCTTTAGTCTGAACAATATCTGCCTACTGGAGGAAGTCCAGCGCAAACTAAACGTTTTTTCTACAACACAAACAAATTAAAAGGAAAAAGGTCTTTAAAATGGCATAAAACTCACTGATAATTTGCGTTTTTGTTGTCCACACTCCACAAAAACAAATACTCCATAGAGAGTAGATATAAAAATGAGGCAGCAATCGCTTTAGAAAGTTTGGGCTTTGACCGCCTTGTCTCTGTATATACTGTAATGTGTACTTGTCTGTTTTATCTTATGGGTACGTATTTGGTCTATACATTTTGGTGTTACACAATGAGAAAACTGGGTAAAGATGAGAATGAAATGCCAAATGTTGCCTTCAAGTCATGTCGGAATGATCATACTTGAGTGAAAAACTTTAGATTCTTTTCTTTAAGCCCTGATGTCTTTCCGAGATAGGGTTGTGTCCATTAAAAATCACTGTGGAAGCAAATTGGTATTGATCTTAATAACTGTGAAAACTGACTGTGAATATTTTGAATGCATTTTGTGTGTTAGCGATCAAGAATGACAATAAAATAAACCGAAAACACTACTTTTGTGTGACAAAACAATATAAAAAAACAAAGCATCAGGTACATGGCTTACAAGGACTTTTTGCTTTTAATTTTGTTTAATTAGTACAAAAAAGTGTATGGAAGCTTGTTTTCACCAAGGAATAATAATAAAAAAAAGGTAACTGTGACTTCAATTCAGACTATATCTCATAATTCTGAGAAGAAAAAAAAATTCCTTGCAATTGCGAGTTTATATTTCGCAATTCCTACTTTTTTCTCAATTTGTGATATAAACTGCAAGTTGTAAAGTCAGAATTGCGAGATATAAACTCAATTGAGAGTTATAAAGTCAGAATTGTGAGATATAAACTCACAATTCCGAGTTATAAAGCAGAATTGCGAGATATAAACTAAATTGCGAGTTATAAAGTCAGAATTGCAAGATATAAACTCAATTGCGAGTTATAAAATCAGAATTGCGAGATATAAACTCAATTGCGAGTTATAAAGTCAGAATTGCGAGATATAAACTCACAATTGCGAGTTATAAAGCAGAATTGCGAGATATAAACTCACAGTTGCGAGTTATAAAGCAGAATTGCGAGATATAAACTCAATTCCGAGTTATAAAGTCAGAATTGCGAGATATAAACAATTGTGAGAAAAATCAGCTGACAATTCTGACTTTTCTAACTTGCAAATGTAAGTTTATACCACAGTTCTGAGAAAAAGTAGGAATTGCGAAAGATACTTGCAATTGTGAGAAAAAACACCACAATTGTGAGATATTAACAATTGCGAGAGAAAAATCAGCAGACAATTCTGACTCTGTAATTCACAATTCTGACTTTTTTCTCATAATGGCAAGATATAAACTCGCAATTGCAGGAAAAAAAAAAGAATTCGCAATTACCTTTTTTTATTTATTTTTTTATTTTTTTGTTCCGTGGTGGAAACAAGCTTCCATACTTCACCGTAAGTAAAAAGAAAAGAAAGAAATATGTTTTTTTTATGTCGAAATATGACAAAAATATTTTTTTTTGACTTGAAGGCAGCATAATCTCAGCAAATGGAATATGAGTGTGAAAATCAGGACATGACAGTAACAATGCAAAGGAGCCGAATTTCTCCCTTACAAATTGGTTTTTAACCATGGTAAAAAAAAAAAAGAAAAAAAAAAGGGCATAAATAATATCTTCGCTGCCACAGTTTAAATATAAATTCACATTGCTGGCACATTTTGTAGACTTGATTGACCAAAAGTTCAAAATTCAAAAGCAATTTAGCAAATTCAGTGGGACATTACTGCGCAAAAATCACCTGCAATCCTTCATCAGCATCTAAAATCATAAATAGAAACCACTGCAATATCGTGACAGGTATCATTTCATAAAAGGGTGGTACACACAGAAACACAAATATGATGGCAAATCAATAACTACGTTTTTAAAATAAATAGACCTCTCATGTTATAGTGTAGATGGCGCGGGTGAGCGTCGTCTGTGCTGTCGCTCCTTATCTTAAAAAGTGTCTAGAAGGTGAGTACAAATTTCAACATCAAAACAGGGAGGTACAACAGTTCAGTTCAATATTTTTACTCGTATCGTTCTTCCTCTATATCTTTTTGTTTCAAAGCAGATTGTGTTAAAAAGGGCCTGAGTTTGTAGTTTTTCCATCCTTCAGAACAGGACCGCGAGGTCAGTCCAACGCCGGAGTTTTCTGCACACGCTCAGTGAGACCAGTGGCATGAAAGAGCATTTTTCATCTTTCTGTCTGCACACAAACACACACGCGCGCACTCACACACACGCACAGACGCAACCTACATGGGAGGAACGATCATTCCAGGGATAACTGTGAAGAGACAGAGAGAGACAGGAATAAATTATATTTTAAAATATGTGAAAATAAGAAACAGCTTTTTTAATTGTGATGATATTTCATAATATTACTGTATTTTTATTTTTTTATTTTTTTTCATCAAATAAATAAACAGTCTTGGTTAGCATAAGAGAAAAAAGCCTTAAAGTGTATGTAAGAGTGTGAGTTGTACAGCAAAGCCAGCATTGCTATATGAGACTGGACATTGTTTCATATTTTCCGCAGTTATTAATAGTTCTTTAAACCTAGCAATCTGTTTCCACATCTGCGTAACAAACCGTGGCCCTTTCAGATGAGGGATACATCCTAAACTCTTTCAGTGTCAATGCAAAATTGGCACAAACTAGACACTTAAATCGGTTGATTAAACGTCTCAACTGACTCCTAATTGTTTGCAAGCAGTTAACTTCATTGTTCAGGGCTTGTAAGGCCATGTTTGCCCTGGTGTGCACCACTAAAAATTAGAGACAGTCTAATATCACGTCAACTGAATTTCATTCCAGAAACGTCACTCTCTTTAATATGAGTTAGGCCAACATGGACTCTTTTTTAACATGAGGAAAATGCTTAGCACTGCAGATCTGACTCAACATAAGTTTAGCAACTGCTGACAAACTAGAAAAAAAAAGAGAGAGGTGAACTATTCTGGAGGGGTTGTGTTCAATAGGAAACTGCTGGAGGTGAAACACAACCCCGCATATATGCGCACACATAAAATTGACACACAGTAACATCATTTTGGATGTAACATGCTCTGCAGGTTTATGGTAAAACAGAGAAGTGGACTGTGATAAATGGGAAACATGGGATATTTAAAGGTGAAGTGTGTAATTTCTGCTCCATTAGCATCAACAAAAAGAATTGCAAAAATAATAACTGTTTTCAAACAGGTTTCTCAAACATTCCTTATGTCTGTCGTTGGTTGGACAAACAGAAAGTTCCACCTCCAACTCACGCCAAACAGAATTTCTTATAGCTGACGCTGGAATTGGAGAAAGTATTTAATTGTCAAGAATTACACACTTTACCTTATAAAAAAATAAAACTACAAATCTGTTATTTGTTGGAATGGATGGATGGATGATCAGATACAGAAACATGTGAGGAGTGGGATAAGCATGGGAGGAGTAATGGATGAGTAACATACTTCAGGAGAAGGCCAGGCCCTGGAGTGCGCTGGCTGTGGAGTACTTGTTAGAGTCGACAAAAGACTGATCTGAGGGCAGTGGAGAGAAGAAGAGGGGAAAGGGAAAGAAGAGAGAGAGAGAGAGAGAGAGAGAGAGAGAGGTTAATATCAGACCGAATGATGGGTGAGTATATGGTCAAAAGGAAGAGTAGACATTCATGCTTCAGATCCTTACTGGACTTTAGTGATGTTACACTACCATTCAAAAGTTTGGAGGCATTAAGACTTTTTATATGGACACATTAAATGAAAGCATTAGTTAAGACTTTCAAGTTAAAGAAAAAAGCTTTTCATTTTTTCTCCTGAAAAAGTTCATAATTGTTTCGCCAAATATATTAAGCAGCACAACTGTTGAAAACACTGGTTATAATAAGAAATGTTTCTTGAGAACCAAATCAGCATATAAGAGATTTCTGAAGGATCATGTGACACTGAAGAAAGGAATAAATTACATTTTAAAATATATTACAAAACAGTTATTTTGAATTGTAACAATATTTCACAATATTACAGTTTTTATTGTATTTTTGATCGAATAAATGCAGCCTTGGTGAGCAGAAGAGACTGACCCCAAACTTTTGAATGGGAATGTATGCATAAAATAATCATCTCCAATCATAAAGAGTCTCTTTTTTGCAGTATTGTTTTATTTGAGTAATGCATACAGAAGAATGCAAATTATTTCAATAACTCATTCAGACATAGTTTCCATAACCACAGTCTTACGTAACCACTTGTTGGATTAGTGAGTTTCTAACTAAGGACTTTCTATAGTACTTCAATATCACCAAAACATCATTATTGTTGAATTTATGACTTCATTACTAATTTACATTTAAAAAAGCTTGGTTAAACGGTAAGTTCACCCCCCCAAAAAAAAACACCCTCACAACGTTCCAAACCTGTAAGACTTTGTTCATCTTTGGAACACAAATGACAAATGAAGATATTTTAAGTCTGAGAAATTTCTGTCTCTCCATTGACAGTCTACGCAACTACAACTTTGTCACTTCAAAAACGAACACATATGAATCAAGTGGTTTTGTCCAGTTTTTCAGAGACACGATCGATTTATATGATGAACAGATGAACCTCATTGGTTCTTGTGGAAGCTCAACATGCTGCGTAACACGAGAATGAACCTCATTGGTTCTTGCAGAAGCTCAAATGTGCTGCGTAACACGTGAATGAACCTCATTGGTTCTTGCAGAAGCTCAAACGTGCTGCGTAACACGAGAATGAACCTCTTTGGTTCTTGCAGAAGCTCAAACATGCTGCGTAACAAACGAGAACGAACCGCATTGGTTCCTGCATGTCAAGCGAATATGCTTGAGCTTCCGTTTACCACAACTGATGTGTGCGTTGATGAATGTTTATATGTGAATAAAAGCTTAAACTCAATCTGTTCATCATATAAAACGATTGTGTCTGCCTCTAAGTAATTTGCACAATTTGGTGTTTTGGTTGTATTTTCATTTTTCAAAGTTTTATGATGTAATTACTGTCAATTTGAGTGTGAAGGACTTGTGCGTTACCTTGGAGAC
Source organism: Elopichthys bambusa (assembly GCA_037101425.1). NCBI lineage: Eukaryota > Metazoa > Chordata > Actinopteri > Cypriniformes > Xenocyprididae > Elopichthys > Elopichthys bambusa. Next base: position 24,743,674 of record CM074450.1, on the reverse strand, counting down.
CGTTCCCATTGGTGCTGGTGCATGTCGGTGGTGGTGAGGACTGGGGTCGAACGACTGGAGCGAACGCGCTCTTCTGTTTCACAGCTGAAACCATGTTTGCCGGCGAGAAGGAGAAGATTCCAGAGGAGCTGCTGCAGTTTGAGGGCAGGCTGGTGGAGGAGGCCATGGTGGGGCTGGAGGGGACGACTGCAGGAATGCAGGAAGTGAGGTTGAGAAATACATTTTGGATTAAGCAGAAAGACAAGGAAGGAAGAGATAAATTAGGGAAGAAAATTCTTGTGGGAAAGAGTTTAGTGTGGAAATGATTAGTTGCAATTTAACTAAATCACTTCAGAAGATCACTTCAAATTTAACAATTGTTTTTTATTTCTTTAATGTAAATGTTGATGTTAAAACATGCTCCTTTCCCAATTAAAATAGTTTTGCATTTAACATTTAATTTTGCTATTTGGGATGGCTTTAATTTTTATATTTATCATTTAAAAATCCAAGTTGCCACATTAAATTAGTTCAGGCAAAACCTTGTAACAAAGGCACGATCCATTAATCAAGTTTAATCAATTGGTGAAAACTGGAAGCTTAACAGGGGTCTCTGGCACTGATTGAAAGTGATTTGATGGAGTCAGTGAGCCTTTTATAATACTTGTTAACATTGCAGGATGTTAGCAGTGCATTTCAAGTGTTAGCCCATCAATTACTTTATTGATTTAATTAACAGTCTTAATTCACAGGCCAAAATGGAATTTAAATTTGACAGAGGCAGTAAAACCCTGTTTTGCATTGCTGGGGTTTTGTGTGGGGTGTTTGTCTCAAAGTTGTGTGCACCGCTGATCTCTTTAAATAACTAAATCTTCTCCTTTATGAAGATTTAGGGGCCATTTACACTACACCATTTTTAACTAAAAGCAGAAATTGCAAAATTATTCATTTGGTTTTTTATTCATTCGTTTTGGGCGTTCATTTACACGAAAATGATGTTTTGAGGGCCTGAAAACAAACTTCTGAAAAGTTTTTGAATATGATATCATTATGATCTCTGTGTAAACTACAAAAACGTGAATTTGTGAAAACAGTGACATTATACACAGAAGAGAAAAGCACGTTCACAGTTGAGGAGGAGAGAACTTTTAAAGAGCTGTTGAATACAGACTGCAGAGCAGGAGGATTGTGGGTATTCTCGGTTGAGAATTATATCAGACCTAAAGGTCCATACTTTCAGACTTCCTATAATGATTCTTTTACAGAAGTTTGTTTGGAAACAAGGCCTTGTTGGAGTGTGAATTAAGCACTTCAACTGTCGAATTTCACCCCAGAAATCAGAAGTTCCTGTACTTTAAATGCCCTTTAAATGTATTTTAAAAGATCTCAAATCTCATTTGCATTTTCATGTATTTAAACAGCACATGAAAGCATGCCACAGTAGGTCTGACTTTACGGTAATGACATCGCATTTTGTCACATGTCTTAAGGTGCGGTCACATTCACTTTTGTTCAGCGAATTTTTACTGGCGAAATCCAGTCATTTCAACAGGAATCCACGCGTGAGGCATGAGGGCGCAAGATTTGCGTGAGATCATGCTCAAATATGAATTTCACTTTCATTGTATGGAAAAGATCAGCTTGGACATTCTGCTAAACAGCTCCTTTTGTGTTTTATGGACTAAATATATAGAATATCACATCACGAAAACTCACTTGCGTAGGGCGAGTTGGCGGCAGAGCCGTTCAGGAAGCTCGGGGAGCCAGTCAGGTTGGTCATGCCGCCGTTGCCGTAGCCATTCATGCTGGTGGATACTGTACTGTAACTGCTCTGCTGAGGGGTGGAGCTGGGCACATAGCCGTGCGGTGATACGCTACTCGTGTTACGACTGAAACCTGCAACCAGACACACACAAAACTCAGTTAATTTACCCTTACATCAAAGTAGTGTGGCAACACAGTTTTGATGAACTTTATCCTAAACATCACTAGAGCACACTTGTGCACGTTTGTGTGCATGTGAGGAGGGAAAAAGAGAGAGAAACAATTTCTCACCCTGGTTTCCACCCTGAGACGACTCTGAGACGTTTACGGCGAGCTGTCCAGTGAAGGAGTTCACTCCCATCATGCTTGCATGGACGGAGCTGTTAGTGAGGCCGGTCAGCTGGTTGTGGTTTCGTGGCACATTGTACAGGGCCTCAGCAATGTCTGCTGCTCGCTTTAGAATTATTTCCTAAGGAAAAATGATTCATCATCTCTCACAATTTAACACTTTCTTTGGAAATATGGGTGTATTTTCAACTTTTGGTTTTAAATTTCCTTATATGAATAAGGAAAATTATATGAATTCCTTATACTTTCCTTATGATGTAATGTGTATGGTGTTCCTTGATTTCCAGTTATGAGGATAGTTTTCTTGGCTATAGTTAGAGCCACTAGGAGTAATTGACTGTTTGTACTGTTTAAATTGATTATGGATATGTCACCTAATATACAGACGGAGGGAGACAACGGGATGTGACATACCAATGCCAAATAACGTAAAATTAGGTGTCTGGGGTGTTTTGTGTGCAATGTGTACATGTTTCTGAAGTAAAACCCATTTTAAATAATTTCCGAAGTCTATGAAATCTATGAAGTACTTTATACTGTACAAGTTGTAAATTGCCGTTTTTTGCCATGGAGTAGATATTTTTGCAGATTTGTGTCCAGAAAGTGGCATTGGGAGCAATGGATAAGTTTGATTCCCATTTAGCATTGGGTAGGCTTAATGTGTTGTCTGATTTTTATGTTATTTTATACATTTTGGAGAATAATTTTTTGGGGGAGGTTATATTAATTAGCTCTGAGATTGGAGGGGAAAGGTCTAGATTAATTGTCTGAGTGTCGATTTTTGATTAAATAGATGATTTGATTTGTAAGTATTCCAAAAAAAACAATTACTCCCAATGCTGTATTTCTGGACCAAGTGGGAAAACGGTGCCAGGTTATTATTAAGGAGGATTTGTGGAAGTTGTGTGATGCCCTTATCTGCCCATGTGTGTAAGTTGAGTGGCTTCTTGTTAACTATAAAATCTAGGTTATTTCAGATTGGGGTGTATTTAAATGGTGCAAGAGGGGTGTTTGTGATTTGATGAAATTTCCACCAAGCTGTCAGAGCTGCTGCTATTTTCTGTGTTTTAAAACAGTGATGCTTTTTGATTGTCTGATTATAGAAAGGTAATTCTGAAATGTTAATGTCCTTACATTTAATCATTTGATAACTAAATGTAATGACAAATTGACTATTCAACATCTAGCCATGTGCTTTCTGATGGGTTAGGATGAATCCATTTGTATATATTTTGGAGCTGATTGGCCAAAAAGTAGTGGTAGAAATGTGGTGCTTCCAGTCCTCCTTGTGTTTTTGGTTTCTGTAGTGTAGTCAATTTAATTCTTGGGGTCTTATTTTTCCAGTAGAATTTAGTGACGATTGAATCTAGTGATTTAAACCAGGTGAGGGTGGGTAGTGCTGGAGTCATTGTAAATAAATAGTTTAATTTAAGGAGTATAGTCATTTTAATTACTGATATTCTGCCCATAATGGATAGTGGTAAGTTCATCCAGCGATGAAGGTCATCATATATTGTTTTAAGTAATAGAGTAAAGTTGAGTCCAAACAGCTCTGATAGCCTGGGGGAAACATTAATGCCTAAGTATGTGATATAACTGGAACACAAAGGAATAGGTGGTGTCTGGGATGTCACATCCAAGCTGTTGGAATGTAATGAGAGTATGGCAGATTTACATCAGTTGATCGAGTATTCAGAAATATTTGAGAATGAATCAATAAGTTTGTGTTTACATAATATACACTATATTGCCAAAAGTTTTGGGATGCCTGCCTTTACGTGCACATGACATCCCATTCTTAATCCGTAAGGTTTAATATGGAGTTGGCCCAACCTTTGCAGCTATAACAGCCTCAACTCTTCTGGGAAGGCTTTCCACAAGGTTTAGGAGTGTGTTTATGGGAATTTTTGACCATTCTTCTATGAGCGCATTTGTGAGGTCAGGCAGTGATGTTGGCGGGAAGGCCTGGCTCGCAGTCTCTGCTCTAATTCATCCCAAAGGTGTTCTATCAGGTTGAGGTCAGGACTCTGTGCAGGCCAGTCACGCCAAACTCTCTCATCCATGTCTTTATGGACCTTGCTTTGTGCACTGGTGCGCAGTCATGTTGGAAAAGGAAGGGGCCATCCCCAAACTGTTCCCACAAAGTCGGGAGCCTGAAATTGTCCAAAATGTCTTGGAATGCTGAAGCATTAAGAGTTCCTTTCACTGGAACTAAGGGGCCAAGCCCAACCCCTGAAATACAACCCCACACCATAATCGCCCCTCCACCAAACTTTACACTTGTCACAATGCAGTCAGGCAAGTACCGTTCTCCTAGCAACCGCCAAACCCAGACTCGTCCATCGGATTGCCAGACAGAGAAGCGTGATTTGTCACTCCAGAGAACATGTCTCCACTGCTCTAGAGTCCAGTGGCGGCGTGCTTTACACCACTGGATCCGACGCTTTGCATTGCAGTTGGTGATGTAAGGCTTGGATGCAACTGCTCAGCCATGGAAACCCATTCCATGAAGCTCTCTATGCACTGTTCTTGAGCTAATCTGAAGGCCACACAAAGTTTGGAGGTCTGTAGCTATTGACTCTGCAGAAAGTTGGCAACTTCTGCGCACTGTGTGCCTCAGCATGCGCTGAGCCCGCTCTGTGATTTTACGTGGCCTACCACTTCGTGGCTGAGTTGCTGTTGTTTCCAATTGCTTCCACTTTATGATACCACTAACAGTTGACCGTGGAATATTTAGTAATGAGGAAATTTCACGAATGGACTTATTGCACAGGTGGCAACTTATCACGGTACCACGCTTGAATTCAATGACCTCCTGAAAGCAACCCGTTCTTTCACAAATATTTGTAGAAGCAGTCTGCATGCCTAGGTGCTTGATTTTATACACCTGTGGCCATGGAAGTGATTGGAACACCTGAATTCAATGATTTGGAGGGGTGTCCCAATACTTTTGGCAATATAGTGTGTGTGTACAATGTATATTTATTATGTATATATAAATACACACACAAACATGTATATATTTAAGAAATATTTACATGTATACATGTGTTATATATATATATATATATATTTTTTTTTTTTTTTTTTGTTAAATATATACATGCATATGTGTGTATTTAAATATACAAATCAAATTACATCTCCCAGTTGTGACATAATTTCCTCTATGACAATTTTGTCACATATAGTTTTTTTCTTTAAAAGTTAGTGTACTTGTTTATCAAGAAGACAACAGTGGCAGTGAAAAGTGTGCTTTCATTACATTGTGAGTACAATAACTTTTGTTCCATTTCCAATCATGTTGTAATTTTCAATTTATGTACGTTTGAAAATGTTATTTAATTTTGTGTGTATTTAAGATACATAAAAATGCTAGCTATATGAAAGTCGCCTTAGCAAAAGTAAAAAGAAATTTGATTTAAAAATGTTTGCGGTACCATTTCCACCATAGTCTTTTCTATTACAGAATGCTATTAAACCCAATACATAATTTGACATGGTGAAAATGCTCATGACCAGGTGGAAAAAATTACAGAATATAGCATAATTCTTTTGTGATGTACAGTATGTACACTGCTAGACATTATTAGTAGACAAATTTAAACTTATTTATCATTTTTTAAAGGAAGTTTTCAATTTTGTTTTATTTTTCTAAAAGTTAAAAAATAGTGACAGAACACCCATATACTGTATTCTCAAAATGTGTTAAAGGGACAGTTCACCCAAAAATGAAAATTCTGTCATCATTTACTCACCCTCAAGTTGTTCTAAACCTGTATACATTTCTTTTTTCTGCTAAACACAAGGGAATATATTTTGAAGAAAGTTTTATAACCAGGTCACTTTGGGGCACCATTGACTTCCATAGTAAAAAAAACTACTATGGAAGCCAATGGTGCCCCAGAACTGTTCAGTTTCCCACATTCTTCAAAATATCTTCCTTTGTGTTCAACAGAACAGGTTTGGAACAAACTGAGGGTGAGTAAATGATGACAGCATTTTCATTTTTGGTCGAACTATCCCTTTAAGAGCAAACTGATGGTGAAGAGAAGTTAGCAACTGTTATGTATCAATGATAATGTTCCTCACCTGGTTGTTATGGGGCATTCCATAAAGTGCTTCCACCAGATCTGCTGCTCTCTTCAAAATCACTTCCTGTATGCAAAATAACACACAAACAACGAAAAGATTTAGGACTCCTTTCATCCTCAGTTCATTGTTTATAAATGTACAATCCATAATACTTGTCACTTGTAACTATACAATGTGATGTTGTTCTCTTTTACAGATGAAAAAAGGGTTGAATTTCCGTTTAATAACATCAGTGATCACAGCCAAGTGGAACACATGGAGCTGATGTTTGCTCAATTGTTCTGTGTCTGTCAGGATGAAAAAGTGCAGTATTTCAGCAAACATCTGCTTTGCGTTGAGGAAGGACAATGCAATCTATGTTTGCAGTGAAGGTCACTCGGTTTCACAGTACTGGGCAATAACTCAGCAGAGAGCCAGCTCTCATAAGAGCTCTTGCGATGACGGTACATCAGAGATGGAATCGATGTGTTCCTGCTAATGAGAAGTAATTACTTTAACATACGCTTTTCTGCGCAGTCACATGACGGGGAAGAAGGACAACGGGTGTCATGATTGTTTAAGAGCAATGGCTGGAAAGCATTAGTGACTTTTGTGTTGTTTTAACAATGTGATTATGTGGCTTGTGCAATATCTGCACATTATCAAACTAGCATGGGATGTGCAAGCAGGGGAGAATTGCAACAAATGGCACAATAAAAGTAAAAGTTCACTAAATCCTGTGTTTTGAACAAATTTTCAAAAACAATGTATTAATGATGAAACATGGATCATATCACGCAGGTTTGTCATAAAAGTCAAAATACCCTTAGGGAAAAATCACATGAATTTCACATATTTACAAAATTGCAATGTTTATGTGATTTTGAAACATATTACAAAGGTTTTACATGTGGACATTTTGAATCTCAAAATGTCTTGAGAATTTGAATCTTTGAATTATCAAAAAAAAAAGAAAAAAAAAAAAGTTTTTTAAGTTTAAGTTATTAATTAACCCAGGTTTTTTTTTTTTTTTTTTTTAATCTATTTTTTTTATTTAATATTTTGTCTTTTTACTGGATTTTATGGTACTAAATTATATGTATGCAGTAGTTATAATCCATTTATTCAGTTTTTGAGCATTGACCAGAAAATGAAATTTCTAACTTAAACTGTCATAAATATTGAATGCTTCGGAGCAGACTTAAGTTTTGTCTCTTTTTAAAGATGACACTTGGTAGAAAAAGTCACCAAAAAAAAAAAGGTTTAAAAAAGTTTTTACGTTTATTGTTATGAAAAATGCACAAAATACTATTTTTAATTTTAAATAAAATATATATTTTCCAAAAAACAGTGTTTCACTCTAAAATCAAAGCCATAAATATAAACAAGTTGTGTTCCAAATTTGAGGTTGATATCTCAAAAACTGAGCTTTCAGTAAAGCCCGGAACACACCAAGCCGACGCTGACGAACTAGTGGCGACAAAAGCAGACTAGGCTCTTTCTAACGCTGCTCTTTCGGCTCACGTTGGCAGCGTCTGGGTCCAAAATTGCCCTGACACACCAAACCGACGCTCGACACCCGGCGGCCAAGTAGCACGTCCGTTCTGCGGCCTGTGTAAGAAGAAATGCCTTTCTGTACCAGCAGGTGGCAGTAGCTGAACAGCCAATCAGAATGATCCTATGGCCCGACTGGCCGATGAACTCCGACGCCGATTCAACATGTCGAATCAGCCGAAAAAAAGCAGACGAGGACTAACTTCAGCCGACGGTGTGGAACACAATGAGAAAACTTAGTCGGCCGACGAACAGAAAACTGCCTGACGGCCGACCGTCGGCTTGGTGTGTTCCGGGCTTAACATTTTGTTTGGGCGCAGTACCAAAAGTTTCCACTAGATGAAATTAATTTCCCATTAATTTCTAATGCGGTCATTTTGGACTGCAAGGAGTAGGCCTACAAGTGTGACAATTTTTTCAGGACCATTTAACTGTTTAAATCATGTTCATGATTTTTTTTTTTTTGGTGATTACATAGCAAGTGCCAAAACCTTTACTAAGTTTCGTACCATTCCGATAAAGTAAACAACAAATAAAGAAATAAATAAATAAAGAAAGAAAGAAAGAAAGAAAGAAAGAAAGAAAGAAAGTAACTTTTTTCAGTCAAAGATGTCCCAGAGGGTTAAATAAACACACTGGGCATTATTCATGAAACAGAAGCAGAACAAAAACTCTAATAGTAATTTTTTTTTTTTTTGTATAACCATTCTTATAAAAACATTGTTATAAATGTAAATCCATCATAAACCCTTTCTTAAATGGTCATAATTCTTATGTTAATTGTTGAATAGATATAAATGCAAATTGTTTGCAAAACCATGTATAAATGTAAATAAAATGTATATAAATTGTTGCATGAATAAATGGTTTTATGAACAGTTTACAAAGATTATGTTCACAAAATGAGTAGAGTTACATATAATGATCACTGTTATCTGTAAAATTCATGTATTTTTTTCCCATAAATGTACTGCTGTTAGATGTTTAAGTTGCAGTACTGTTCACACTGTGCTCAAACACAGAGTTTTCCTTATATTTCTCAGTCCTGTATGTTCGTGTGTGGGAGAAGTTAATGCAGAAGGGCGCTGCTCCAGCTAACCGAGTGACAGGCAGAAAATTGCTCCCCCCTATCTGAACGCAACCTTCACCAGGATCTTACCCCTTACAATGTGTGCGAGTGCTGTGTTGGAACATATTGCCTTCCAATCAGGCCTGGGGTGTGTCGCACCAAACACACACAGACACACACAAACGCACAAACAAAACTTGACGGGGGGTCAGGCAAGCAATGAGGAGTTTTAGTGCGCTGTCCAAGGTGCTAAATTCACTCAATTATGGCCGTGCTGGCACTGTGTTAACCTCTCATTATCGTCACGGGGAGCTGTTAAAGCGATAGATCCCGCGGAGAGAGCGAGGAGGCGGAGGAGAGTCCCTCTGCGGCCCAGTGTGGGGGAGCGTGAAAGGGATACTGGCGAGCGAAAGGACCCGAATGAACGTGGGGCGGCCCGGAGGCAGTGAATTCCCAATACGTGTGGGTTTAGCCAAAACATCAATCAGATGCAGCAGAAAAGATGAGGAGCAGAGGTCGATGATGAATACTGTATAGCAGAAACACTGAGCTCTATACATCACAAGTGTAATAAGAAACACTAGAAGTTTTTCTATGCCTTTGGACCACACTGTAAAAAAAATATCTTTCGAAGTTGTAAATAAAAGATTATTGGCATACAGTAAGTTTTGAAAAGAAAAAAAACTGTTTCAGTTTTTCTACTTCAAAAAATTCATGTTTAATTCAATGTGTTACTAGCAATGTCTGAGTGAAAATCGTTTCTACACTCTAAAAAATAATGTGTTGGCTCAACAAAGAAAAATAAACGCAACAGTTTACAGTTTACAGACAACTTGAGTGAATTTATGTTCAACCAACAAGCTACACTGAGTTAGAGGAACTTAATAATTTGTAGCATAAACACACATTTTTAAGTTGATTACTCAAAAAAATTTAGTTGCTCCAACTACCAGAGTTGTAGCCCTGGAACCAATTAGGCCGTGTGTCCACCAAAGTGTTTTTTTTTTTCCAACGGATAGTGTATTTTTCCAATTGTTTTCAATGGGAGCGACGCGTTTTTAAAAGCCAGGAGTGTAAGGAGCCGTTGAGTGTATTTTTCACGCTCAATGTTAAGCACTTGGCTCTTTTTACCGGTCGCCTCAAGTTGAAGAACTTTCAACTTTGAGTAAAACGCTGTGCTCATCAATGGAAAAAGTGGAAAAAGTGTCTCAATAAACCTGACTTCCTCCTAATCTTAGCTATTTCAGTTCAATTCTACAGCTACTATCATAGCACATACTAACATAACTTATTTAATGAACAAGTAAGATATTACTTGTCACCGGCATTAGTGCAGTCATTGCTTATAGTGTTTACCTTCATGTATCTACTGCATCAGCACAATGGTAACCACAAAAACTCTTTTAAATGTCAAACATAACAGCATTAAACACTAACAGGTCTTTCCCTTCATTAAAACCACAAATTAACACTTAATTTAAACATTTATTCTCCTTATCCAGTCCTAAAACACCTAGAAATCCACTGCCTAATTTCCAAAGTTATCAAGACAATTTCATTACAACCTAATTAAAAGAAAAAAGCTAATTAAAGCAAAATTTTGAGTTTAAATTACAGATGATATTAAGTTGATGTAATGATCACCATTATTGTGTCAATAGAACTCTACAAAATAATGTTTGCAAAGGTTTAATTAAAACAATAAATTAGAATTCTTTTAACTTGCAACCATACATTTAAGTTGACCTCAAGTTGAGGTCCCCTGAATTACTTTTTAGAGTGTACACCAATTTTGTTTTTCATTGACTCATCCATAGTGATCAGTTCGGTTGGGAAATTCTAATATTTTTCACTTTATTTTAGATTGCAGGTGCGTAAAACTGATAATCAAACAACTACAACAATTTTTACTCAGAAATTGCAAACAATTACAAAGAAACATCAAGTAACCCTGAAGAAAACGTACTCAAATAGTCTTTATGTACAACTTTGAAAAATCATATTTTAGAGTGTATAAGGTTAAAGACAATCCATAATTGTCCAAAATGGCACTGCGTCAGCATACAACTTCAAAAAATTCATGATTTCCCCAACATTACGTGACTATGCCAAACTTTACAGGAAGCAGCAGCACATCATGTTTGGATCATCATTTTGATAGCCAATAAAAGCCCTTCACAATGTTGATTAGATCACATCTGATGCAGCGTGACACATACTCTGATAATAAGGTGACATCATAAACCGGTGACAACAACTTAAAATGCAATGATATCAGCAAATCTGGCTTCCCAGCAAAGGTTTTCAGTCAATAATTCCTAAAACATGTTATAAATTATTAATATGGCCAATACACAATCTGCCTTCTGTTGTCTGATTAATAGTTTATTTTCTTATTAAGTAAAAGGCTTTAATTCTAAAAAAAAAAAAAATCTACCTTCAGGTCATTGTACACGTCTTTTTGCAGTGAAATCTTTAATGACATAAGAATAACCTTTATATTGCTAGTAATATTATTTATAAATAAACACTGCTGGACTGAAGCAGCATAGGTTTACTTGATTATCCATACATCATTGTTAAGAAAAGATCATCTCTCAATTATCATTGTATTAAATTGCATTATATGTTTTGCCCCCACAATAAAATCTACATAGCTTTGATTATAAAATTAAGCTTTTAAATATGATCTTAGAAAGACATATTATTGGGAAATATAGAGCAACTGATATATATAGTATGTGCATTTTATGTAAGTAGTCTGCAGTACTGCTATAATTTTGAATTGATTCACAAGTCATCAGAATTTCATCTTTTTAGCCATATAAACATCAGCAACTGCACATTTTGGGCAGTTTGGGCATCTGAATATTTAAAAAAAAAATGTTTTATCATACTATATGAGCCATAAAATCCTTATGTATCAAATATGATACTAAACAAACAACAACAATTTTTTATGCAAACTTTTTTTTTTTTTTTTTTAGATTTTTGTCAAAATATTCAATAAATAGGTCATTATTTGTAATATAAACAGTGAACTTTTGTTTTTTTTCTAACACATAGCTACCGTATGGCTGCAGAACACCTTGAATAAACTGAGTCATATGGACAAATTTTTATCATGCTCTTTTTTTGAAGCTTCAAAATGTAAATTGAACATCTTATTTGTGTTCACAGAATCAATAAAGTCATGGAGAACTTGAGCAACACGAGGGTGAATCATGAATGAATTACTATTCCTTTAAGATAATAAATACTAAAAATTGATCAATAAAAGGACCAAAATGGGCAGGTTGTGTTGGTCCATGTCGGACCTCATTGTCAATGTAAATGTCCAGTAGAGCATTCACACTTCTGTTGTCCTCTCTAATCCTTTCATACGGGCTACTACACCGTCTGTCCTTCTGTGGCTCTCATGTCTGTCTGTGTCTGAGTTTGCTCTGGAAACAACACACACTTTATATAAAACTAAACCAAGAGGTTTAGATGTGAGAAACATTGAAAAAAGCCACTTTTGTTTCTGTTTCTCTAATGACTGATAAAAGTGTGAAAAACAAAGAAATAAATATATTGAGAATAATTCTGCTTCAAAAAATGATTCTGTTAAAAATGTAAACATGATGTTTCTTTTTTTACTTCCAAAAGGGTACATTTAACAGTATTTTACAGTAAAGTTACGTGAAATGTAAGGTTCCCACATGTCGTTATGCTTAATTTCCTATAAGTTTCTATGTTTTGTGTGTGTTTACTTAGCTATATGTTGAGGAGAAAACTATTCCCGCAAACTAGAAAAGTACTTATTATAGTCTATAATTAGCTTCATATACAAACAATAGAAGTCTATGGTATGCCCTCATTTAGATGGCTAGGTAAACATATGTGTGTGTGCCACTCTTTCTCTCTCTCTCTCTCTCTCTCTCTCTTTCTCTCTCTCTCTTTGGCGTCCCTGTGTTTGGCTGGTATGATTGAGGTGAGCAGTTGAAAAGAGAGCCCCGTCAACAAACTGTTATTACCTCAATAAGGACGAGAAAATCGATGGGGCGGAGAGGAACAGAGCATGTGCGTGTGTGTGTGTGTGTGTGTGGCGCCACCACTGCCAATGGGACAGCGGCCAAGACAAGAGAGATGGAGAGAGAGCGAGAGATTATGTATGATTCTCTGTTCCTCCATATGTCCGACCTCTTCATTGAGCTCAACACTGTTCTGAATGTCAGAGGTGCCAGTGTGCTGGAATAATTTCTCTTCCTCCTCTCAAGCACACACACACACACACACACACACACAAACAAGCATACACACACACACACCCTCTGCTGTGACTCAATTACTGGTGGTGGAGCAATAATAAAGTCCGGCCAGCGGAGACTTCGATCGCTGACCTGCCGGGAGGCACCGCTGGACAGCTGACTTCACCATGATGGATCACCTCTGGGTGCCCGCACTCTTAAACCCACCCACACACACACACATACTCAACACCACTCTTAAACATACACTCACATGTATATAGTTCATCACCAAACATACATTCTTGTTAAATGAACAGAATAATCCAAACAAGAAAACACACTCAATACTCCTAAACAGAAGGTTAATGTTGAATGGGAACTTTTGAAGTTTCAGTATTTTTACCAACTTTCTGAATCAACATTATTGTTGCTTCTGGAACAATATTCCTATCAACCAATCAGATTTCAGGACTAGAGAAAGGTGGTTGTATAGACTGTGATAGCTTGATTCTCATCAATGTATCATTTTTACCTCTGAGATTTACTAACAGAAAAACAAAAATAAAAACAGCAGTTCACTAGATAGTGCGCACAAACTCTTTCCGCGCTCAAGGCCAAAGGAGTAGCTACACTGAAAGGCTTGCGTGCTCAACTGTGCACGAGATGGAGAAGGTCACAGGAAATGAAGTAAGGCCTATACCCGCGCCTTAAGACAACTTTTATTTTCTCTCACACACCGCACAGAGAAACAACTTTCTAATAAAGCGAAACTGACAATGATTTTATCTTTTTTAAACTGAAATGAAAGGCAATGTGGATAAACATTCACGGCCACGATGTACAGAACACCACAAAGATATAGACGAAAATGAATAAAAAACATTTTGGATCAATAAACCTTAAAAATATATATATAAATAACTGCAGAAAGGCCACACTGCAGATAGATATGCATTTCACATGTCGGCAAATCAAATTAAATCGGCTAAATTGCCTGTGCGAACAAGCTTTAATTCTACAGCGCAACATCGATGCACCAATAAACAATCAAAAATTAATTTACAGAATTGAATTAGAACAGAATATACCGTTCTAATGAATAAAAATAATTAAAAAAATTAAATAGTCATAATGCCTAAAAAAATGCCTAAAGTGCAGGGGAACATATATTCAAAACACAAGCCACAAATAGTTAAATTAGATAACCCAGAGTGATCAATAAATAAATTAAAATGAAAGAAATTATTAAAATAACGAAAGTATGGCAGTCTTTTTAGCTGAACATTCACAGCATCAAAAAATCAAATTAGAACCGGCTGAAATGTTTTGAAATCACTTGTACCCTACCTGACTGAAATAAAAATCCAGTCTTTCACGCGATCTGGTCGTGTCCGTTTGAGTCTTTTCAAATAGCGCGCTAGTCGGCAGACGGCAGAAGTGCGCCACAGTGTTTGTCGTTGTTGAGTGGTAGGACATGAGCTGTTGGCACAACTTGCATCTTGCGTTTTTTGGATCATCTTTTAGTACATCCAATTTTACACTTTAGATTTTCTTATCCCAGACATTGTTAAAGAATTAATCTCTGCTGCCAAGATGCCCTCTGTCGGTCATGGATCATGGAAGTGAAACTTCTGTCACAGGGGTGGTTGGATTTATTCACGCACATTAAAAATATTTATTAAAAGCTTCTTTCTTCTCACATTTTTATTCATAGCATTATCATAATAGGCTGTATATTAAGCTATTGGGAGAGAACCGGTACGTCTACGTAAAATCAGATATTGAGCACCCCCATATCTCGTTTCATAACACCTCTGCGAAGATTCGACTGTGAGATTAGTAATCAAATCAGGCTCCTCTGTCGAGTATTCAGGGTCACCCCTATATAATAATATAATATAATATAATATAATATAATATAATATAATATAATATAATATAATATAATATAATATAATATAATATAATATAATATAATATAATATAATATAATATAAGTCTTATAGTTATACCCATCCATTAACTGTTGCTATTAATTGTATTAATTAATTACAAAATGCATAATTTGATGATTATATCAATTTTATATTATATTATATTATTATACACCTGTTCACACCAAGAACAATTACTATAAAGATAACTATAACTGATTGGCTCTTAAAATTGTTCATCAGCTGAAAAAAACAAGAAAAAAAAAAAAAATAAGGTGTGATGATGCCATTATCATTATAGTTCTTTTAAATTTAGAATGATTTTTAAAACTATATGACAAAACCAGTCATAAGGGTAATTTTTTTCAAATTGAGATTTATTTATCAGCTGAAAGATGAATAAATAACTTTCCATTGATGTATGGTTTGTTATGATAGGACAATATTTGGCCGAGTTACAACTATTTGAAAATCTGGAATTTGAGGGTCCAAGAAAAAAAAATCGCCTTTAAAGTTGTCCAAATGAAGTCCTTAGCAATGCATATCCACTATATATATTTATGGTAGGAAATTTACAAAATATCTTGATCTTTACTTAATATCCTAATGATTTTTGACATAAAAGAAAAATCGATAATTTTGACCCATGCAATATATTGTTGGCTATTGCTACAAATATACCAGTGTGACTTAAGACTGTTTTTGTGGTCCAGCATCACACATCAGGGTCACACATTATAGTTATCGTCCTTGTTGTGAACGGGCCTGAAGAATGTTGCTTTAGTCCCAAAACTCAGGCCTAAACTGAGGTCTAAATCCTAACAACCCCATCCCCTCAAAAATGGATTTGTCGATAGGAATGTTGTTCCAGGACCAACAAGAAAGTTGATCCAGGAACAAGTTGTACTTGCCGAAATGTAAGCCAATGTTTCCTGACACCTGACCTACTCCTGGTATAACTGAGATTTGAACTCTGTAACACAGTAATGGAACAAAGCCTGTTTTATGCCATATTTCTAGAGCTTCAGCACAACACATGCAAACCAAAAAACTCCATTCTGTGACTCTAGCTTATTTGGACTATTTACACAACTAAACAACATGGTTTCATTAAGACCGAATAGCCCAACCTGAAAAACAGTCAAAGCACTATATAAAGTACCTGTTACAATCAGAGGATAACATTACAACAAACACAACACATGCAAAACATGACTCAATATACATGTAGAAGCAGAACAACAGCAACAGACAAAGTTTTTTTTCCATGATGCAACTCTTTCTGTCCTTTTGCAACAGACTCTAATGTTCATCCAAGCAGAATTATTACCATATGAGTTTCATCACCAAGACAATGATGACATAACCATGCAGCCCGCCATTTCAGTCCTTCATAAGTGAGAATCCTTACTTTGATATTATAGCTAATGCTGTAGCACTCTTTCTGAATCAAGGAAAGAGGATCTGGAAGCACTTAATAGAAATAGAGGAATGTCATACAGGAAGATGAAATGCATACAGCTGTATAATGATTCAGCCCACCCAACATGGATTCTTGATAAACCTGTTAGTTATGAAGTCATGTGATTAAGGCTTTAAATATGAATCAGCTATCATTCAGTTGGTCATATATATATACATATAATAAGGAATATCACACGAGTGCCATAGGTAATCACAGAGTGCTGATATACCGCCATATAGCATGGCTACTCATGTGATATTGCGTTTATACAACAGTCGACGGCACAAGTGACTAAATAAATAAGAAACAACAACGGAGTGTCTTTAAAAATCCTCTTTTGTGCCGAACTGCTTCCTTCTGCCACGGATTCAAATTTCAAGTTGACAGTTTAACAGTTGTTCCTGGAGCTCATATCTCCAAAAGAGTCTAAACAAATTGTAAAATAGGCGCTATATTTATATATGAGTCACATATTTGAGGTCTAAATAACTACATTCTCGCCTAAAAAACTCCTAAAACTACATAACAACAGTAGTATTTGTATAAAATACAGTGGATTTGCTTGACCGCCATGACAGGCGCCGCAAGTGGAGTGATACAAACGGTGAATCGGCTCCAGTGCTGATATCGCACGGCTGGTAAAGCCTCTCAGCCAATCAGATTCAAGAACCAGAATGAACTGTTGTATATACTGTATATATATTCACTAAAATCAGGACAATTACTTCATTTAGCATCTGTTGCTCAACAAACACCTCATTTCAACAGCACATTTCTGTTGATGTGTCTTTAACAGTAGTGGAAATAGTGGAAACGCTATTCGTACCTTTGGCAAGCGTTCAGGATCCCCTGGATGTCGAGGTATCACCTTCTGTAACCGCTGAAAACCGTAGTCTATGGTGGGCTCGTTCAGGGCTACAAACAAAAGCAGAGACAAATCCATTCATTTTATGTAATTTTAGAAAATATTTGCTTTTTTTTTTCTCGTATTGATATTTTACATTTAGCACTAGTACATGGCTGACCGTTGTAAGGCTGCAAAGAATAAAAGCCTCTACATATTTCTGGAACTTAACATGGAAATTTAGTTGTTGTAAATTAACTTTTTTTCTTTTTTTTTTCTAAATACACAGCTACAACCCAGAGTAATAACTCTGTAGAAAATGCAATATTAATATATACAACGGTTCTAATGGAAGTCATTTTAAATTGTTGGGAATTCTTACGCCCATGTTAAGTGCAGGAAGCGCATATAGCATGTAATCGTAGGACGTTTATGTTTTTATGTTTAGCGCAGCAATTACTTTGCATAAAGTCTTTATGCTGTCAAAAACGCGAAAGCCTGTCACTCAGTCTGAGCGAGGGATGAGATGGAGGACAGGAGAGATATTAACAAGCTATCTGACACCATTTGCTTCTGTAATGGACAGAAAATGGAAGCAGAAGAAGATCTGTTTATGATGGCATATGATTGTTTGTAAAGTGCCACAGTTTTAAGAGCCTACTTAAAAGTAAGGGACCAAACAAAAACTCCTGACTGCAGTAGCATTTAAAGTCCCCCTGTAGTCAATCATTTTATCCCTTAAAACTCATCTTTGATCACCAAAATGACATATTTTTCCTTTGAAAATCCTTGCTTCATTTAGTATACGTGGATCTATGAATATGCAAATTAGTCTCCGCCTCCACTCAATCACAGAAGCTCAGAATACCTGATCCACTCGGTCAACCGTGGAAAACGCTACCCGATGGCAAGTGGTTTAATTCAGCCATATATGTTTGAACCAGAAACTGTTTCAGAAGAAGAAGAAGAAGAGTGAATTATACAGATTCGATGTATCAGAATGGTAATGCATTTTATGTATCGCTCTGTACAACGTCGGATTCATAACGGTCATTGATATGATTAGCCTTTGGCTTGACTATGTTATCAAACGGCTAATAATGTGTTTCTAATATTACACAAAACATGTCCCCATCTGCCATCTCAGAGTCAGACTCTAAAAATCAGCATCCTTAGAAGCACTTTGGACATCAGAAAGGCATATAGTTCATAACATTGTAATATACATCATATACTGTACATAATTCACCCACTATATTGCTAAATGTACTTGATTTTTCATATAAACAGAAAAATATACCAGGATAACCTGCCTTCTCTTGAGACCCCCCTGCTTCACAGAATAGTTAACGAAATGCTAAAGCCCCGCCCATATGTTGACAGAACTGGTTACAACATATTTGTGAAGTAGAGAACAGGGCCGATTTCAAACCACGTTTTTGAGTCTGTCCTTGATACACTGCATTTTTAAGCAGAAAGTACTCAGCAGTGGTGTTGACTGATGCATTTGCATATGGTTTGTCTTAAAGCATTTTAAAAACACTACATAGATATATAAACAACATTAAAAACTTGATTCAGCACAGGAAGACTTTAAGACAAAATTTATAAAGAGAGAGATAATATATATATATATATATATATATATATATATATATATATATATATATATATATATATATATATATATATATATTATAATTACTGTAATATAGGTAAAGTAAGAGATTACTCTTAATTTTTTGTAATTTTTATTTACAGTTACTTCTGATGTAATTGTATTTAGACTACAGAACAATTCTATATAAAACACTAGTGGATTTAACATAAAAACTTAAAGTCTAATTTTAAAATGTATGTTTTTAATGAAACATTCTCCCTTTAAATACTTTGGTCAGTTCAAGATTAATTTATGCAATTTTATATTATTTATTTGAAAGAATCAAAAGAGCAGTTTCATGTCTATCCTTGTTCTACTGGTCAAGGTTGATATGGGATTTAGAAAATAATTAGTAATAAGCAAAGCAATACAGTTTAGAGAGAATAATTAGTAGCTAGTAATTCATTACTTTTTAGAGTAACATTATACATTATAAATAAATAAATAATTAAAAATAAATAAATCATATGTGTGTGTGTGTGTGTGTATATATATATAAAACCCATTTTGTAATAAATTAAATAAACAATAGCAACAATGACATGTCAATCATGACAAGATTTATATTATATTATATTATTAAATACTGTAATAAATCTAAACCGTACAACATTAGATATAACCTGAAACCGTTTACAGTAGCCTTAATTTCTTTATTTCTATTATATATTCATAACAGCCTGTGTTTTACAGGTGTCAAGTTGTGTGCTGTCCTATGTGTTTTTTGGTTAGAATGTGGTTCAAAACATAATGGGATCTAAAAATGGCATCCGATTAGGCCCAAGAACATGTATTGCAAAATGTTCATAAATAACACATCAAATGAGTGTCTGGTCCCAAGGCTGTTGAAGGATGGACGTGTGAGGAGAAAGAGAGAAAAGAGGAAGAGAGAAAGAGAGAGTGGTTTGGACAGTTTGAGTGTGAGGGAGTGTTAGGGGCTGCTGGAGCATGAAACAAAGGTACTTTCCTGTCGGTTGGAGCAGATGGTTAAGACACTGTAAATTCTGTTTAAGTTATATTGAAGTTAGTATGTGGCAATTAAGAACATATAGGTTAATGACTGTGTAAGTGCTGCTGTTCACAGTTATTACCGTAATAAAGGACCTTCAATTACACTTTTACTTGGAAATGTTGGTTGATAATATCTAATTAATCTGAAACACCTGTCTGAATGAAGGAGAAAGAAATGCGGTCAGGAACCGGTGTGTGCGTGTATTCCTGTGTACGGGGCATCTGTTAATAAATTGATATGGAGATGGATGAGTCAGTGCGCTAGGAAACACATTCACATGCTTGTATGTGTCAGGAGTACTTCACTCCTCTCTTATTGCCATTGATTTCTACATTGTATCCAATCCTCTCACTCAGCCTGGGGAAAACATTCACTTACCAAGAGACCCAGAGGTCGACAGAGAGAGAGAGAGAGAGAGAGAGAGAGAGAGAGGTGGAGAGAGAGTGGGGACAAAGGGCTTCCCAAGGCGTGTGTGGAAAGATAAAACACTAGGATTTGTTTTTCACAAGGAATTGTCTTAAAGAATTATTTTAATTATTATTTAACCATAATTTACCTTGGTTCAATGACATAAGCCTTAAAACATGTATATTAACTACCATTACCTACCATCTACATTAATAATATAATATAACATAACATAATATAACATGACATGACATGACATGATATATGATATGATATACGATATTATATTATATTATATTATAACAATATGATATGATATATAATATAATATATGCTTTCATTAGTTGTCACTGTTACAAAATTAATTTTTATTTATTACAACATTTATTATATTATATTATATTATAAACACAACTTATTAATAAAATTATGCATTTAATAATAAATAGCAAAAATTACAGTAAAACATTCTGACGTTTCAAAATAAATTTGCAGTCCACTGATTATATTATATTATATTATATTATATTATATTATATTATATTATATTATATTATATTATATTATATTATATTATATTATATTATATTATATTTTATTATATTATATTATATTATATTATAACAACTTATTAATCCGATTATGCATTAAATAAAAATTAGCAGAACTTACAGTACAACATTTTTACTTGCGTTTCAAAATGAATTTGCAGGCCACTGTGTGCCCAGTGCCCACTTTGAAAAAAAAAAAAAGTTCACTGGCAATCATGCCTTTTTAAACCACAGTATTTTTGGACTCACGTTCCAAACCACTTTAGAAAAATAACCCAACAAGAACTGTGTTTTTGAAGAAGCTGTTTCTTATGAAAAAACCTTTCCTCCACTTTCAACACAGGCTGATACTGCGGGTCAATGTGTCCCTCAAGAGAATACGAGTTTCCAATTTGATATACTTTTTGATTTGGTCACCACTCACCACATCCTCTAACCCTCACTTTAAAGAACACAGAGATATCAAGGGCATTGAGACATATAAAGTCAATTTCTATAGAGGAAATAATCCCTTAAGTTACTTCAGGGGTCTAACAAGGGACAAACTCAAGAGAATGAAGTTCTCAGGAGGAGAATGAAGCCCTTTAACTATTTAAATATCTCTACTGTACAAAAAGTTCTCTTCCCAAAATGGGGAAGTGGGATTGTTGTTGGCCTATCTTTTCACTGTAGCCAAGTGCAGAATTCACTACATGCGAAACAAGCGCTAACCACACGGTAAGTATTTATAGTTTGGCCCAACTCCACTTCTTCAAACTGTTTTATTGTTTTCCTCATATTAATACCACATGGCATCAATTTGCACAGGGATGTTGGTTTATAGTTCTCCCTTGGTAGCTCTAGCGGTTAAATAGCCAAAAATAGCCTAAGTGAGAGAAGTATCTAACTGTGCTACTAGCTAATTTAGTCGCTCAAAATGTTTCAGAAAGGAGTTGTTAAAAGAACACCGGTTTGAACAATGAAATTATACACTAGCATGTCAATGGAGAGCAATCCAATGCAGCTACAGAAGTTCTACTTATAGAGTTGATATCATATATTGACACGATCCTAGCTTTGGGATACTTCCAAGGACGTGGGAATCTGACGGATGTATGTGATACGGCTGGTCTAAATGAACTGAACTGAAATTTGGGAATTGTTTCAGTGACATATATTTAGATAAGTAAACATCTTGAGCCAAAGCAAATACTGTCTACTAGTGTCTACAAAGACAACGTAAGATCAATGAATCATCTGTAAGCTGTCAAAACGATTGGTTGATACTTCTATACTGATATGAATAGAACATCACTGGCAATAAATTAATGAGCAAATATGCTCCCTCCCTCTGCGTTCGTTTCACTTATTTCTATCCCTCGCTTTCTGAGAAGAATCTCTTGCAATCACAGAGATCAATGCTTATTGAAATTTCATGAGGGCAGATCCAGGCCTCATCATATTTCACTATAATGACCTGGAGGAGAGAATGTTGTGAGTAGAGGGATAGTGAGAAAAGAGGAGACGGGAAAGCATGAGGTAAGTCCTCATTTAATTTGAGCTAGTAAAGTGGTATGATGGGTAGTAGTTGGGTACATAATTGCCTATTGTACATACACTCGCTCTACAATGGAGCCCAACCCACACAAAATCCAATAGATTCATTAGATTAATAGATTCAATAGACCTTAATGCTTTTTATTAGGGCTGTCGATTTAACGCACTAATTTAATTAATTAGTCATGGAAAAATAATGCGAATAAAATCATTTAACGTATTTAATGCACCCACCCCAGACCTATGTAGTTCATCTTACATTTCATACAGCTGATTGGTGATGAACATGAAGCAGTGCAACAACTCACTGCATGATGGAGTCTATAGAATGCAGTTAGAATGGTCCTAAAATTCAAGATATCAGGGCAAAAATGCCCCTGTATAAGTTTTCGTCTCATATTTATATCAATTGATATAGTTAAGTAATATCACACGAGTAACAAGCGCAATATCACATGAGTGCTGTTTTTGGCCCGAATAGTACAAGTGCAAATGTGATACTGATTTTATACAACAGTTCATAAATAATAAGTTAATACTGTTTTACATTTTAGACACAATATTGTCTGTTTTTGCTCAATTTTGCCAACAAAAATATTACCTGTAATGCCAGAGCAGAACTGATGTGCATCTTCGAGCAACACACAGCAGTTTAATTACGGAATGAATACGTGTTTTGAGCGAATCAATCGGGTGAACCAATGATTCAATGGCCCATTCATAAAAAGAGCCATTTACTTAATTCCTGAATGAATCAGCTATTTGAACAAATCGAATGATTGAATGACGCAATCACTTACTCATTAGACATTTACCGCCACCTACTGGAAGTCTTAGTTTCTAATTTAGAGTATTACTTCATTAAAAAAATAATTTAATATTTTGGGTTTCGTTTGTCCAAAAATGAAATTTCTGTTTATTTACATTTACTCACCCTCATGTCGTTTCAAACCTGTATGAGTTTATTTTTTTGTGCGGAACATAAAAGATATTTTGGTAACCAAACTGTTCAACCAAACCAATTCAGAAGCAGCTTCTGAAAAAAATAAAAAAATAAAATAAAATTCATGGCCGTTGTAGCCTAAGAGTTTGTGTCATTTGTGACATGACGCATGGGTCTTTCGCTATAAGAATGCTTTCCAAGAATGTTTGAATCAAATCTACTAACTCATACAAATTGAATCAAACTGAAAGTTATCAAATCAAATCAATAGCAATACTGATTCTATTCTTGGAACAAGCAAGTTCGTGGCTCTGACAGCACTATGACTATATGGATCGTCTTTAACTAAAACTCCTATCCTTTTCCTGCTATAGTACTGCAGTAATGAGCAAGGGAATGTCACCACTTCCCTCCCTCTCTTCACCTCCTTCCCTCCTTCTTCCCAGAGGGCGCATGTATCCCCCCCCCCTTCAGGTACGAGCTCAAGGCAAGAGCTCTGGGGGATCAATACCCACGGCAGTGGAGCGTTCAATACCTCTGAATTATTGCTTCATTCTTCCGCCCCTATTATAGATGAGTTATTTTTTCCAAGCCACACCACTTTAAGATCAATAGAGAACAATTTTATTCTTGTCTTTCCCCCTGCTCTTTTTCTACCACACTATTTTCTTTCTAAAGTTGCATCTCTATGATACAAAACAAACAGGCAGTAAAAGAGATGTAGGAGGCAGATGTAGAGGAGGAGTTTAGTTTGAAGTACGCTTTCTTTACATGAAGGAAATGTTTTTTTTTGTTTTTTTTTACATGACAGAACTATACACAAATATATATAAACATGCAATGTGTAGTATTTTAGACTAGAGACTTACGAAACCATTCTTGTGATTTTTCTGCTTGGTGTGCTGACCAATAACGTATTTCCATTGTGCTCTTGTTTTCAGTGGGGCTGTGTTATATAATAAAGCCTCAAAACTCGTCCTTTGGGGTCTTGTTAGCAGTGTGTGTGTTGGTGTGTGTGATTCATCTATCATCTACAGCGCTACTAGACTCAATTCTAGCCGCTGCCGAGATATCTGGCTGCAGTCCGATCTTGCAGTGACCTGGAATTGTCTGTAATCTAATTGGAGGTGCTCGTCCCTTACGACAATAAAGCATTTAGTTGGCAGCAGTAGATCCCACTGAATTTTTAACGTCACCAATTACTGCCTGTCTAGCCAGCAGAAATGTTAGCAGAAAATTCTTTGCTATTAAGATGCAATACTTGGTTAAATGAGTCACAAGTTTCTCCACTTTTGAAATGACATTTTGTTTCAGTGACATCACCAATCCCTCTTTGTTTTTCAAACCCTTCCTCCAACCACCTACTTTTCACTATCTAATCAATTCCTGTTTTGATTGAAATTCTGCTTCACTCTGAAATATATTTCATAATGGAAGAAAACTAGGTTGCAAATGCTGTTTTATGACAACTTTGAAAGAAAGTATTGATAGGAAGTAGTAAAGTAGTGATCTGGCATCACTGTTGGGAAATATCAATCTCAAAATTATGAAACTGAAGAAAGTGTGCGAAATGGTGAACTGAACGAAAATAATGTGGCCTTTCTTTCTCAGATCTGGTTCCCTACGATTCCTGTGAATGTTGTGGCAGTTCCATAGGCAGGATTTGTCTCTGTTGCTCCAATGGTTTATCGATTGGCACTTTGCACTTCCTCCTAACAAACACACGCCGCTGACATTCAGTTTTAGAAGTGACACAGAACCTACACTGTCAATTATATGAGATGTATTAGTTTGTCCCAAGGGATCTGTATATGATGTCCAGTACAACTGAAACACCAGGATGAGAGAGAGAGACGGACTGAGAAACCCTGCTGAAAAAAAAAAAAAAAAGCTTAAACCAGACTAAAGTGGTTTGCAGGTCTTAGCTACCAAGTTGTTTCCACTGTTCAGGTTGGTCAGGGATGCAGGAACAGTACAATAAACCAATAATATTTTTCGTGTTATGGCTAATATTTAAAGTATTTACTATTATGTGTAAATAAATTATATATATATATATATATCCCCTCACTCCCACCCGGGTCACGGCACCAATTTAACCCCTCCAGTTCTACTCGCACCGCTCCAAGCAGGATTTAAACCAGTGTTTCCGGCATGGGCACTAACAAGGATGCTGAAGACCGCAGCTTCTAGTGTCAGTGGCTAGTGTGCCTCTTGAGGCCAGGGGAGTGAGATTTATTCTGTTATATACAAATTTATATAATCAAATTTACTGAAATGCTACTGAAGCAAAGTGGTGGATTTTTTCATATTTAAAACTTTATTAACTAATAACTAGCTTCTTATATCCTATGTAATACATCGCATGAGGGGTTACTCATTTGGTGTAAGCTGACTTGTGCAGTATGCGTATGATCATTCGCCGGAAGCTAGTTATTTGCATTTATAAATTTTTAAATATAGATATTTTTCTTAAAAAAAAAAAATAGCATTGTCTCACTTCAAAAGGCCTTTTTTAACCTTCTGGAGCCATATGGATTATTTTTTATAATGGATGGATGAATACCAGCCCCCCCACCCCCCTTAAACTACTATTATGAAGCTTGGAAGTGGAAGGATATTTTTTAAAATATATCTCCGATTGTGTTCATCTGAAAGAAGAAAGTCACACACACCTAGGATGGCTTGAGGGTGAGTAAATCATTGGATAATTTCACACAAAAAAAGACAAAAATAACAATTCTCCTAGCTGGTTTGCACTGTTAGAGGATAAAATATTTTTGGGTGAACTATCACTTTAAGTATGCGTTAAATGACGGCAAAGGTCATTTAAATGTAAAAAACATGGCAAATGAGCTCAACACAATTAAATATCCAGTACAAAAATCTCTAAAACTGACTGATAACCAATACTGTAGTGATATATTGCACATCCTTCATCTGGTGTGATAGTTTTAGAAGGGTTTTAGACAGCTGGTCAGGCTAGGAGTACGGCAGACTATCTAATCCAGCAGAACACCAGCGTGGGAGATCAGCTAGACCAGTTTAAATCATACATGAACCACATTAAGTGGTTTAAGCAGTTTTATTCAGCAGGGAAAACTCATGAAGATGCATATAAGTAAGTATCTCAAGTATATTGTGTTTACGTTGTATGGGAAAAATGTGCCTATGCGTGCCTTTTTTTTAAATTCTTTTGTGTTCCATCTAGCTGTTTAACAAGAGAATGTGTTCTCTTTTGTAATTTAATTGTATTACAAAAAATCTAAAAAGATATTTTTTGTATCAAACACAGGTCAAAAAGCACAGACTTTCTTGTGTCATTGTCTGCAAGACCTTACGTTCAACTTACGTTCTTGTTGTGGTTGACTGATTCAACCATTTATGGATTCCGACTGCAGTTGTAGTTTCCAGGTAGCCATTGATTAATGCCCAGCCAGAGCCTGGCGGGAGGCGTCCGTGGCTTTGCCTGTATTGATTCAATTAGTTCTGAGGGTTTGCTAGTGTTCTATGCAAATAGCCTTTGCTAGCGGCCTCGGCTAACAGAGGCTGATTAGCATCGCCAGCTGTCTGCTGGGTACTTCTAATACCCATGCCAGCTGCCATCTTTGTGTGCCAGTTGCCTAACATTGGTAAGGTACATTAACAGTTACCATAAGTTTGAAAAAGCTGAATGTTACCCGTTTGAAGTTTGAAGATTTATGCATTAAATTTCACTACATTTGCTTCTATTTCCCAAGAATTTCTGATTAGTGTCTGAGAGAAATTACTGATATACTCATAGCAGTGGGCGAAATAAAATAATAAATGTGCCATCTGTGTCTCCCTTTGAATGTCACTGGTTGCCACCTACAACTCTTGATACCATGTCTATCATGGCACTTAACTTCTGTGGACGCACATACTGCTTCCTTCTCTCTTTCTCACTGGAACGAGTCCGTCGCCCTCTCAAAAGATCCATCTGTGCACCAGATCAGCTATTTTTCTCTTTTAATTCGCCTTTGATTTAGAATCACTTTCAAGTGTGTTCTCTTGTTTGTGTGGGTGTGCGTGATGATTTAACACCAGCGAGGAAGTACAAACAAAAAGCAACAGGAAAAAAAAATAACCATGAAATTAACCAGCAAGCTGACCTTTGACCTCATGGTAGGCATTGAAGAAGTATAGGCATTGATCAGGTTGGGACACTGGAGTAATTGGCAACAAATAGTGTTCATTTCATTAACAAAATTATAACGATAAATGTTCGTTGATGACTTTTTTCCATGACAAGACGATGACGAGACGACACCAAGGTCATTAAACAATATTAACATGCAATATTGTTGATGAAAAAAGACAAGAATAAAATATTTAAAAAATAAAAACTTTACCAAAAAACAAAAGAGAGAGAGATAATATTACATATTACAGACTGCTGTACAAGCCTCTGCTACAAGCTTTCATGCTTGCGGTTGCCAGATGTCACAAGCTTAAATCCCCCAAACAGAGCTTTCCTCTTAAATGGATACATTTTTTGCCCAGTGTTTCACTTAATCTCTCTCTACACTACAGAAGAAGCGCTGATGATCTGAAAACACGACAAACAAGTAAGCTGGAGTTTAGCGATCACCATTTGAGATATTCTACTTAAATGCTGAATTGCTGAAAAAATGCACTTATGCAACCTCTTAATGACAATGCAAAGTTTTTTATGCTGTTGTTTTAACAGAAAAAACATTAACATTGACATAACATTTTGGCCCTGTGGACTTTGTAAAATATACTCCTAAAATATTGAATTTATCTAACAGTTACAGTTATATATATATATATATATATATATATATATATATATACAGTGTCCATACATTATATGAGAAATCAGTCATTTGTGTCATGTCGATCTATATGCTAACTTAAGTGAGGTAGTTCTGTGTTTGTTTGTGTATTTATGCATTAACGGTTTCATGTAAGCTTCACAGTTACTCAGTTTATTTCACTGTTTAAATGGCTTCAATATGGAGGCCTATAAAGTGCAGCTTGTTTACTTCCTTGATTGTAACAGGTTTTATGAGCATTAGCTGTTATATTTTTTTCCATCAACAGTAATTAAGCTAACAAAGCCTTACTTCTTAACGGAACGTGGTTATGTGAGTGTGTGTGCATTAGTGAGAAAAATCAACAATAATCCTTCATGTAGCAAATAATCCTGTACATATATTATCAAACATTAAAAAAAATAAAAAAAATCCTAAACACATATGCTAAAATTTAAAAATAAATAAATCATATGTGTGTGTGTATATATATATATATATTCTCAAATGAAAAAGTAATAAATATTTCTATACATATCTCATCACTCTTTAAAAAATAAAAATGTATTTCAACATATACTAACCATAATAATAGAACTGCTAGATTTTAACATTTTCTGAAGAAAATTTAAATGGTGTTAGGTTATTTAAAGGCATTGCAATATTTTTAGGCACATTGCTATGCCGTTGTTAGGTTGATTTGAGTGTTTGATATAGTCTATATGATATTTATTCCCCTATATATAACTCCGGTCCTTCCTCCAATGAAAGAGAGTTTTTTGGGCCTGTATTACTATTTTAAAACAATAATAAAATAAAATCACACCTCTCCTGTGACAAATCTGTTTTTATATACAGATAGTGTTGAAACAAGTTTCATCTTTTTTGTTTTGAGTTGAAAAGGCTTACCTGTGTAGATGAATCTTCCTGGTGTGCCTTTGCAAAACTGTTTGGACTTATAGGAGAGCGTGACCTCTACCACTCCAGGGATGTGACGAGGAGGGGTCTGAACTCTAATGGCATGAGGTGTGATGAGCTGTGAGAAGAAAATCAGAGAGAGGATGTTAGAACCAAGGTCTATAATACCATTAGCATTCCCGTTCCCCTCAATGGCAGTTGCTCGGCTGGCACAGGAAGTATGAGAATTGAAATCGGCCATCTTTGCTCATGGGCGCTCAGTTATGCAGCCAGGTTGTTTTGAGCCAATCATCAGAGATGTAAATGTCATGTGATTGACTAATGGCTCTGGAGCTGCAGGAAAATGGTGGTGTGCCAACAAACAGTCCCAAACCCTTCATTAGTGACTATCCTGATCTGTGACTTGAAAAGCAACAGGCATTTAAAAGGAACTGACTGAAAAAACACTAGCTGAAAAAGAAAAAAAGTAAAGCTAGCTAGTAAAGCTCATTTGTTTGCATATCCTAGTTGTGTTTTGTGTGTTCATTTGCCCTGGCTGATTATGTTCTTTGATCCATTTCTGATCAGTAAACAATCTGACTGTGTGCGCACCATGTGTGTGTTTGTATGTGTCGTTTGTGTGTGTGTGTGTGTGTATGAATCTAGTCTAATCAGTATCAGGCTGTTTATGGTGGGTAGTGAAGGGATGGTGTAGATGAAGGCTGGGAGAGGACAGGTGGAGCTCCTCAGAGACATAATTAACAGCACACTGTCTTTCAGCATCTCACAGTCTATATGCATGTGGCTCATATGAGCTGTTGTCTAAAACATCTTCCTCTTTGAAAATCTGTCTCTCACAGTCAAACCAGTAAACAAGTGAACTTCCTAGCCTGACAGACTTTATAGCACTTCGGATGCAAAAGCCTTCCATTACATAGCCAGCAAATTTATGCTAACTTCTAAAGCCCAAAGTATACTTCACTTTTTATGTGTTCGCGAGGGTTAGCGTACAGTGTGCGTGACACGAATTTCGTCATCAGAAGAGTATGTGCGTACTGAACGAGCAACACTGGACTTTTGTAACCACGTGTACTTTCGGGCATCCAAGACTAAGTCCTATCTTTTTGAATGGGATCAATCCTAAAATCTCAAAAACTGCTTGCCGAACTCACAATTAAATAACATATTTCAAATCAGCAACAAAATCTGACATGAACCATCCCATAAATGTTGTTTCTTATGCTTAAATAGGGTGTAAAAAGCTTATTTTTCAGGCTAAACCAGCCAGTGAGCATGTGCAGTCCTAAGCACGAGTCTCAGGTTTTCTTAGAAGGCGGGACGCATTCCGCCATATTGCGCGTCAGTTTCTCCCATTCATAAATAATAGGAGTGAACAGTCTTTCTATATCTATAGTCTTTGATGTAATAAATTTATTACTGACTATCATTAAAAGTATCACTAAAATTAGATCAATCTAACTAAAAATATACTAGTTCACCCAGTATTTGTGTTTTTATCCTTATTAGAGTATCATGTTGTTAGCTTAGCAACATGCTAATGTCAAACTGTTCTGCAATCAACTGTTAGTGAATTATGTGTTAGCGCTATTTATGTGGTGCCTCTGAGTTGGTGCCTATGTAGAGTTGAGAAAAAGAAATGAAAGAAAAAGGTATTCCTTGGACCCTCCCCTGCTCTTATTCTCCTCCTCCCTCGTTAGATGCTATCTGTGGTAATCAGATCCCCGCTGGCGCTGCAGCTGAAGGGAACTACGTGGCTCTTGATGGGCCCCCCGTGTATGGGGGTCATGGGGTCAGGAGGTAAAGGTCACAAGGTTACAAGGTCCACAGGAACCGCTATAGGGAGATTTCAGCACAGTGTATTTAATCGGTACCAGATGTAGTTCATCATAACCACACACACACACACACTCATTAGCTCGTTTCTCTGGTAGCTAATAGCACTTAGCATCAACAGATCAAAGAGGTTAGTTGAGAATGCAGTGGGAAAATTTTATCAGGGTTGGTGCTCTCATGAAGAGTGGCTGTCTGAAGAGAGAAGTACTCTAAAACACTCCAGATCAATGTGTTTGTGTATGTGATTCACCACCACTGATTTGAGCATCTTTAAACCCGTTGTTATTGAGCAGTTAGCCAGTGTTACACAAGCTGCTCAATTTCTTGAACAAAGACATGTCAAAACAATTGAGCAGCTATTAAAAGTATCACATTTCTTAATTACTTTGGCACAGTAACTTAATCACCTGCATAATATCAGCCTAACGTAACGCTAATGTATTGTGATAGGAGAATGGGTGTCTTTGACAGCCTTTTAAAGTGTACGTTGTAGCAACATTCACTGAGAAAAACCGATGGACAAAAAGAAAAAAGATCTGCTGGACAGATGTATGACTTGTAAACTCACCTCACTCCAGACTAGCATGGTGCCAAAGATGACCTGCAGTCCGTCAAAGAAGTTGTCTCCAATGATGATGACAGTAGCACCTCCTGTTGTCCAGCCTTCACTGGGACTAATGGCTTTGATACAAGGTGCAGCTGCTTCCAAAAACGCCACAGGACCAATTTTTTGAAGAAGGAGAAAAAAAAAAAAAAAAGAGAACTTTAATCATTTGTGCTTAGTGTACTGTAGCAATCCAACACTCGCATTACTTGACCATGATTATAAGTTTTGTTGAGAACTTCCTATCATTCAGGATCAGCATTAGTGTGGGGGTTGCAGATTTCAGGGTTAAAGGTGTCATTCGAATGTAGTTTATTTCCTGGGCTCTGAGGGAAGTCTTGACACCTCACAGTCTCTTATTTCAAGGCCAGTGCAGGAAACCAAAAACACACAAATGTCACCAAGAAAACTCACACAGCTGGATCCAACTAAGAGTCCCATACCACACGCTCAGGAAAAGTGTCGGTGGTTTTCACAGCTCTCATAGCACACATTAGGCATAAAAACAAAGGATCACTTACACTGAATTCCCATCCAACACTACGTCTGAGCTCCATATCCATACTTTAAGGGCATAACAAGGAAATGCTTCAGTTGTAGCAGAACAGTGAGACAATGCCTCAAATTATGGGCCAGACTGCCAAAAGATTTACTTATTTAGCTAGAAGGATGCAGTGTCCAATACATACTACAATTCATTTGTTACTAGGCCATATTTCATGGTCGACAATAAAGTATATGTGAAATGTTTATGCAGTGATTTAGGATAGTTTTCTAAGGGTGGTTTTTGTGTTTCTTGTCCCAGACTTTCAATCTTTAAGTATGAAAATCAGTCAAAAACATGTGAATTATTATGTTTATATATAATGATAGTCTAAAGAAAGAGTTAAAGGGATAGTTCACCCAAAAATGAAAATGATCCCATGATTTACTCACCCTCAATCCATCCTAGGTGTAGATTACTACTTTCAGATGAACACAGTCGGAGTTATATTAAATAATATTCTCGCTCTTCCAAGCTTTATAATGGTAGTGAATGGGGTGTGAGATTTTGAAGCACAAAAAAGTGCATCCATTCATCATAAAAGTAATCCATACGACTCCAGGGGGTTAATAAAGTCCTTCTGAAGTGAAGCGATTGTTTTTTGATTGAAAAATATCCATATTTAAAACTTATTATAACTATAACTAACTATAATAACTAGCTAGCCAGACAGTCGTACACATCAAATTACGGCGGAAAAGTAACCCCTGACCCAAAGCATGACGTATTAACGAATGCGGAAGCGCAGAGGACAGAGCAAAACAAAACAAAACACCGGTCACAGAGAAATACCAGATTTTGATATAAGAGAAGAGGAGCTTGAGTTTGTTGCCCAGCCATATTTGTTTGAACCGAGAGAGACTTATGATACTCCTACATCCTATGTCATACAACTTCAGAAGTTACCCTTTTGGCACAAGTCGATTTGCGTAGGCTGTCTGCCGGAAGCTAGTTATTATAGTTTATAAAGTTTTAATATGGATATTTTTCTTACAAAAACCCATCGCTTTGCTTAAGAAGGCCTTTATTAACCCACTGGAGTCATATGGCTTACTTTTATGATGGATGGATGCACTTTTTTGGGCTTCAAAATCTCACACCCCTTCACTACCATTATAAAGCTTGGAAGAGCCAGGATATTTAGGTGAACTATCCCTTACTGTGTGTCATTTCCAATCATGCTTTAAATGTGTGTATTTAGGAAACAAAAAAAACAAAAAATAAAAGGCCTCTGCAAGACAAAAGAGGTTTTTTTTTTTTTTTTTTAAAGTGTGTAAAATGACAATGTGGTATAAATGATAATGACATTTTACACACAAAAAAAAGACAAAAATAAAAATTATGTGTTGCATTGTTAGAGGATAAATGAAATAAAGTAGTAAGGGTGTGAAAAATGTGTTTTAAGAAACATTATTTTTCAAGTCCACATGGCCACAAGTTCCCACAGAAACTAATTTCTGTAAAATACAACTAAACAAAATGACAAACTAAATTCAGTACCAACTAATCAATTCTTCAAGTGTCTGAGTAGAGTAGAAATTAACATTAATGTGTGTTTGTACGTTCATCGTGTAAGGTGACCTTAGGCCTCCTGCAGTAGGAGACACGTGTTTTTGTCACCGGGCGTTGAGGTACAGCAGCTCGTTTAGCGTGTTCTGTTTGTTGCTCTCCGCGGCGGCCGTGGATCAGTGGCTGAGTGAGAAAGGGACCACCACGGAGAAAGGTCAGTTTGCTTATTAGAGCTGTCTGCTCCCCTCCGAGACGCAGAGTCTCGTGCTAGCAGGGGGCAAAGAAAGCAATTTAGCCAGCCGGCGTTTACCTGCATTTAGCTCCCAAATGCCAAAGCGTCACTCACAGTAATGAGATATAAAGAGAGGAAGGGTTGTGATGGGCCAGCATGACTGTGAGATGCAAGTTGGGTAAGATATATTGTAACCTTGCTAGGCTAAGTTCAGCTGTCTCTCTCTCTCAGGGATG
Organism: Elopichthys bambusa; assembly: GCA_037101425.1. Taxonomy (NCBI): domain Eukaryota; kingdom Metazoa; phylum Chordata; class Actinopteri; order Cypriniformes; family Xenocyprididae; genus Elopichthys; species Elopichthys bambusa. Next base: position 24,709,626 of record CM074450.1, on the reverse strand, counting down.
CTGAAGATGGGAAAAGTGGTGGAATCATTAAAAGACTGAAGTTACAGTGCATAAAAACAACATGTCAACATGTTGCCCAATGATAGTACTCATGATGTCCAACAATTGCTCCCCCAAAAGACATTCTAACTGTAAGTAACTTACATGTCAACTTATTTTACTAACCCAATCCCTAACCTAACAGTCGTCTAACAGTCTATACTAATACTCTGGTAGTAGACATGTAGTTGCAAAGTTACTTGTAGTGGACCATGGAAATAAAATGTATAATAAATCAGTTATTAATGAATCAGTCTGACTTTTTTCTGCACTGATTTTACAGACAAATCTGTAGAATTTTTGTAATTGTTACTCTGGTTGCAGAATTCCAGGAATTTTCAAGGCTAGAAACTTTCCTTGGGAATTAACGGGAATATATGGGAAATAACGGGAATATATGAGAATTAATGAATTAATTAAAGCCTATAACAGGGGACTTCTAGTTGAAAAAAGTGCTGGTTAATATTTTTTATAACCTGTGATACTTTTTTCAGGATTTTTTGATGAACAAAAAGTTAAAAAATAACAGCATTTATTTAAAATAGAAATCTTTTGTAACAATAATATACACTACCGTTCAAAATTTTGGGGTCAGTAATTTTTTAAAAATATTTTTATTCAGCAAGGATATGTGAAATTGATAAAAAGTGATATTAAAAGACTTGTATTGTTAGAAAAGATTTCAATTTTGAATAAATGCTTTTATGCTTTTATTTATCAATGAATCCTGAAAAAAGTATCACAGCTTCCAAAAAAAAAAAAAAAAATAAGCATCACAACATATTAGATATTATTAGAATTATTAGCATACTAGAATTATTTCTGAAGGATCATGTGATACTGAAATAACACACGCACAACAATTGCTGCAATAAAAATATATTTATTTTACATATATACTAAATTAGAATTAATTGGATGCAAAAAAGAAATAACTATGCTATTTCATGTTATTATGACTAAACAAAATATTTATATATGTTTGTGTATGATACATTCTCCCAAATATCTCCCAAAATTTCCAATTAATTCCCATAAATTCTCATAAATTCCTGTTAAGTTTCCAAATTGGAATATTTCCAAAATTCCACAGGTTAAGTTCCCGTGGAAAGTTTCCGGCAAGTTTCCGCCCCTTTGCAACCCATTTTTTTACTCAGATTAGCCTAAATTTTATTTATTATTAAATGAACATGGCCAAGTATGTATGGAACTTATTTATGGAATTTAAGGGTGTTCAAATTTTTGGAAATATTTCCATACATTTTCATTTATTTTGCAGTTTCCACAATAATTCCTGGATAAGATAATAATATCATTACTATAATTAGCTATAATAATATCAATAGTGTTTTTAAAAGTAGCTATTATTATTATGTGTGATTACACAGTGTTTTTAATAACCAACATCACCTAATATTTGTTAAGCACCATATAAATATATCTGTTAAAGTAATAAATGTCAGTTATTGGAAAATTAATTGAGTAAAGTTCTTTTAAATCTTATTTTAAAAAAAATTAAAAAAAAAACATCTAGACTTTCACATGCAAAGGATTGCTGACATATTTTTGAAATATCAATCATTTGGTTATTAGATTCCAAAAAGCTATCATATTTAAAAGCTCAAAGGCCAAAAGCTTAATCTGTGGCCAATATTTATATTTTTTCCCCTTTTGTAATTTGAAAAACATCCCTAAATCCTAATCACAAGCAGCTTTAGATTACTGAAAAGAACAACTTCTCGTGTTCTGTAAACACATGTTAATCTTCTCTTTTTACATGTCACGCTTAAGTCAGATGCTGGAAAGGGGGGAAAAAATCCAGACCTGGAGGGTGAAATGAGACACATGCGCACACACTTTGGCGTTTGGTGGGGTGGTAAAGTAGGGAAGATAAGGTGCAATCTGTGGTGGTAATCTTGGCGTGAGTGGAGGTTTTTGGCGGAGGCTGAAATGGTAGCTGGATTAAGCAGATGGAGACGCATGAATCCATCTGATAGGATTAAACTTTCTGTGGCTTTCTCTAAGCCATCTGCTCACCATGCTGCTTCAACACATACAGACACACACACACACGTTTAATTTGCAATGTAAAAAGTCTCGCACACAAAACACAAAAGCAAAAGACAGAGGTACGAACACAGGGCAGCACACATTTGAGTAATTACACTTTGATAGACACAATACAGCACAAAAACAGTTACAATTAAGCAGATAAATATTAGGTCATTTCTGTTATGCAGTACATGACCCTTCATGTCATAATATATTGGATGAAGTACTAAACTCACAATTTTACTTTGTAAAATTACAATAAAAAATTTAGGAGAATATGGGGTGAATTTAAAAATCATTTCACTACTTTCTAAAGTGTTTCAAACTAAATGTTTTATTTGAAATATTGTCAAATTGGTAATCAGTCGGTAATCTGTTGTCAATTTCACTTTCCACTTGTTAGTCTTAACTAAACAAAATCCCTTTAATTAACAAAAGTTGGAAATGTATTACTGTTTCAAAAAAGTATTGTCCGGACCTCTGCAGGGAAGGAAATATAGAGGCCGGACCTCTCTTAAATTAAATACCCCTGCTCTAAAACATCCCAAGCTGTTTGATAAAACTACAAAAATCAGTACTAGATTATTTATAAAAAATTCCAAAAATGGTAAAAGTCGTTTCAAGTTGGCACCGTAATGTAATAAATCACTCAAACAAGATTAATTTTAACAGGCACTGCATAACAGGAATGACCCTATTACCAATCTGAATGATTAATATTAATAATATTCATCACAGCAATAATTATAAACAATAGTTCCTGTAGCTCAACTGGTGGAGCTTGGCTATAGAAATGTTGTGTTTTATTTGTCTGTCAAGTCAATACAGTAAAAGAAATCAAAATAAATCCAATTTGATTAATAACACGCTAAAAGGAGAAACTAAAATCTTTATGGACAAACACTGAAACAAAACAGTTAATATAAAATTACTGCCCACATAAGGTATGTAGCACACACATACACATTAGTGCACACCATGGACAGATTGCATCCCCTTATCGTGTCCCTAGGGTTTGTGCTTGGTGCTCTGGGACAGAGAGACTGTCTTCCACTGGGATGCATTCAGCTGAGCCATTTTTCCTGCTTTCCCTTTCTTATAAACTCATTTAATGCTGCAGGCTGGAGTATTTGGGGTCACACACCAACCTACAGCTCCAGGAGATAAATACATCCAGCCAGTTGTTGTCGAAGTTGCCCCCATTGAGTTCATTCTCACTGCATTTCAGGGCCCATTAGAATCTCAACCATGATAACCACAATTAATATCATCCCTTCTCTCATCATAATTCAATCTGCACCACCTTTATTAACCATATACCACTAAATAATAGGAGCTACATGCAGTAGATGAAAAAATGCAGACACAATGGGCTGTGGGATTCTTCTCAGCCATTTTATAACCTGCAAATCAAGCAAACAAAAACCTTAACAAGCACCACTATTTAAAGTTTGAACTGATGTTCTGAGAATATCCATCTGAAATGCAATAAACTGAAACAAAATAATAATAAAAAACAGAGGCTTACTGTCAGTACAAACTGTAAATCTGTACTTTCTGTCTTTCATCCAAATGCAAACAGACCTCCTGATAGCGACTGATGCCGCCAAAACGCGGCCACAGACCCCAAGAGACCATCACAGCTTATCACACCATATTCATCCACGACCGTAAATCACCACATCATATGTTCTGTTCTTCCATCCAGATCCAACAAATTTCCCTGGACATCTAAATCCTTGACAGGCTAAATGGGACACTGATTGGATTGGTCGGACGTCTAGATAAATACTTCAAGCATCTTTGTATAGCATGTCAACGTGGGCTTGGTCTTGCACAGATGGGCTCTGGGAATGCTAACGCTAAAGTCCACCAATCCAATCCAAGACAATCCAATACAAACACCCTTTTGAGGGAAAGACTGCTTCCTGCTTTTTAAGAGCCATTAAAATGGCTTTTTATTTTCAAGAGAATGAGTTAGAAATGACATTTCTGAGACGATTTTTGTCAAACATTATTTAAGCTAACTGTCAGTCATCAGTAATCCATTGTGATGGATGTGGTGTCAAAAGGAGGATTTTCTGTTGTATTACATCAGCAGGATATCAAGAGGAATGTACACTCACAATGAATATGCAGTGTGCCTTAAAAGCATACATTTTTCAGTAACAACAATATGCTTTTGCCACATCTGTCAACAGGAAGTAGCCAAGGACAAAATAAACATTTGAGCGATGGACCAATCACAGAGGAGACCGGTGATCATCAGTTTGTATTTTGCAGCCACTTGTATTGTCCACAGTGGACAATTTCGAGTGCACTTATTCTGTTCCCATAATGCAATAATGAGTGCACAGCCAATGTACACTCAACAGCAATATCCAAATTCTCTCACCCGTCTTCATTTACTCGTTCATTGGACTACACGAGTGGAGTAATGTAAGGAATAGTGAAAGACAGAGGGCGATTTCAGATGCAAACAATGTTCACTGACAAGGATGGAAATGTACCATGTGTGCTAAAGCTAAACTTCTCTTAGCTTAAAGCAAAGATTCATCAAAGATGGCAAAAATATGAAGACATACTGATTATAAATGAATAAATACTGCAAGGTGATGAAATTGTTCAAGATCTGGTATTTATCCAGTATTCAAGTGTTATGTATTTCTATACTTACAGGGGAATTATGCTGTTAGCTTAGCAACATGTTAACAAACTATATTGGAGTCAGTTCTACACATAAGAAACGGTTAATGTTTGTTCAGTGGTAATGTATGCAGTCTTTATCTGGTAACACTTTATTTTACAGTATCATTGTTACATATGTTACATGCAGTTACTATAGTAATAACTATAAATTATGCATAATTACATGCAACTAACCCTAAACCAAACCAAACACTAATACTAACCCTATAGTAACTATAGTAGTTACTTAATATTACTTAAACTTAGCAGTACTTAAATGTATAATTATAGTGTAACAAAGATACCTTAAAATTAAGTGTAACCCTTTATTTTACAGTATGTGTACTTATGAATACTTAAGTAATATACTTACCTAAGAATGTACTGGGTAATATAAGGTAACTACATGGGTTAATTTTAGGTTTAGGGGTAAGTTCAAGGTTAGTACCTAGTTATTACCCATTTATTGTAATTACTATAATAAATACATATGTACAGTACATGGGGAACAGGACTGTAAAATAAAGTGCTACCGAATATGCTAATCATTTAGTACTATGGTATTACCATGGTTCTGCCTCATACTTAAAAATCTGTGCATTTGGATTTAATGTATCGGATGACATCTCTGATGTGTGTGTCGAGTTTCATGCAATTTGAAGCATGACAAGAGTCTCAAAATCTCCCAAAAAGATTATTAAAGTTTGACATGTTGCCATGGAAATAGTATTTAAGATATCAAGAATCCTTTCACAGGTCTACATCTACCATGTTTTGACATTATACTGATGAAGTCTGAAGCAAATCGGTTATAAAAAAAAAAAATAAGAGGGGGATTTCAAAGCATTTTTGAAAGTGACACACTTCCTGCTGCCAGTTGGTGGCGCTATGAGTTTGAATCACAATAATCACATCCATGTGATCGGCCTCATACAACAAACATGCAGCTGAAGCTTCATCCAAATCAATCAATGTATGCAGAAGTTATAACACACTGCCTGTTTCCCTTTTCTCGCCATAACGTTATGCTAAATTCTTATCCTCTATATTCAATTAAACACCGCCATAGTCATTTCTGCAGACAGAGGGATGGGTTAAAGGAATGAGGGAGGGCACAGGTCAGTGCTTTAATTAATCTCTGCTTCATCTTTTACTCTCTCCGCACCACTGGAGAAGTGACTTAAAGGGCCAAAGCTCATGGACGACTCGGACAGCTAAACGATATCTCTCTCACCAACTCATTCACACATACTGCATGGAGTTTAGGATTTTGTATCAACACACTATTAATAAAATGTAGTCTTGTAGACTTGCAGAGACTTACTGCATATTTCAACACAGTGTGAATGTACATGATCTGTCAGGGTCCCTTGTACATACATAAACCAACCTCATCTCATTCTGTCTGATGCCATTTCTTAATTATATTTTCCTGTTGCAAACCAGTTGGGATGAAGAGGCAAAAAAAGGACTCAGTATTTTGAATCAGTTCATTAAAATTAACTTTCCGAATGAACTGATTCATTTAAACACTTTAGAATATACAATCACAATTATCTGCTAAACTGCCTGTGTTAAATCCGCAGTAACTCACCGTGCTCTAGATATGACGGCGTCCCCTCTGACGGGTCCAGTCGCCGAGCTCTTCTGCCATGTTTGGAGTTGTTGTGCACAAACATGTTGTCTGAAACAGCCAGAACGTGTCCTTCTACACTCACTGTTGTCGACACAACCACCTGTAAAGAAAGGGCAGAGGGCTTAAAAGGTTAGTTCACCGAAAAATAATGTCATTTATTACTCACCGTCATGTTGTTTTATACCCGTAAGACCTTTGTTCATCTTAGGAACACAAATTAAGATATTTTTGATGAAATCTGCTGAAATCACGTGACTTTGGTGCTTCGAACTGCTGATTCTCGTACTCCCGTATTCTCGTCGCTTTATAATATTAAGTTAGAACCACTGTTTTAAATATGTTTTTAGTTCCTTTCTGGGCACTGAAAGTGTAAATTAACTTGCTGGGAATAGACGTCTCACTGAGCCACTGGATTTCATCAAAAATATCCTAATTTGTGTTCTGAAGATGAACGAAGGTCTTACGGGTGTGGAATGACATGAGGGTGAATAATTAATGACATAATTTTCATTTTTGGGTGAACTAACCCTTTAAATGGTTTCAAAGTAAATCCTATTCACCATTTTTTTTTTTCAGTGTGACAAAAAAAAGTGTAATTTCTGCGGCACTAGCGGCTTCAACCGAAACCGAAGCACATCACCAGCGGCACCTTGATTTTAATTTCAACATTAAAATAATTTCCATGCTGTACACTAATTAACACTGCATACAAACACACTCTCTGCCTATCCCACAATGCCCTGCTCTCTCCGATTGATTGCTGATAGAGGTTGGCTCAGATTAATTCAATTAAAAAGCAGGCAGCACTCGAGCGCCCTGAGACAATGGCAAGAAGGTAATAAGTGGTTGAGGTTGCTGTGATGAGTGGCACAAACGGGCCCTCTTAAGCCACAAAGGACCCCTAGTACCCCACGCAGAGCCTCTTATTTCAATTGCTGTTGAGCTTTGTGTGGAAATTCTGCCTCTTCAAAAAAGAAAGGACTTGGCGAGGAAGTCTCTGAGGGATGTGGCAAATCATACACACTCTTGTTTTATTCTCTCCCTCTCTCTGTGTCTTTATCGCTTACTATCTCTCTATTTTAATGCTCACAGAGCTTGATGTTTATAGGGGTTTGATTCCTTTTAATACATCAATATTACTGACATGACTAACATTTTCAAATGGTAATTTCTTGCTTAATACTCCTGATTCTCCGATTTTTCTTCTGAGAAAAGCACTGTAAACCCTAACGCTCAAAATACTTAATTGGTTTGAGTAGGACAAACTTAAATTAAACAAATTTGTTCAGTTAAATTAACTGTTATGAGTATTTAGAACTTTCTTTTTCTTTTGAGTTTACAGCACTGACATATTTCAAGTAAACTGAACACTTTCATTGTTTTGAGTTGTATGAACTCATTTCTTTTAATTTAGACTAACTTCAGTTTAACTGAAACTGGGCTAGGATTTTTTTATTTCCCAGTATGCTTTGCCCATGGCACACAAAAGGGAGAGTAAATGCTAAAATTAAGTGTTATATCATGTTTTTTTTGTGCAAGATTAATGTTCAGTGGGAGATTTAGTAGTGATTAATGTTTTTTGTTCATTGTGTTGTTTATTTTAGAGAGTTACCATCATGGTGACAAGTGGTGCATGCTGCTTAGTTTGAGAGCAGGTAAATTACATGTTTTAAGTTGCTGTACTCATTCAGTGAGTGCTATATCATGCTATTGTTAACATGCTAGCAAATTAACAAATTGGCATTTTCTGAATTAGTTTGTAAAAGCTAGCAAAATATTTACGTTGAGATAACCTGAACAGTAAACATGAATGAGTACAAAATAAAAATCTTACTTAAACTTTGAGTTTCTTAACTTAAAAAATCTGATAACTTATTAGGTTTTACAGTGAAATAAATGACAGTGAAGTAAATAGTTGGATTTGCAAGAACTCAAAATAAAAAAGTTATTTAATTAATCTTTTGTTAATTGCTATCAAAATGTATGAGTTAGCTAACTCAGTACTTCAAGTTAAGAGCAATTAACATGCATGAGTACTACAAACTCAAAACTTGGTAGTTCTGCTTACTTAAAATTGGGAACATCAATGTAAATGATTGCCTCAATTTTTTTTGTGTGTGTGTGTTAGCCCAACTTATTCAGGTTTACAGTGTAGTAATCACAAGTTCCTCCTCTAAAATTTAAATATGAGCTGATATATTTACTAATTCCAATACTACATCTGACCATCCATTTGAGCTATACACAAAACACATAAAATGTATTTAAATCTCTGTTCCCCTACCGTATGTCAGTATGTCTCTCATTTGTTTCTATTTAGGAGTTTTAAAAGAAACAGCACAGCACTACAACATCACATTGTGTGTGTGATGGAAAGTCTCTCTCATGCATTCTTGCACGCTTGCTGTGAAAAAAAAAATATGACTGCGTTCTGCTGCTAATTACACAATCACTCTGAGTTTCGCTCGTAGAGTGCTGATGATTCGTTTATTGACAGAACTATACAGACAGCTGCTGAGATAATATCTTACATCAACACAATACTGATCCAAAACAGCCCAATATTTTGGAAGCAGAATTTTTAAGCCAGCTCAATAAATTACTCCTTAAATAATGATGAACAATCACTTTGGTATGATTTACCATTTCACTTACATTTAAATTCTGTCATACTTAACTTCCACTCAAATTATTATAAAATAAATATATAAAATATTTCAAATCAATGAAGTTCAAGAAGTCAGTCCTTGCATTTTGTAGTATATTGATATTAGAATACATCGCACAAATATAGACTTTACATAACAATGTTATTATTTTTACATTTTCATAACAAAGTGTATAAAAAGTGAATGAATGAGGCAACAATGAGCATTTATATATAATGAAAAACTTAAAAGTTAAAAAAAAAGCTTTATTTCATCCAATAGGGTATATGTCAAAAGTCACATGACCAACCCGGAAAACTGATCTCATTGCATCCGCTTGTCAGAGAAAGTGTTAACAGCAGTATGAACTGACGGCATATCCATGGATTTTTAAGGTAATCAGCGAAAATACCTAGTTATAGGTGTTTTAAACGTTAGTGTGAACTAGAAAAATGTAAAACGTTTTTAAATATCAATCTGCATATGCGGGGGACATCAGTTATGCTCATCTTTGCTCGCTCCTTTTAAGTTATCTTGAATAAAGCAGCTAATTTTTTCATGAAGCACATACAAAAGACCTATACCGGAAGCGATCTGATATGTTTTACAGAATACGGAAGTTAGATTGCGCATAACCCCTATAGGCTTTGATTAGGTTGCCTTTGATATTATTGGTCAACATATGTTTTCCCCGCCCACATGGCCTTGGTTACATCATCAGGAAAAGAAAATTCATTTCAGACGCATTTCAATTAATTTCATTCCATTTTTTTGTGTAGAGATGAGCTCTGCACAATAAGCTCAGAGATTCTGATTCTGATTAATAAGAAAATTAAGGTCATTTTTACAGATCCAGTTGTCTGATGGGTGTAGGAACAGTGTGAAGACCTAATTAACAGGCAGTAGCAGGAGACAGTGAAGTGTGTGTGTGGGTGTGTGTGAGAGTGCTTGTGAAAGCAGCAAGGGTCACATACCAATGAATGACTGGAGCTCAAGGTCTTGTGTTTCTTGCAAAGCAGTGATAGGTTATTTACTCAATGTCTAACACTCAAACACACGTGCACTGCGTGAGTGACACTGTTGTGCAATTATGCAGAGTGTGTTTACAGGCTCGGAGCCAGATTTTTAACACCATCAAATGCTGAAGAGTTTAAAACTACATGCAGAGAAAGGAATACAAAATATATTCAAACATAAAAAACTAAATAAAATGTGGGCGCAATTATTCTAAATAATTCACACTGATCAAAAGATATACAAAAACACTATAAAACAGGACCAGACCAGATTGGCAAAAGGTTTGGAAATAGTGAGTTAAAAAGGATGGGTGGTTGGAAAGTGCGCATTATTAACAGACTAATGAATGAAAAGGTTAAAAGATAAACGGTTTACCTGAAAGCGTCGCATGTCCCGTGGATTTCCTGCATTCTTCAGGCAGTTCTGATTGCATTTCAGGAAAAACTTGAGAAAAAACCTGCAAAAGAACAGAAATGGTTGGTTAGCGGTGGACTGAAGGAATCCATTGAATGTTCTGAAACACTAATACAGAATAGAAAAACATTTAAACACTATAAATGGGCCAGTTGACCAGGTCTCCAGTTTACCAAACCTGTGACAGTGAAATTAGACAGATCCAATCCAATCTCCTGATGCCACAGGAGAACCTTTGTAAGCTCCACAAAGATCCTTTGATTCTAGTTTTTAAGAAAACATCTATGTACTGGTGCTTTAAAGATCCTGTCAAATAGTTTGATGAGTGCAATTTTCTTATATGTTGATGTATTTCTTGTCGAAACAGGAACTGGTGTGAGAAAGTCCTTGTCCTTTTTATAGTGAATAGCACGCTTAAAGTACAGTAGCATACAGATGACCTCAAAGCTCACAGACACTGGGTAAAAGCCCAAATCATATTTTGATGAATGATGTGATATTAAATGGATGCCACCTTATTGGGACAATAAAGCCCTCCCTACACCTACCCGATGAATACTTTATTATTAAACACTTGTTAGGCACTTTATTTCCACTTTTCAAATATTTTCTTCATTTTTATTGTAAAAAAAAAAAAAATCAATCTGAATTGTGATAGGAAAAGGGAAAAGAGCGAGTTCGGCATAAGGCTGATACGGGTCGATCGCGTCAAAAGCTACTTCCATGCACCCTACTCCCTATGGCCTACACCACTGCAGACGCTGAGTGGCGTGCATCTTTTTAATCTTGAGTGGAGTTAGTGTAAATAACCTTTGCCAACAAGACAGGCTATTTACACTTAGTGTATATAAAATGTCATGTGGTGCAATTAATGTGACACAGAAAAACATATCCCTGAGAGAGGATCCCTGAAGACCCTCATGACTGCGTGTCAAGGTCAAAAAGTATCTTAAAATAGCGAATAATTTTACCTCTTTACAACAAGGTAACATTGGTTCAGGATGTAAAATGTCATGTTGTGCGTCTCTCTTTAAAAACATGATATTTTTTAATTAGTAATTCATTATATTTGTAAACAAATACATTTAAAAAAAACTTTAACTTGAAAAACATATTTAAAGGGGACCTATAATGCCCCTTTTACAAGATGTAATATTTGTCTCTGGTGTTTTTTTTGTAGCTTGTCAAATTTACCCTATTTGGGTGTGAGCAAAAACATGCCGTTTTTGTGTGTGTCCCTTTAAATGTAAATGAGCTGCTGCTCCCAGCCCCCTTTCCAGAAGAAGGTAGAGCTTGAACAGCTTGTGCTTTGGTTGCTCAACAACAACAAAGCTGGAGAATCTCACGCAGCCGAAATGAAGATTGTCAGTAACAGTGTTCAGCCTTACATTGTTCAAACCGGAGTCGGACACTGATGAAGAGACTCAGGAAGAAGTTGCAACTTTTAGAATGCAACTGGACGTTTCTGAATGGCTAGTGGATAAATGTATTTAGTTGCTATGGAGTTGATTCAACTCATCGACTAGCATGTGCCGTCATGTTGATCTTTTGTGCAAATCCAGAGTTAAACTGACCCTCGTATGTGAAGGAGTCTGGCGTAAAATGACGGCATGGTAACAACACTCTACAACAACTTTTCCTCTTCTCTAAAGCAGCCCAACATGGCCTCACCCCCTTTGTTACGTGTTCTCAGGGGCAGGGTTTATGTATATTTTAGAGTTAGTGATGTCACTAACGCAGGAAGAAGCTTGTTGTAGTCTCTACCAGCCGTTTGTTGTAGTCCTTAAAAGAGAATTTTTTAAAAGAAAATATCTCCCTTTGCATTGAACTCTAAGTGTCATAACTCTGCAGATGTTGTTTATGCTCTAACAGCAACATTAACTAAAAGTTAAAAAAGGGAAATCATAATCAACCACCCCTTTAAAAACATGATTGAATATTCAAGCTGTAAGGGAATACATTGTTACTTCTTAATTCATGGTTACACCACATGACATCAAACATCAAGAACTTTTCAATGTCTAAATAACCTACAAAAAAGGTTCTTCATAAAAAAAAAGCCATTTTTTGTGTGTGTGTATGAGTTTTTACACATCCTAAAAGTTCAGTAGCACAAACACATGCACAGACAAACACACACAGCAACAGGCAGTGTGCTGAAATGTGGAGCGTCCATCTGTCGCGCAGGGAAACGCTGCTAAGACAGATCGCCGATTCAAAGACACACACACAGACTCCCATCCAAACAGAAAAATATGTCCGTCTCTCTCATAATCATGGTAAGCAGAAAGCGGGCACATTCATGGGCACTATCACAAACCCTTCACTCACAGACTGGCATTAGAGCTATAACAGCACAATACCAGCTGCTATGACTGGCACAGTAACAGTGTGTGTGTCTAACTGGATAATGCCATGGCACACACCCGTCTGTCAGGACCTTTTTTTCTCGTGTATTTCTCTCTTGTCTCTTTGTTTGCAATTCTGTCTGTCTCCTTTGTCAATATGACACAATGTTATATAATGAATCAGCTATTCTTTTTATAACTTGTTCAAACACATCCACGATTGCTCTATTCCAAAAGCATCATCGCAACACAGAGGCTGTTCCAAAAGGTTGGTAACTTAATTATGCTACCTCCTAAGATTCAACATTTTAGCCAAATTTGATCTATATGTCTCTTATGTCTCTTGTGGCAATCCCAGAAGGCACTGTGAAAAATATACTTGTATTTTATTCAATACTGAAAAGTATCACTTAAAATAGTTTCGTTTATTATTGGCAAGACACTACAGGCAAAAACACTGTTGAAATTTGAGATGTTGGGCTGTTTGGTTTTTCATAACGTGTTGTTTGGAAAGAAAATATCCAAATTTTAATTTTTAATTTATTGCACTTTATCTAGTTGCACCAGTAGATTTACTTTTCTCATGAGTCTGAAATCTCCACTTCATATACACCACACTTTTATTCCAATTTTGTACAATATTTTGTTCCTAAAAACATGGCGAAAAGTTTTTTTTTTCTTTTTTTTCTTTTTTTTTTTTCTTTTCTCCAGCTGTTGGCAGTATTTTCTGATATATGGAGTGATAAAAAGTGATATCCAAAATCCCTCAGTAAAAAACTTTAATAAGTCAATAAAATTAAAGAATTTTAAACCTGGCTTCATCCAAAGTTCAGATTTCTGCTCTGAAAATGTATGCTAATTTTTGTACATATTTAATTAGATAATACCTCATTTTTAAATTTAAACAAAACATTTCAGAAAACTTTGTAATACATAAAATGTTTGAAATTCTTGTAATCAATCAACTGATGAAACTATGATGATATCAATTAGTTAATTTTTGTACCCTATTCATCTGAGGTGTCAAGCCTTTAAATAATTTAATAACATTTGTGCGTGCTGTGATTTTCTATGCTTATTAAAGTTATTGAAGTTGCACAGTTAACATAGCAACATTCTAATATCCTAAGACTGAAATCAATTGAAATTGTCAAGGAGAATGCCTAATTTGTGCATAATTAAAAAATCTCTAGTAGCATTTGTTAGCGGATGGCATTCTTTTATTAGGTGTTACAGTAGATGTTCGTTTGTGTGTGTATATCCATTTTGATATTTGCCAGGTTAATATCAGGAGTCTACTTAATACTTTTGACCTAATGTGGCCCGACAAGCCCAAATATAAAGCGAAGGTGTGTGTGGATCATCTCATGAACACACACTCACACTCACTCACTCACAGTCATCCTACAGTTCTATAATTGAAAGGACCTTGCTGTCGTCTTCAGTTAAGGGCACTCCAATGAAGGCCAATTACTAGAGGGGTTGAGTCTGGAGCCGTACTTACTTACACAAGCTAACAGTGAGACACCTGTGACCTCTCTGTAACACTGCAGATCACAATACATCACTGCTGATGAATCCATGAGAAAAACAGGAGGATACACCAAATGAAACAAATGTCCTTAATGGAGTGAGGGGAAAAAAGTGAATGAGAATGAAGCAGGGTCTTTATTTTATATTAGTGGGCCCACAAACTTCCGCACATTTTGTTGCCTAGAACTATTAATTTGTTTAGAAATACATTAATGCAAATAATTTAAACAACAACTTCAGATTAGTATGCTTATTTATTAAAAATTTTTTAGAAATTTGGTCCCACTTAAGTGGCCTTCCATAAAAAAATAAGTACAATGCACATAATGTGTTCATATTGTATTGCAAAACACTTTTGCTCCTATTGAGGTGGGACACGGGTAAGGTAAGGGACAGGTTTGGTGGTATGGCTAGGTTTAAGGGTATGTTAAGGTGTAAGGGATGGGTCAACAGTGTAATTATAAATGTAATTACAGAAATTAATTACAGATGTAATTACATGCAGTTTTTTTTTTTTTAAATATAAGTACAATGTAAAACATGTATGTACATAATAAGTGCACTGTATCAAATTATTAATTTAAAAAAGACAAGGTTAGTTCAGGTTGTAGTTCAACTTCACAAAATGAACAAACTCTCACACAAAAGTATAAATAAAAAGTGTGACAAAGCAAACAACTAGTCATGAATTATTTTACTCAAATCCAATTTCAATCTGCAATGCATTTGTCTACTGTAGGAAATGAAGACTGTTTATATTATATTATATTATATTATATTATATTATATTATATTATATTATATTATATTATATTATATTATATTATATTATCAATCATTTGAGAATCATTTAATCAATTGCATGTCATGATCAATAGATCAATAAATGTAAATATCTCTCTTAAACTAATTTCAAACTTCCCTTTTTTTATTAAAATAGTTAATAAAAACGCTAATTACAAGCCATGAATTCCTTTATCCGATCTATATTTTATATGCCTTGTGTAGAAAATTATATTATATTATATTATATTATATTATATTATATTATATTTAGTGATGTCAATCGAAAAAATTAACTAATTAATCACACATTTTTCTGTAATTAATGGCAATTTTTTAAATATATTTTTTAAAATATTTTATATTGTAATAATTTTATAGTTACTCTCCAAATTAGTGTGGAAACAACTTAAGGACAGTTTATTTTAAATATTTGTTTAATGGCATCTTTTTATGAATGAAGGCCAGTATCACTGACACTAATACTGCTGCTTTTTTTTTTTCTTTTTTTTTTTAAACATTAATTATAGGCATTCAACATTACAGTATAACTGAAAGCTATCAATTTCAACATTTATTAGCCTTCAAAAAATATAAACTTTAAATTTAAGTGAACTTAAAACAATCTTCACTTAAACCCATTATAAAAAAAATGCCATATTTACCTGTGGCCTTCCTACCTAGAAATTGAATAAAGTTATCAAACACTTTACAGTCTTCACTGCATAAATTCTAAATGAAACATAGATTATTCCTTATTAAAGCTACAATTCTCTCTGTTACCTTTGTTTTTTGATTAACATTAATGACAGACATCACATCAACTGGTTTATTAGGCTGCTGTCACTTTAAGAGCTGTCGCTACCGGATCTGATGCTCATTTTCTCACAACACTTTGTTCATTTAAGTCCTTATTTAACTCATTTAAGACTGCTCTTATGAGGATACTCGACAAAACTGGCACTCAGGCATAATTCTGCCCGTTATTGTTTGTTCAAGCGCGAAAGAGAACTTGATACTAGCGCATGTCTTTCTGTGCGCACAGACAGCGCGTTCTCGTTTGTCATGTGGCGCTTGAATAGTTTAAAAGCATTTGCGTGAATAAGAGCATGATCATACAATGTAACACCAGCCAAATTATGACAGAAAAAACGAATGCTGCATTAATTGCATTAAATATTTTTAATGCATTAAACTGGAAAAAATTAATTGCATGTAATTTTGAGAGCACTAATTATATTATATTATATTATATTATTTCACTCTGCAGCTGCCATGATCAATAAACCAATAAATATAAACATGTTTTAAACTAAATTCAAACTTTCATTTTTTAAAATTTTTTTTTAAAAAACAGAGCAAAGTGGTAGTATTGTGAATATAATTAACAAAAATTCACAGAGAGGGAGAATATGCTGAAAAGAATCACAATGGAATAATTTAAATACTCCCAGCACAGCACTATATTTTAGTGCCTGCTTAAACTAGATTACAAGTAGTTGGCGGTGAAGAAGCAGGTTTTTGCATTTCCTAAAAATCAGGAGGGCTGATATCATGATGAAAGAGGAGGAGTGAGAGGCTTTTGCGTGAGGTAATCTAATTTGGTTACTAAATGCAAAGCAGCGGCCATAGTTGCCTGTGCCATATTTCTGTATGGTGCGAGCCACACCAAGAGTAAATGAGCCCATGTGAACAGCACAGCAGCATAAATTATTCACGGGCTGAGATGGCAATTATGGCTCTGAGCACAACCAACATTAATATTTTATGAGGGCTAACGCACACTTCCAAGTGAATCAGAAAGAGAGGGGGGGAGAGAGAGAGAGAGAGAGAGAGAGATTGAGAAAGGGGGGGCTTCCCTATCCACTTTCTTTGTATTTTTTGGGTTTCTCTCTCTCTCCTTGAACTTACTTGCTTGGTCTCTAGCTCTCTCAGCCTTTCAAACTACTCACATCTGCATACTTTAAATTATCGCTTTCACAATTGCCCAAATCTCTACAAAGAGATTTTGAGTTGTGTTATTACACATTTATAACATAGTAATAAAGCAATTATAACATGCATTAAGTGTAAATATAAGCATTTACACATTTTATTTTACAGCACTGGAATATGTATAAAAAGGACACGCTAATTGAAATCAAACATGAAAAATATACTTAAACATGAAGGATCAATAATTTAGTTGAATACTGTAGAATTGGCTGCTGATGTAGTGGTGAGAGTTCAATGCTGACAGCAGCAGTCACATGATACCACTGTGACAACAGTGTCAATACTGTCATGCCAAGAGAAATACTAGGCATATTCTTGTGTGTGTTTGTGTATGTTTATGTAATCCAAAAAAAAAAAAAAAAAAAAAAAAGGGGGGGGGGTTATGTTTTATTTGACTTTTTTTTTTTTTTTTTTTTTTGGTTAACGTAAATTCAGAACAGTGTACCCATATGAACCTATACTTTATATTTGAGCCACAAACTAGTTTGTTACTAAATAGATTGTCATCTAATTAATAAACTCTCATATCACACATCATAAAATAATAGAGAAGTATCCCACTATTAATGTTAAAGCTTAGTTCACTAAAAAATGAAACTTTTCATAATTTTCTTTAAACCCACATGACATATAGTTCTCAAATCTCATTCTTGCTGACATACAATATGGTTTATGAAGATATGTTGCACCAAATCTGGCATCATTTACATCAAATATCATTGGTTATCAATGATGTCAAATCTGGTGTAATACATTTTGACCAGCCATATTTTAATGTATGCAGACCATTTTGCACTTTTTTGGATGTTTTTTATTTTTATTTTGCACTTTTATGATAGCCCTAGTCACTGTATGCTATTACTTTCAGTGGGGAAAAGCAGCGTAAACATCTCTCGTAATGTCTCCTCATGTGTTTCATAGAAGAAAGTCATATGGGTTTGGAATGACATGAGGATGATTTCATTTTGGGATAAACTATTCCTTCAAATGCCAGTACTCTGACTCAAAAAGGGTGTGCCACAATTACCAGATGTGATGTCACTCACTCATGATATCATGCCATGATTAAATCACTGCAATGGATTGACTCACTGCTAACACTTGCTATTATGTTTATAGATTAAATTTCTCTCTCTCAGTTTCAAATATGCATAAATACAACACAGACCCCATAAACTACACAGAAGGAGAAAATCACGTGGGAGCATCATTTTACACAAGCAACTCTTAATATGCAGGACTGGTAATTGCTCACCCCAGTGTGGGAACAGAGAGCTGTCAGTCAAACCGAGAGGTCCCAGGAGATATGGAAATCAAGTTGATGACTGGTTCACCTGGATCATATTCATGCTTATATTCTGTGTTGTAGACACAGTTATTCTATAACAAGGCATCTTGTTGGACTGCTAAGTTCAACTATCTTTTCTTTGGAGCTAATATGACTGCTTAAACTAGAAACAAAAGTAGATTATGAATTAATATGTTGACGGTTTGTAGCTTGATGCAAAACAAGTTAGTATTATTTTAATTATAATGTTTTTTTTTTAAATATATAATTAAAAAATATTTGTATTAAATCGATTCATTAACTGCTATACACTCTAAAAAATGCTGGGTTAAAAACAACCCAAGTTGGGTTAGAAATGGTCAAACCCAGCAATTGGGTTGTTTTAACCCAGGTTCATTTTAAGCTAGCCATATTGTAATTTTTAAACAATAGTTGGGTTAAATAAAACTGCCTAGCAGGTTGAGCAAACATTTAACCCAACCGCTGGGTTTAAACAACCCAATCGCTGGTTTTGTCCATTTTCAACCTAACTTGGGTTATTTTTAACACAGCATTTTTTAGAGTGTATAGCGGCTAATGAATCGATTTAATACAAATATTTTTTAATTATATATTTGAAAAAATACATTATAATTAAAATAATACTTCCTTGTTTTGCATCAAGCTACAAACCGTCAACATATTGATTCATAATCTACTTTTGTTTCTAGTTCAAGCAGTCATATTAGCTCCAAAGAAAAGATAGTTGAACTTAGCAGTCCAACAAGATGCCTTGTTATAGAATAACTGTGTATACAAATAGCATTTTGTAGTGTATTTAAATAACTTGAAGAATCACAAAGTGCAGTAAACAAACGGTTTGTACTACAAACCACTGTGTTTATGACAATAAATTCAAATAATATCGTAAGAAACATTGTGCAATATCAAGCAGCATGTTTTGTACAGCTAAAAATAACTGAAGCGGATAACACCGGAAGCCTCGCACATTCCATTTACAAATGGCCGCACTCACTATAAAGACTTGTAGTGTTACTTAAAAGTACTGGTTTTGACATCCTTATTACAGGCAGCATCTTGCATTGACCGAAAAGGAAATTGACTCTTCAGACAAAAGCACACACAGCCCATACTTTCACCTGGCAGGAAAGATGACCTGACCTCTGGAAACCTCTTTGACAGAGTCCTCAACAAACCAACCCAATGATAGAAATAGAGAAAAGAGAGGGCAAAAAAATAGTCTGAGAGAGAAAGGAAAAGAGTGAGACAGGTCTCCTTTAGTGTCTATTGTAAAAGGCTGAAGGCAAACAACTCAATAATTCATGAGAGCAAGATTGATTTTGGGGGCTTGCTCAGGGGGTCGTGGGGGGGCTGGTGTGGTGGTCTAGCTGGGAAATCATTAGCCCAGCTAACACACACGCACACACTCAGAGAGGCAGGGCTGATTAACGGTTAGCAGGGCTGGGAGGGTCCCGTACCTTGGGGGCTGGCAGATTTACTACTTTTGTTTTCTTGCACACAAACACTGGCTTTATACCTCCTCTTCTTTGTCTGTTTGTCTTCTCTGGGGAGGTGAATTGAGTAGTGGGTTAGACCAGGGCAGGAGACGAGGGAAAACAGAATGAAGCGAACTCAGAGTGAGAGAGTTTGTTCAGCTAATGGTTGTGTTGATTTTTGTTCTGTCTTCATGTCTCATGTTCCAGTCTTTCATTTGGAATTTATTTAGTCTCTTATTTTGAAAGTCTCTTGTTTCCTTTCTTTGCTTTCCTTTTCCTTTTGTGATTTCATTAGCATTTTTGTACATACAGCCCTCTTGTCTACTTTGCTGACTTTAAGTCATGTTAAAATGATTGTATTTATGAGTTTTCTTTCTGGTGTTGATCCATTTCCTGTTGAAGCTGGAAGGTAGGCAGGGACATATTAAAAGGCAATTTAAAGCCAAAATGTAGCCAACAGGCTTCAGTTTACATCATGAGTTGTGGTATTAGTGGGAGTGGTATTCTCATTCAAGCAAGAATTTGATTGGACCAGAAAACTGGACACATCCACGAGTGCAATATGAGTCATCAATATAATTTTATTATAATATTCCCCCCCCCCCCCCCCCCCCCCCCCCAAAAGAGACACACTCTAAAAAATAATGTGTTGGCTCTACGAAAAAACAAAAAACAAACAAACTAACAAACAAAAAAAATTATGTTTAACCAACAAGCTACAGCAAGCTAATTTGTAGCATTAACAACATTTTTAAGTTGATTACTCAAAAAAATTAAGTCGCTCAAACTACCAGAGTCGTAGCCCTGAAACCAATTAATCTAATCTATTTCAGTTCAAATCAACAGCTATCATAGCACATGCTAACATAACTTATTTAACATGTATATTTAATGAACAAGTAAGATATTACTCTTTTAAATATCAAACATAACAGCATTAAACACTAACAGGTTTTCCCTTCACTAAAAACAAATAAATTAACACTTAATTTGAACATTTATTCTCTTTATCAAAGCATGCTGGGAACTAGAAATCCACTCCTAATTTCCGAAGTTATAAAGACAATTTCATTAAGTTACTAGAACCTAATTTTTAAATGAGTTTAAATTACAGACGATATTAAGTTGATGTAGTGATCAACATTATTATGTCGAAAGAACTCAACAAATTAATGTTTGCAACTTAAAAGGTTTAATTAAAACAATAAATTTGAATTATTAACTTGCAACCATGCATTTATTTAAGTTGTGGTAACTGGAATTAAATTTTTTAATTACTATAAATTTTGTTTATTTTTTCAATGTTTAGGAATGAAACTCAATTTTGATTTCATGGGATCTTTATGGAAAAAAAACAAAACAAATGTATGTTGATTAAGTTGTAACAGTTTAAGGAACATTTAGTTTGTAGGCATTTTGCTAACAGTGAATGCTTCTCATATTGCCTTATAATAAGCCAATAGGGCTACTGGATTTTATCATCATTTTCTGCAACAGCATGAGAAATGGTAAAATACAAATCATCAGTTAAATATCTATTGTGCATCAATTTCTCTTTGTTTAAAAAAAAAACAAACAATAATAATAATAAAAAAGATCGTATGAATATAAAATAATACTTCTGAGCATTTGCAATGTGTTGAATGTTGTTTACTGGACCATTTCAGAGAGTTTCCATGATTTTTTTTTTTTTTTAGAACTCATTTCATATTTATCATTTAAAGTCATGCATGTTTCCCAATTTGAATTTTGTTTTCATAATTTGAAAAATGTTTATTTTCATCAAACTTCACTTGGTGTTTTTGTGTGTCTCCACAGAGAGCGAGGATATTTGTCTCTGATGGTACGTAAAATATTGTACCTTGTTATGGCACATCCAGCAATCATTAAAGCATTGAAACAAGTTTGTGCAGTGTACACAGAGACCATCTCGCACAGTCTATAACACAAGACAGCTAACCAACTCTACGCTTCAGGCATGTGAACGATTTTCTGCGCGTGTCAGCAGACAGCTTACACAACGCTGAGAGGCACTTTCCCATCTCAACCAGAAATGGGCTATCAAATGTCTCTCTCCACATATCAAAGGCGTAGATGTGTGTAAGTGTGTGTACAGCTGTACAAATGCTTGCCGGATACACATAACACCCTGAATATGGATGTTTCCACGTCATTCTTCTCGCAAATATCAAAAGAGCTGGAGGTGGCATCTGATGAGACGCATACTCTTTTGTCATCGCTGGCTCCACAAATAATTCATAGACAGCAGAGTGAAGTCAAGGCACTGAGAACTCATACTGACAGCCACTACGTCCACATTCTTCCACCTGTCTTATCCTGTCTTCAGCAGAGACAAATAAAAGGACAACAAGATGGTTTCCCGCTCCGGCTGGTCAACTGTCTCCAGATGATGACCTCATTTATGGTCCATCTGATCTGATATGGCAGGGGTTTGATTTGCCAAAGAAGAGAAGAGACTAGTGATGTCATGTGTGAGGCTTCTATAGAAGTCTTTCAGCTGAGAAAAAAATTGTACGAAATTGCTAAGGTCTTAGGTCACTGTTTCATATAGCAAATCAAATCATCTTCCATGTTGATCTGAGTTTCAAAATCTGGGAAAACTGCATGGGACTGGGTATCAAAATTGCCCACATTTCCTAATTCGATTCTGATGATGATTTTGATTCTGATTCATGATTCCGATTTTAATTCTATTTGATTCCAATTAATATGTGCATATATATATATATATATATATATATATATATATATTCACACTTGAACAGACAAAATTATGCCAAAATGCCCATTTTTTTCAAGTATCCTCATAAGCACAGTCGTAAATGAGTCAAATAAAGTCTTAAATGAAGGTAAAGAGTTGTGAGAAAATAGGATGCAGATCAGCATCATGTGCGTCAGATCTTAAAGTGACAGCAGCCTAATAAACCTGCTACAGTCTGTCATTAATGTCAATCAGAACAAAAGAAAAAGTAACTAAATAACTTTTGTGGATTTAATAAAAAAAATAATCTATATTTAATTTATAAATTATGCAGTGAAGACTGTGAAGTGTTTGATAACTTTATTCAATTTCTGGATATTTAAAATATACTCAGAGCTGTTATCTTGTCAAAAGGACAGCCTTCTTTGGTCATATTTACCAAGGGTATGATTAATTGTGAGCACTATTATTATATTATATTATATTATATTATATTATATTATTATATTATATTATATTATATTATATTATATTATATTATATTATATTATATTATATTATATTATATTATATTATATTATATTATATTATATTTTTTGTGTATTCCATCACTGAAAGTCCAAATCCATCAGAATGATTCAAACGGAAACTCCAAACCAGAATGTTTTTGAATGATTCATTAAAAGCATTCATTAAGTTGAATCATTTGTTTGTGAATCAGACTACACTGGTTGTGCCGTATGTTTCTGATTCGCTAAAAAGCATCAGCTAGTTATTTTGTGAATCAGACTACACGTGTGACACGGTCTGCAGTATGCGTGCAGCCCTTAAAGACAACATAATAAAAAATATCGGTGACGCACCACCACTGAAACGTACTGAAAGCTCTCACAAAGAGTAAAAGATCATTCTTCAAATAAAGATTGTAATTACTTAAAAATTAATTCTGTTTTTACCTAGCCAAAATGTCATGAGCTGGTATCTACGTTCGCAGTTAACCAATTCACATTCCGTTCACACTGGTTCAAAAACTGATTTCAGAGTCATCTCACAATTACCGAAATTCATATTTCAAATTGCAGCGTAAACATCAAATATGTTTATATTAGCTGTGATTTTGTTGCTTAACATCACTCTACCTTCAGCGAGGACAGAAAACACTTCACGCTAGAAACTTGTTGTATTGCGCCAAGCTAGTATACAGATGTTAAACGAATTCTGGTGTATTTGAGCAGCACCCATGTAAGCTAAAGGGTGCTTTACAAGATTAACACATTTCTGAACACACTCTATAAATCCACACTGTGCATTTTGTATGTTTATTGCATATTATGTTTACTTTTGCTAAGTCAAATTCCTAGTAAATCTTTGAAACGTACTCCTTTCTGATTCTAATCATGTTAACAAAATCTCCTAACAAGTGCTTTGATTGGCATTAGCTGCTCACTACTTCCCCTCACAAAATCCCTCCTTTGGCTCCATCTCATGTGTGTGGACTTTCAGGTTCACTCTCTCTCTGCTCTGAACATCTGCTCGCTGTTGAACTACGGTTGGATTTGCCCATCTAGCTCCAAGAGCGCTAGTTAATTAGTGGATGGAGATTAGGGAGGATAATAGACAGGGAAAATCTCCTGATTATCTCTCAGAATCCTGGGAAAGAGTTGCATTATAGCAGAGATGCCATCACCTTCTTATTTGTGTCTGGTTTAATTACTGAGGATGGGTCACATTGAGAAGTGGCTCTGATAGACGTGGGATATGATCAGTACAGCTGAGGATTATTTTCCGGTGGCTAAATAAAGAATATTTCATGAAGGAGGGTACCGGCAGAGAAAGTTTAAGTGACAAAAACAGGAAAGAGTTGCATTTTTTAAGGCTCATTTTAAGTGCGAATGGATTACAAACAGTCAAAGTTAAATGTGGTTTGACTGTCCACGTTCCCAAAAATATAAAGGTCACTTTCCCACACTCAGATACAGCTATAGCCCCAGTCTTAAATATGGCCAATGAATAATCATTATTATGCAATAAAGCAGATCTGGAGTTGTGTGTTTTCAGGAAAAAGGCCCAAAAAATGTTTGGACCAGACTCAAGGTTCTAACAGACCAAATTCAGCCAAAAAGCCATAAGGGGCAATTGCTATTATGGTTTTTACCTAAGAAAATTTGTTGTTCAACCAAAATTATTATGATGACAAGTAACTGAAATGACTGCAAAAATGGTACAAAAGCCTGGGTAAATAAAAAGGCTTATGCAAATCTCCATTCTTTGTGTTAATCTAATTTGTTAGCAGTGTTTCACTATGCAAGTCTGATGTTTTTATTCTCTTCTCTTTACCCCCTCATGCGCAGTTCATTATAAATGGCCGTGAGGGAAGCGTCTTTTATTATTTACAGTATTTACTTCAGGGGAAGTCATGGCTTTTGTCATATTTATCTTGCTGAAAAATGATCTGAGGAATGCACTTCACCTCCTTTGAACACAACGAAATGTAGTCGGCTACAGATACAGCTCATGATGGGTGTAATTCAGTGGGCGATGATATGATAAATCGCAATTAATCTATCTGATTGTTTGCAGTAAATATTTGTAAACATTATTAAAACAGGACACATTTAGACACACTACCGTTCAAAAGTTTGGGGTTAGTTCAATTTTATTTTTATTAAATTAATATTTTTATTCAGCAAGGATGCACCATAAAGATATTTATTGAACGATTTATACAGATTTCTATTTCAAATAAATGCTGTTCCTTAGAACTTTCTATTTATCAAATAATTCTGAAAAAAATCTATCACAGTTTTCACAAAAATATTAAGCAGCACAACTGTTATAAATATTGATAATAATAAGAAATGTTTCTTGAGCATCAAATCATCATATTAGAATGATTTCTGAAGGATCATGTGACACTGAAGACTGGAGTAATGATGCTGAAAATTCTGCTTTACCATCACAGGAATAAATTACATTTTAAAATCTATTAAAACAGATAACAGTTATTTTAAATTATAACAATATTTCACTATACTGCTGTTTTTTACTGTATTTTTGATCAAATAAATGCAAAGAGCAGAAGAGACTTTAAAAAAACAACCCCAAACTTTTGAATGGTGGTGTATAAAACATAAATATAATATAGATTTACATAAAAATATAACATAAAATATATATAAAATAATATATTATATATGAGATACTTTGTCAAATAAAATATATGTTTAAGTTTATTCTTATGACCTCATTATCTATTTTTTCTTGTTTTAAGCAAAAACCTTTCTTTTAAAGACTTAATTTCCTCCTGCTATCATTATAGCTGTGGTGTGAACTCTGCTATTCTTTTATATTTAGAACGATTTTTAGAACTATATCTTTATCTTTATAGTTATTGTCCTTGGTGTGAACGGGCCTTTATTCTAAAACAGAAGTATTTGGTAACACTTTAGTATGGGGAACACATATTCACTATTAACTACGACTTTTGACTCAATAAACTCCTAATTTACTGCTTATTAATAGTAAGGTATACCCCTTATACCCCTTTTCACAAGATGTAAAACAAGTCTCTGGTGTCCCCAGAATGTGTCTGTGAAGTTTCAGCTCAAAATACCCCACAGATCATTTAATACAGCTTGTCAAATTTGCCCCTATTTGGGTGTGAGTAAAAGCATGCCGTTTTTATGTGTCCCTTTAAATGCAAATGAGCTGCTGCTTCCGACCCACTTTCCAAAAGAGGGCGGAGCTTTAACAGCTCGCGCTTCGGTTGCTCAACAACAACAAAGCTGGAGAATCTCACGCAGCCAAAATGACGATTGTTAACAAAGTTGTTCAGCCTAACATTGTTCAAACTGGAGTCGGACACTGATGGAGAGACTCGGGAAGAAGTGAAACTGGGTATCAAAATTGCCCACATTTCCCAATTCGATTCTGATGATGATTTTGATTCTGATTCATGATTCCAATTTTAATTCTACTAAGAAGTTACAACTTTTAGAATGAAACTGGACGTTTCTGAATGGTTAGTAAATAAATTTATGTAGTTGCTGTGGAGTTGATTCAACTCATCGACTAGCATGTGCCGTCATGTTAATCTTTTGTGCGAAACCCGTATGAACACCCACTATAAGCGTTCCTGTTTGCTAAACAGAGCCATACACACCAGGCTAACGTTTATGATTGCTATCGAATGCTGTGAATGGTCTAATTTTTTTTTTTTTTTTTTCAAAAATATCGCTCGGACAGAAACACTCCTTTTTGACCAACCGAGCTTGCCAGGGTCATCTTGCATGTTATCCAAGCTAACAAGACTCTAAATAGTGTTCTGTGCTCATCTGTGCAGCCAACAACAGAACAGTTAGAACGCTTTGCTCTAACTTTTGCCTCCGCGTTAGAACTGGTACACCGTTGTCGCTTGCACAGTAATATGCATGCTAATAAGCAACTAGATAAAAGTGAGAATTGGACCATAAAATAAAGAGTTACCCAAGATTTATATTATAAAATGTCTTAGATTTCAAAAATTTTATTTTGGTCACACTTTAGATTAGGGTCCAGTTCTCACTATTAACTATGACTTTTGCTTTAATAAACTCCTAATTACTGCTTATTAATAGTTAGTAAGGTAGTTGTTAAGTTTTGGTATTGGATAGGATTATGGGATGTAGAATATGGTCATGCAGAATAATGCATTAATATGTGCTTTATAAGTACTAATAAACAACCAATATCCTAGTAATATGCATGCTAATAAGCAACTTGTTAATAGTAAGAATTGGACCCTAAACTAACGTATTATGGTTATTTTATATATTTTTTATATTTTATTTTTAAATATATCCTGCAATTTCTAAAACAATCAATAGTTTCATTAAAATCAAATGCATCTATAAATATATCTTGCCGTTCATGTGCAAGAAAACAGTCACACACACTAGTTCTAGAAGAGGGAATTGTTCCATCTGGGATGGGGAGAATGACGGCGGGGGGAGCGTGGGATTTTACAAGAGCCAGTGATCCACATTATGACTGAGTGTGTGCGTGTCTGTGTGTGTGTGTAACCCAAGTCGGGCACCAGAGCAGGCAAGTCTAGCGTTACACAGCCTCCAGGCAGCTACATCTGCACCAGGTCTTGTCCGACAATACACAGAGACTCCAGCCAAACTCTCACACACACTGACATCATCCATCGGTGGGTTCTGCTGTATGTTACTCACACCCACCGAGCACAGGTAGCTGATACTGGTGCCGCACAGACATACCACAGGATAAAAAAAAAGGAAGAATCTGGACCATTTTGATTGTGACTATTCTGAACAACATAGTAAAATCGGACTTTTACTTCATTTCTGTAGTATATACTGTTTAGTATGCACAGTAAACAAGCCCACTGTGTGGAATAGTGTGTCCAATAATGCAATGCACATCTTGCTTTTCTATTTCCAGTGTGACAAGCGAACAAAGAAATTGCAGTGATTTTTTAATCTCTATTTTGCCTACGATTCGAGGAAGGAAATAGTGAAGAGTGAAGGGATCACGTGTTGTTATGTGGATTGCGAGAGGTCAGCTTTGACCTCGGATGTCAGGGGTCATGACCCCATAGAGAGCCTGGAATAATAATCAGCATGACGGCAAACAGATGTCATTCATTTGCGTACTGGTAAAATTTGTAAACTTGTGCTCCCTCTTTCTCTGAATAGCACTGATGCTATCATACATCAATGACAACTCAAACTGGACTAGGAAGGCTCATTTTTGTTGTGAAACTCCCTTCTTTCCTTCTCTCTCGTCATGCCTGCAGGCTCTTTAAGGTGATAGATGGCGCTCTGTGTCTCGTGCCAACAGCACAGCCATGGCAGACCTCTGGGGAGGCTGAACTGCCATCAATAATAGAGAGACTAGTACAGACTCTCAGTCTAGACTAAGAGAGTTCAGTTTGGACACTGGTAAGGTGTAGTCTGATTATGGCATTATTATAAAGAACTGGCAAAATACCAGATATGAATCTGGGTCAAATCTGTTGGGCTTTTCAAACTTACAAATGGCAAGGACTCTTAAGGATGGTGATCCCCATGCAAGGAATTTTATTCCTAATGTACAGGGTAGCTGTATATATTTGTGTATGAAGACACATTTATACTGGGTAGGAGGCATATTAATCATAATATTATTAAATCATACAGTGCCATTCAGAAGTTTGGGGTTGGTAATGTTATGTTTTAATGTTTTATGCTCACCGAAGCTGCATTTATTTGATCAAATACACAGTAAAAACAGTAATATTGTGGAATATTATTACAATTCAAAATAACTGGTTTCTATTTTAATATATTTTAAAACATAATTTATTCCTGTGATGGCAAAGCTACATTTTCAGCAGCCTTTACTAACCATAGCCATTCTAATATGCTGATCTGTTGCTCAAGAAACATTTATTATTATTATCAGTGTTGAAAACAGTTATATTTTTGTGGAAACAGTGACATTATTTTCAGGATTTGAATAGAAATATTACAAGAATAGCATATATTTGAAATAGAATTTGTCACATTACAAATGTCTTTTATTTTTAATTAATTTAATGCAACCTTGCTGAGTAAGAGTATTCATTTCTTTCAAAACATAATCCTACTGACCCATTTATTAGTTTAATTTCTTACTGTTAAAAAAATAAAGCTACCAATAGAATAACCTTGATTTTAAAGAATTATTGCAATTATTTCAAATACATTTATCAATTTTTAACAGATCCCCTAACAACCCCTTATGGATATGTTACTGCGGATATATTTGATATGTTTTGTTTTCATGGTTTTTACTTTAATTGACACAATAGAATTGACTGGGAAAAGATGGGTGGCGGGATCATGAAATGAACCGGCCCAACCAAGTTTGGATCTGAGTCAAACTCGGGTCATCATATATAAGCATATATTTGCCCAACTAAGGCCCTGTTTCCACCTGGTATTAAGATGTGTTTTGGTCGATCGAATGACAAGTGGATGACACTAAACAAGGTCTAAAATGTTAGTTAGTCGAAAACACATTTGACCGGTGTCGCATTCAACTGCTTTCATAGTGTAGACGTTCATGTGATCAAATGCATTCGAACAGCCACAAAAGACCTACTCTCAACCTACTGAACGCATAAACCTTATGGGAAACGCGCTAGCCAGATGGGATTTAACCTTTGTCGGCTGAAGACCCAAATTTGGTTTGAAGATAAAAAACGTACCAATGTTCTTCTCATTTCTAACACGCACCCACTTGTGGCTTTCAGGGCAAAAACGAAAGCTGCTGCTCTCTGTATGTTTTTCTGTCATCTTTTGCGTTCATTAATAAATTGTGCAAGCTCATTTCGTCCATTAGATTAAAAGATCTGAAAAAGCCCATACATTTACCCGCCCATAGACCCTCCCCTTGAAGAAATCAGGACAGAAGTGGTTGAAAGTGGACAAAAGAGACAGATCTTCAACCAAAAATGCATCTTAAGCAGGTGTATACAGAGCCTAAGTCTCCAACTGATCAGTATAAGCTTCAGGGGTGTAATTTCTAGCAAGTTTATTTACAGAATTACTACTGTACCTTTAAGGTTTTTATATGTAAATGACCTCTGCTAAACTTTGTATCCAGATGCAATTCACACTGTTGTACATAAAATAAAGTACTGAATTTGGAAAATGGTCTTTATATGACAGGTTATCATGACCACAAACCATTTTTGCAGCTTAGTTTTCACAATTGGGCTTGATTTACATTGAATGCTGTTTCTTTAAAACAGAAAGGCGCGAATATATGTGTCTGTGTTTATGTACCAAAGGAGAAATTTAATGATGAGTGTATCACACAGTTAGTGATATGACAGCATCATCTCACAGTAGCGAGTGACAGAAAGAGTGGCCTCAGCACCTAGCCATTGGTTCATTTCTATTTCAGGTTCAATCTTTTATTTAGTCACAACATCCCAGTGTCATGAAATATTCATGGCAGCATGTTTCTCGTCTAATACCGCTCGTGTCCTGTAACGCCCTGCCATCTTTAAATATTTCTCAGAACAAATGCACTCTACCCTGTTTGCCTCGCTCCGCCTCTGCTGCTCACCTCCGCTGGACCTACGCGGGAACGGTCAACCGCTGCATTAATGGGGCCAACCAGGAAGTGGATGGGCCCTGACACTGCAGTAAGGATTTTATTAAAAATGTATCAAAAATGTATTCCAACACTGCTAATTTCTGTCTTTAAATGTGTTGGGGAAGCTCCTTAAAAACTACTAACTAGTCATAATTTAAGTACATCTAAGATAGTCTCTTGCTTGATAGTCTCTAACTGATACAGTATTAATTATATATTATATATATATTTAATCAATTATATATATATATATATATATATATATTAAAATGTGATTTCTAATTTGATATAAGAACAGCAATCTATTTGCTGTTTCTGTAGTAAATTTACAGCTCAGAACAAGGTGAATTCCATATAATCCATGTCCTAACAAACCCACAAAACAATTTAATGTCATAACGATTCCAAAAATACTGCAAGGTGGTATAAAAAAAAAAAAAAAATGGCTGGATATGATATAGCAAAATAAGTCTTGAATATTGACTATGAATTCTGACAATATAGGCCCGTCTTACTGTGGTCTACAGCTCATTAATTTCAGCAGGGGCCAATCTGACAGGCTTCAGGACCAGCTTTGCCTTTGCTGGAGTTTCTACAGGAGTCACAAACCCAGCGGAGGGGCTCATTTTCAGCTGTACCACCCCCCACAGCCCTGCTACAGTCTCCACGGCTGACAGTGATAAATAGAACTGTTAGGACTCAATGTGACAGACCGGACAGTTAAAGACTGTTACTGGATTTAAATGCAACCTTATATTCTGTTATTTTAGCCAAACCATCGAAAAATTAAGCATCATTAGAAAGTTCGCAAAATGATGTACTACAGTACACAGCTAAGCATATGTACACTACAAGCAGATTTAATCTGGTTTTCCTTTTTGGTGATTACAGGAAATCAGTGGTACATGGAACATGGTGTGGACTTCACACAAGAGCTTATTTAGTAAATAAGGGGTCACAATAGACCGCCAGAAAGTGTCATCATGTACTCTTGGCTCTTAATGTCATCATTCACATATAGTGACAAAGCAAGACTCTTGGACTTAAATTAAAGAAATTCATGGCTTCACTGTTTAATTGTGACATTAAATATAAAATTGAACAGCAATAATGTAATACAGAATGGTGATTTATTTATGGCTTGTTGAATTATACTGAATATGATGATGATAATAACAATTATTATTATTATTATTATTATACTTAAAATAATTAATGATCACAGCTTATTTAAAGGGGACCTATTATGCCCATTTCACCATGTAATATAAGTCTGGTTTTCCCAGAATGTGTTTGTGAAGTTTCTGCTCAAAATACCCCACAGATCATATATTATAGCTTGTCAAATTTGCCCCTATTTGGGTGTGAGCAAAAAGACACGGTTTTTGCATGTGTTCCTTTAGATGCAAATGAGCTGCTGCTCCTGGCCTGCTTTCCAAAAGAGGGCGGAGCTTTAACAGGCAGCGCTTCAGCTGCTCAACAACAACAAAGCTGGACAATCTCACTCAGCCTAAATGACGATTGTCAGTAACACTGATAGAGAGACTCAGGAAGAAGTTACAACTTTTAGAATGAAACTGGACGTTTCTGAACAGTTAGTAGATACATTTATGTAGTTGCTGTGGAGTTGAAATCTGGGGAGCAAAATCTGAGCAGGTCGTTTTTTCACATGCTTGCAGAGAAAGGCTTACCAAAACAAAATTACTGGGTTGTATTTTTTTACGTTTTCTGGGTTGGTAGAAGCACCGGGGACACAATTATAGCACTTAAACATGGAAAAAGTCAGATTTTCATGATATGTCCCCTTTAAGTAACTTATTTAATTTTCACAAATAGAAAAAAAAAAAAAAAAACCACAACAACAATAATAATAATAAATGTTTCAATTATTAGATTTTTAAATTGTTATTAGAATTATTATTGTTATAGATTAAATGACTAAGTTGAGTATTACAGTTAAAATAGACCAGAAAACTCAATAACTCAACAAAATCTGTATCAAAACTGTGACAAAATGAATGGGGAGGCATTAGGAGCCTTGGAATTTACAGGTCATATAATTAGAATATCATCAAAAAGTTGATTTATTTCACTAATTCCATTCAAAAAGTGAAACTTGTATATTATATTCATTTATTACACACAGACTGATATATTTTAAATGTTTATTTCTTTTAATTTTGATGATTATAACTGACAAATAAGGAAAATCCCAAATTCAGTATCTCAGAAAATTAGAATATTGTGAAAAGTTTCAATATTGAAGACACCTGGTGCCACAGTAATCAGCTAATTAACTCAAAACACCTGCAAAGGCCTTTAAATGGTCTCTCAGTCTAGTTCTGTAGGCTACACAATCATGGGGAAGACTGCTGACTTGACAGTGGTCCAAAAGACGACCATTGACACCTTGCACAAGGAGAGCAAGACACAAAAGGTCATTGCAAAAGAGGCTGGCTCTGTGTCCAAGCACATTAATAGAGAGGCGAAGGGAAGTAAAAAATGTGGTAGAAAAAAGTGTACAAGCAATAGGGATAACCACACCCTGGAGAGGATTGTGAAAAAAACCCATTCAAAAATGTGGGGGAGATTCACAAAGAGTGGACTGCAGCTGGAGTCAGTGCTTCAAGAACCACTACGCACAGACGTGTGCAAGACATGGGTTTAAGCTGTCGCATTCCTTGTGTCAAGCCACTCTGACAGCATCAGAAGTGTCTCGCCTGGGCTAAAGACAGAAAGGAAATCAGGGTCCCAGAGTCTGGAGGAAGAGAGGAGAGGCACACAATCCACGTTGCTTTTCCAACAGGACAATCTACAGAAAATCTATGGGGTATTGTGAAGAGAAAGATGCGATATGCCAGACCCAACAATGCAGAACAGCTGAAGGCCACTATCAGAGCAACCTGGGCTCTTATAACACCTGAGCAGTGCCACAGACTGATCGACTCCATGCCACGCCGCATTGCTGCAGTAATTCAGGCAAAAGGAGCCCCAACTAAGTATTGAGTGCTGTACATGCTCATACTTTTCATGTTCATACTTTTCAGTTGGCCAAGATTTCTAAAAATCCTTTCTTTGTATTGGTCTTAAGTAATATTCTAATTTTCTGAGATACCGAATTTGGGATTTTCCTTAGTTGTCAGTTATAATCATCAAAATTAAAAGAAATACACATTTGAAATATATCAGTCTGTGTGTAATGAATGAATATAATATAAGGTTCACTTTTTGAATGGAATTAGTGAAATAAATCAACTTTTTGATGATATTCTAATTATATGACCAGCACCTGTATATGGTTTGAGGTATCATTTATGTCTGTTTCACTAACGATGCAGGACGAGCCATGTTCAATATAGTACATGTGTGAAATAAGGACTAAATGTATTTCTGGTTTCCTGGCAAAAACTGATGAGATTGAATTTTGTTCTTTGAGGGAGTTTCCCCTCTTTCCGCTTTTTCGGTTTCCACTCGCACTGAACGACCTTGAAAATCTGCAAGCTCGACAGGAGCTTTAAGGATTTTTAAAGGGCCAATTTCATCACAGACTTGTCGACTAATGACAGGATCACAGCTTTTAGAAAAAGACAAGAGGCGTGGGGGTAGGGGGGAGCCATATCAAAAAACAAACCACTCAGACGCTCTCCTTTGAAACACGATACCGGTGTCCTTTACAAATTGTGGGTCAAAAAAAAAAACAAAAAAAAAAAAACGGGGAGATAAAAAAGGTTAAAATGATGTAATGGCAAAGCTGTTCATATGGTACATCAATGTTCACACAAACTCTACATATCAGCACACACACATGCTGGCAGCCCCCTCTGCCGCGCCGGCGTCACCCACATCGCTTTTCGCGCCAGCTGACGCGACGGGGGAGTCTTTCTCGCCGAGAAATGGGAAGGAGACAGGAGAGCGAAGGGACGGGTGGCAGAGGACGTGTTGCGGCCCCCGCCGTGTTTGTCAAACAAATTAAACGTGTTGGAGATTCCTCACCTGCCTTGCGCACCGCTGCCGCATATGGCCCACCCGTTCAAAATAAGGAAATATGCATACATTAGCATACCTAATAACCAACCCTCTCCATTTAATATGCAAATGCACTGAAATATTACTGAACGCCGTCTGTTCTAAATGAATAAATTTGAATTGCAATTAGAATAATCCTTTATAATTAATGAAAACTGTCAATTTTGGTTCAGGAGTAA
This sequence comes from Elopichthys bambusa, assembly GCA_037101425.1. Taxonomy (NCBI): domain Eukaryota; kingdom Metazoa; phylum Chordata; class Actinopteri; order Cypriniformes; family Xenocyprididae; genus Elopichthys; species Elopichthys bambusa. The sequence continues at coordinate 24,674,632 of CM074450.1, read as the reverse complement.
TTTGATTAACAGGATGATGGGATGATGGTCGGGCCAGTTTGGGGAGGGGGGGGGGGGGGTTGTGGGTTGCAGACAGGGGAAACGGCAGTACATTGGAACTGTGACTGTTCACGGGCGGCAGGGAGGACCCCTTCATTATTGATTACACTGTCTAATGAACCCTGGGAGAATGGCCTAGGCCACGAATACTGGCTGATTTGATAGGCCAGCCATTGAGGTGATGTTTTAGTTAATCAGGGCAAAGCCGAACCCTCCTCAACCCCCCTCTTTCGCTCTGTCCTCTGCAGGAATTTGGAGGGAGTCATTAAAAAACCATAAAGAAAGCAGAAAAAGCAAACTGCCACCCTCATAGTAGGTGACCTCATTCTTCTCCGAAGAAGGTAAAGTGTGTGCTGACGTCATCATCGGTGGGTACATGGTACCATACATCATTATCATGATTATAATGCATTTGATTATACATTCATTTTAATAATCTCTCTGCGTCACAAGTTTTGATTAACGCAAATTGCACGATACCATCTAACAGTCAGTTCTGAGTGCTAGGCTGTGCTGTTTCAGCACACTGGATTGCGGATGTTTAGTGAACAAAATGCAGGGTTTTTTCCTCGCTGAAAAAGCTGCACGGAAAAGTGCCGCAACTGTCTACTGAATTTGCCCTCAAACATGTTCACAAACATGACGGCTGCATTATATGGCAGACGCCAAACCTTCAGTCATAAAGAAACTATACTGTATAAAATTATGTGAACTATTTCTTTTCTCAAATGAACTTATATAATTAATGTGGTTCAGATAACATAATATTTTGAGTTTCTATTTATTAAACCTCTTTTAATCTCCTTCATTGCATTAACTCAAACTTTTAATTTCAATGAACTCAAAATTTGACGGCAACCAGGTAACTTGTTTTTTTTTTAAGTTAAACCAACAATAATGTTTTACAGTGTACAGGGACCAAATTCCCGAACCCCAAAATCCCAAAACACACAAATTTGAAGAAACAAATGTGCTCCTACCTGCTCGTGCAAATTGTGATGAAGACCCACGGGACATGAAAGAGAGGAAGAGAAACAAGGAAATGTTGATTAGTTAATTATACGCTTAATTTTAAGCCATGTGCTTTGGAAGCCAATATCTGAATAACATTTGTAAAGATCTCCAAAGGTGTAAAGTAACACAGATGGAGACGGCTTACAGTTACAACACATTAAAGAGGCTGTCAAAACATGAAACACATTACGAAAGGAAAATTGGGGGGTTTTCTTTATAAATAAATCTCACCAGCATTAAAAAAACAGGGGGGGGGGGGGGGGGGTTATTTGGAAATTTGAAGAGCACAATGTTTAAACTGCATTTTAACATTTTTATGAAAATCAGAGAGGAAATGCAACATATGCAAAACCCAACTAGAGAAATATGTTTCCAAAATGAAAAAAAAAAAAAAAAGTTTTGCAGTTATTAGTCCATTTACTGTATATGAACTTTGATGTAATCTATAATCACTTTTCATCTTAGAAAATTGGCCAGAGATATTGATGACATCATCTAGCTCACAGAGGCATATACAAGTTGTTGTCCAATACAATTCTCTCTAAAAAGAGAATGTCCTCCCCAAATACCACCACCCTGGAACTGGATTTTTTTTTAAGGGTGTGGTGTAAACTAAATTCTTTGGTTACACATAAAATGGCCTTTGATATGTCATGTTCCAGTTTCATTAGGAAGTATGTAAAAATAGGAAATCACACAGATCACTGCAGACCATTTCAGGTGGTCTTTAATATTGCATTGGCTACCATGTTAAGACAAGCAGTAATGCATAAGATGTTTTATCATGTAAAGCTCGCAATGTCCACACCACAAGTAGTCAAATTAAAGACAAGAAATAGTGCAAAGTAAGGGCTAAATTTTCAGACAGAAGAGTCAAAGCTGTGGATGTTGGAAATGAAATAAAGGTCTTCCTCTTTGCCAGATTGTTCTAGAAGCAATTAAGTGTTTTCTGGCAGGTCGCTAGTGCTGCTGGACCTCGTAATGGTGTCATTTACACTCCAGTCACAAGTAGCTGTCGCTCAGCCCTGCCAATAACCAGCCGGAGACGCCACACCAATGTAGCGACTAATTAGCAAATTAAGTTGAAAAAAGCAGAGCCCGTAATTAACAGTTATTATGGCATTTCAGGAGTTGTAGCTTTAATTAGTGCAGAATGGGTGCTTGCATTTCAATGCTGCCTCTCTCTCTTTCTCCATCCACACACACGAAAGCGTTCCAGTCGCTGCCTCGCTGAGTTAAGTCTTTTGCTCTTAAGAAAGCATCGCTCCAACAAAACCATGATCAAAAAAGCTTGGGTCGTGATTTGCTACCGGAAATGTAGACGCTGATTAATCTGGCTTATGCAAAGCTGCTGTGCATTTACTAACGTTTTATGCAAGTTGCAAGAAAAAGGTATAATTTGGGTGCATTACTGTGTACCGCAATCTATCACCAGCAAAATTGCCTCTTCTTTTATTCCACTTCTCCTTGTTTCCTAACTTGCTGCATCTTTTTTTCCTTAAAAGTTGTTGCTGTATTTTTACGTAAATGCATGCTATGTGTCTGTGTGCGCTCCACGTCCATAATGGGCACCTTTTTACCACGGCTCCCTCTTGCATCAAAGTCAAAAGCTGCCGTTTTAATTAAGTGACACTAATGAGCTTGTTGAAAGAAGGCTACTCTAGTGCTCTAGCGTGGCAGTTAATGTGTTTATACGGGGTGTCGTCCCTGATGGGTCTCCTCCTGTCCACTTCTCCTACAGCCTTAGGGATGAGGACACAAAATGAACTCAGGAATTAAGCTGCATTAAGTTTCTGAGAACATTTTATATTTATTCACCCACACTCATCACCAGTCTTGCTAGGTGCTATAGGTTTTAATGACGCTTAGGTGGATGCTAATGGAAAAGTATGGGATACACATAATTTATTATTATTATTATTATTTTTCAATAGTTTAAAGAATCTGAAAAAAGAATCCTTATGTTGTTTCAAACCCGCAAGACTTTCACTCATCTTTGAAACACAAATCCGAGAGATTTCTGTCCCGCCGCTGACAGTTACGCAACTACCACTTTAATGCTTCAAAAAGTTAATCGAGAGATCGTAAAACTAATCCATATGAATTAAGCAGTTTAGTCCAAATTTTCTGGAGAGACGTTCAGCGCTTCCAGGTTCTACGTCAGAACGGCGACTCAATATTGGCCGACGCTGTATATGTGATGGCTGACGCATGCATGTGATGCAGACGCAGGAGCCGGCCAATAATGAGCCGGAGTTCTGACGTAGAAGCTAAAAGTGCTGAATGTAAACAACGTAGGAGAATGACACAGAAGATACTGTTGAATAAAGTCATTAATTTTGTTTTGTTTTTGCGCATAAAGAGTATTCTCGTCGCTTCATAAAATTAAGGTTGAACCACTGCAGTCATGTGGACTATTTAAACTATGTCTTTAGTACCTTTCTGGACCTTGAAAGTGGCGGTTAAATTGCTGTCTATGGGGGATAAAAAAAACCTCTCGGATTTCATCAAAAATATCTTAATTTGTGTTCTGAAGATGAACGAAGATCTTACGGGTGTGGAACGAAATGAGGGTAAGTAATTAATGACAGAATTTTCATTTCTGGGTGAACTAACCCTTTAAATATACATATAAAATAATAATTGCTTGTATTAAATTACGTATTAAGCACAGTTCTAGGTTATCTTTTTGGTAGAAAGTACAGAGATGACAGGAAATGACAGAGATGTTTTCGGGCGTTCATATCTCTTTTTACATGAAAATATGTAAGATTATGTAAGTGAAATGGATTGCATACAGCATTTCACACTGACTTGTAGTCTTACTAGAGTGGAATTTTTGTGGTGCATGGATAAATAATGCTACAGTGACTGAGCTATTTATTATTGTCAGATCAGGTTGCATAAAGAAGGGTGGGTATGACTTCACAAACACATGTGAGCATACATGTGCTACCAAAGTAACAAACACTAAGTGTGCATGACAGGGCATGATTGACAGATGGCATTCTGAATGCTCTAGGATGGACAGACAGGTGATGCTTATCTATGCGGGGAAATGTCAAAGTCTACCAGACCCCATCAGTCACTTATACACCACCATTACCATCTGTAGACCACGCCTACTGCTAAATGCCAAGTGCTAACCATTTGAGCTGCATTACACTTACAAAGCCATGCTGGGTGTACTTCAACACTTTCTTATTCTTATTTTACCCCAGAGATTTCAGGTCACCTCCAAATCTGAAGTCACTTTGAATACAGCTCATATGACGACCGCTCATCTTTGAGTCCTCCCTCTATCTCTCTTCTCTCTCCTTTGCGATTGTTATGGAAATGCTGAGCGTCGTCTTGGAGATTACTTATCTTTCAAACGGCCTAATCCTGCCCAGGATGCTAAATTCCTCCCTCAAAACGCATCTTTGTTTCTGTTCCGTTCTCGGCTTTTGTTCATTAACTTCTTGAATATTCATAACATTGATGCAGAGCTCGTTCACTTTCCCCTTTTGTTTTTGCATTTTGTTAAATATTCAGAAAGCGGATGCAATTAACATGTTGTTAATGAATAATTAATCAGAACTAAAGCAGCCCCCAAATTTATGCACTTTAATTATTGAAACCGTAAATATGAAAACACAGTCCTGGTGCCTTATCAACCCCTTATTTAGTGTGTGTTCTTACTTTCAAACGAGTCCATATGTGTGTGTGAGATCATTATGATATGCAGTACGACTTTTTAAGTTCATGCATGTGCATGTTTCATTGCATTCTGCTTTGATCCATAAGCCTAAACAAAATGACAACTCCATGGCCAAGATTGTCCATATAGAGGACTATACAATCAGCCCAATGTATCGAATATGTGCCAAATGGACCCAGGTCAAAATAGTCATATCATTCATATTTGAAACCCATAAAACTTTTTTCCTGTGGAACAAAAGAGATGAATTTTTGAAGACAACAGGCTACTAGCCGCTCTTTTCCATTTAAAGGGGAACTATAATGCCCTTTTTACAAGATATAATATAAGTCTCTGGTGTCCCCAAAATGTGTCTGTGAAGTTTCAGCTCAAAATACCCCACAGATCATTTAGTAGGGTAAACGTACCTATTAAGCTCAAGTACCCATTAAGCACACTACCATCTTTGAGCTCAGATCATAAAAAGAAAAAAGAATGCATTATCCTACTTGATGTCTTAACCAATTGATGTGTTTGTTACTACATACCTCCTGTAATTTCAAGAAAAGCAGACCATTGCACACAGATATGGGTATCCATGTGTTCACACTGTCTGGCAGCCATTTTGAAAGCAGTCTGAAAACTTTCACCAAAAGAGGAGTCCCTTAAATGTGCATTTTTAGGGTGGTTAAGCCTTTGGGGGGTAGTTATAACTACTTACTGCAAAATTAAGAGATTAATGTTTAGACTTTTGCATATTATAACCTGGAACCTGCATGTGGAAAATAATTACAGTTAGATCCAAAAGATAGTTTTAGCAACATAGCACAGATGCTACAGAACATAGTTAGCTTACTAGCTGTATAATATTGTTTGCTTCAATAATATATTACTTAACAGGCATTACTGGCTTGTACTTTTAAATCCATAATATTATAAATTTACAGTTTATTAATGGTCTGTGGTTTTACAATGCTGCAATTTTTAAAGAAATAATATTATAGTAAGGTGAGCTTAAAGGGTGCACTACTATGAAAATCACACAGCTTCAGTGTGACATCAATAAGAAAAAGTATAATTTCATAGATATTGTCAATAATAGTTGTTCATATTAAAATATGTATAAACTTAATACATGACCTAGATTATTTATTTCACAAAATCCTGTCCTTTAAATTTAATGTAATATTTATTAATTAAAAACTGTTGCTGCTCCAATTAAGCTCAGTGTGCTCCCTTTAAGTTCATCCACATTAAATGTCTATGTAAATACTTCATAAAACAGACTTTAAATATTAATTGATGGTTGTCACTTTAAGTTAATCTTTATGAAATGATTAATAACTTATTTTCACAGTCTTAAAGGGTTAGTTCACCCAAAAATAAAAAAATACCCCATGATTTACTATGGAAGTAAAATAATGCCATATGTTTCTGAAACAAAAAGTACTTTGAATTTCACTACTTTAAAAAAAAAAAAAAAAAATTTGCATTACATTAACCGTGCTTGTATTTTAATGCATTGTATTTTAAGGGCTTGCGTTTTTATGGGCTGAAATTCAACACGGTTGTATATTTAAGCTGTGAATATTTCAATTCAAAACAGTTCACACACATTTTTATTGTTAAAAATTCAATAATCCATATTCACCTTTCAGATTTCACTTCCAAAATATTCATTCTGTTTAAAAATACAACCTATAATATTCAGCATGCAATTTTCTGTCCATTTTATTTCGCGTCCACAAATTCAGTGGTTCAAATTTCAACAATTTCACATCCGGGAACTGCAGGAAAAGCAGTAGAGTACCGAGCATAATCTCCATCTGCTGTTAGTCGACCTCACCAGCAGGTGGTGCAAGCACGTGTTGACGAAGAGCAGAGCAACAGTTAGAGCAAGACATTAATTTCATTCATTAAAACGAATTTATATTAACGGAGCAAACGGTAAGTGCATGTGTGATTATTATCAGGGACAGTATATATGCAGAAAAGCTGATAAAGACACAAAAGTTGTGTTTAGATTTAATTCAGTGTCTTCACTGTTACTTTCCCTGTGTAGCCTACATGTAAGCAGGTTTCTCTACAGTGAACGAGATTATAACATTTTCCGATACTGATGTACAGTTCAAACGTTAAATCTGAGACATAACTTTCCTTAACTTTATATTGCGGCTGTGCTGCAGTACTGGGGTTTCTCTCAATACGTCATACTCCAGGATTCCCCTGTCGTCGGGACATATAGAACGCTTAACTTATCCTTATAGACTAAATACAGTGATATAAAACACCACCAAACTCGCACCAGTTTGACACCAAGCGTTTCCTAGTGAAATACTGGCATAAAGTTGTCTTGACATTGGATGGTCCATATTCGCAAATTTAGGAACACAGCTCACACTTCGGTTGCTCAACAACAACAAAGCTGGAGAATCTCACGCAGCCAAATGACGATTGTCAGTAACAGTGTTCAGCCTTACATTGTTCAAACCCAAGTCAGACACTGGTGGAGAGACTCAGGAAGAAGTTACAACTTTTAGAATGAAACTGGACGTTTCTGAATGGTTAGTGAATATATTTATGTAGTTGCTGTGGAGTTTATTCAACTCATCAGCTAGCATATGCCGTCATGTTAATCTTTTGTGCAAATCCAGCGTTGAATTGACCCTCGTTTGTAAAAGCAGTCTGGCGTAAAATGAATGCATTTGCAACTCTTCCTCTTCTCTAAATGGGGACTGTTGAGCTACAAAATGACAAAAAATACCATTAAAGTATCATAAAAGCACCATAAGACTTATTGCTATATGACTTTTCACAAGCCATTCCAAGCTATTCCAACTTAACGAAGGCTGGCAGAGGTTCTCTATAAGATCCAAAATACCACCGCACAACTGTCCTTACATTATAATGAATCAAAATCGTGTGTCCTGGACGTGTGACAAAAGTCATTGACATTACTGGCACCATATTTGATTTTAAATCTACAGATTTTTAATGAATAATGACTGAAATTTCAATCTGTTTGTCATGCAAAGCTATTCCATGGCTTCAGAAGACTATAGTAAACAAGTCATACAGACTACTTTTATAATGTTTTTTTGTCGTTTTGCAACTTGAGAGCCCCAGTCCCCATTTACTTTCATTATATGGAAAAGAGCAGCCAGGACATTCTTCAAAATATCTCCTTTTGTGTTCCATGTACATGTAAAACATTTCCGCTAGAACATTAACTGAGAATTTTTACGGACTTTCCTTTAACCCTAGAACACGACAAGGCAATGTGCAATAATTTATTTTAAATGTTTTTTTTTTTTTGGTGAACTATCCCTTTAAAAGTGCTCAGGCCAGATCCAAGAATACACGTTACACCCCCTGCCGCAGCACTGAATTACGGTCTTATTGCTTGCTCATTACACCATGTGTGTGTGCTTCTGCGTGTGTGTTTGGCGGCTCATTAGGGCAGATCTAATTATTACTGTTGCATGCAAAGGCTTGCTGGTCATGTTGTTTGCAAAGAGGGAAATGTTGTCCTCGTTGCACCCTTCTCAAGTCTGAGCAAGAAAGAGAGAAAGGCCTATCCAACCCTGCTAATTGAGATTTGTTTCTGGGAAGGCACCGATGCTGAGCATAACAAGAGGAACTTGACCATACGCCACATAAAATTCTCAACTATGCACTCCAAGAATAGGCATCGGTGTGCAGTACAGCTGTACGTGCTTGCTCAGTACTTCAGGTAGCTCAGTGCACATTACAGAATCATATATCGAGAAATGCTGAGGCGCGCAGACGAAAATATTCTATATGTCCTAATACGCCGCATTGGCTTGTTATGAAACGCCAGCCATTTATCTTTAGCATCAGCAAGATTAAACTGCACTCCATATAATGATGATACTGCTGACACTTTGCACCTTATATGTCTTTTGAGAGAGAGGGGAGAAAAAGGAGTGAAACTACTCTCTTGTCCCGTTTTGCACTCTCTTTTTCCCTACCTACTTCCTCCTCTCCTCTTTGCTCAGGTTCCTGGTGAAGGATGATATGTGACAGCAAGCCAAAATTCCTGTTAATAAAAGGGCCTCCCCCTCTCTGCCAACAGTGTGTTTTAGAGCAGCGGGGAAAACGCTCCGTTTCAAGTCGTTGTGAAGCCCGGAGAGGGTTGTGACAGGTATCAGTGACTGCAGAAGTCGGAAGAGAAAGTGTGTGCGTGTTTATGTGTGTACACGTGTGTTGAAGACTGCATCTGTCATACAAACACACACACACACACACACACACACAATCGTTACACTGGAGAAGGCTGACAGCTCCCTGACTGTGGCGCAGGCTCGCGCACACACGCGGGAGCAGATGCCATGCTCCTACCATCAGACACAATCAAACGCTCCTGCTAGCTGCCTTGCCATCGCCTCGTTTTTGTTCCCACTCACAGGATCATAAATAAATGAACTGGTTTGAGAAAGATAAAGGCTTTGAGAAGGCAGACTTGTCAAGGCATGCACATTCAGGTGTACCTGATTTGGCAACGTATTTGCTCTTAAAATCTTTTCAAACAGGACCACACTGCGTAGAGCACCAGATATGAAGTTGTCTTGTTGATAGACCGATAACAAGCAGTCAAACGACTTCATAAGAACTAAGACAAAGCTTCTGAATTATTAGTGGTGCCTGCTAAGAAAAACATCACTGTTACTATTGCTTATACTTGGGTGAGAATAAAACTCTAAGCCAGTGTAATTCATACTGTTTGTGCCATGGACATGAATGAGAACACAAATCAAGCAGCTTGTTGAAGAAAGCTGACGTACAACATACGATTTTCATCTGGTTGGTGATAAACATCCGATAGACTTACAATCTGATAGCACAGAAGCCATATCTAGCTATTTGAATATCAAAGAGGTGGTTCTTCTGACTTAGAAATGGAAGAAACCACCTAGCAATGCCCTAGCAACCTCCGAGAATTGTGGCAGCAAGTTTTGCTGAGTAGACTTTTTCTTACAAAAATGTAAGAAATCTAGTTGTCTTGAAATGCTTAAGATTTAAGCTTTAAATGCTTTTATGTGATGTTCAGCTTTAAATACTTTTAAGGTGTCTTTGTGATTGACACCTTAAAGTGTTTTGGCTTTCAGACACACATTTCTCAAAACCAATGCTAGTTGTAATACTGGTCCATTATTATTTTTGGATTCATTCATCAGCATTGGGTACTACCAAACATTGTTTAAAAAAAACATATATAAAATGTATGTTAAATTGATATATATTATGTAATAATATTATATAATAATATATATTATAGTCTGCCATGCAATTTCCCGATTTACTGATAAATATTAATATTGGTTTCTTTTCAAAAAAATTGTGTACACTGACCTATGTATATTAATAAGGTCATATACAATGATGTTCCTTCGATTGATATGAATTCACTACACACTGTAAAAACTATAGAGGTCAATTTTCAAGACATCCCACACTCTTAAAGTGTCATAAATGTCCGTCAGATGCACATTTATGGGAAAATCTGTCTTTCCTTCAATGTTTCTTGAACATCCTCAGAATTATTTATCTCTTGCCGCAACAAGAACTCTTTTGTTACTGACAAGCTGCTTTTCTTTCTGATAAAACTCTTCGCGGCTTGAATGAAAGAGAGATGATGCTGTCAGGCCTCTGTCTTAAAACTGCTCTCTTCAAGACAGCATCATTCCTTTTAATTAGCGTTCCAGCAGTGATCAAAGATGAGCCACCTCTGCTGCAGGAAATATCGATACGCAACAGGAAAACTCTGTCACACAAACGTCAATCCCTGCCAGGTATAATGCTGGCACCGTTAAGATCCATGCCAAGTTGGTATGCTGGCGATCTGTCGTAGAAGCTCTTACAAGAATGAGGATGATACTGTGACAACTGTCACATATTCATGGAACGATGCCTGCTTAATTATCTAGTCAATATAAACACATATTCTAGAAAGAGGATGATGATTACAGAACAGATGTATTCGAAAAAATGAGTTGACAAACACCATGTGGCAGTTTGGGCTGTACGAAAACAGATCAAAAAGTGTGTCATGTTACTCATACTAACGATGCAAGATGTACAGAAAACTGAGAGATGGTGAGCTATCAAACATGTCTTTAACAGTTAGACATTTAAAATCATTCATAAGTTTAGTTGTTAGCAACTTTGTTATTTACTTATTTAATCCTCATATATTCCTTGACTAGGCCTATTCTATTCTTGTTCTTGTCCATCATTATTATAATATATAGGCCTATATATATATATATATATATATATTCAAACTTCTGCAAGATAAGCTCAGCTTTAAGTGTACTTTTAAAGTACTTCTGAAAAGTGAAAATCTCATTACATTTATATTGACACTCGTTAGAATGTTCGCCATTTAAAATGGCCAATGATTACGTCATTGTAATATCTGCATAATGAATTGTAACTGGCTTTTTTTGCTTTTGAATGCACCAAAAGTTCCTTGGTCTAAAAAAAGTTTCATGTTTTTGAAAGTCTCTCATGCTCACCAAAGCTTAATCAAAAATACAGTAAAACAGCAATTTTGTGAAATATTTTTACAATTTAAAATAAATTTTATTTTATTAATGTAACGTTTTTAGTAATTTTTTTTTTTTAAGTAATTTATTCCTGTGATGGCAAAGCTGAATTTTCAGCGTAATTACACTAGTCTTCAATGTCACATGATCCTTCAGAAATCATTCTGATATATGCTGATTTGGAACATTTCTTATTATTATCGTCAATGATAAAAACAGTCAGGCTTCTTAATATTTTTATTAATATACACTTTACTTAAAGCCTTTATGTATAATGCATTATAAAGGTATTCATAATGTATGTTATGATGCATTATATGTTTTCATTAATTATTGTAACCAAAGTTAAAATGCATTATAATAATTGCAGATTCCTTATTACATCTGATTTTTTTTTTTTTGTTAGGGTTAGGTAATGTGTTTTAATGCATTATACTTTCTAAAGGCGTAACATAAGTATTATAATGTATTATAACATGGGTTACAATTATTCATGAGATCATAAAATGAATTATAACGTGCATTATAAGGAATAATTAATGCATCAAAAATACTTTCATAATGCATTATATATAAAGGCTTTAAGTAAAGTGTTACTGAAATTTTTTGTAACACACTTGATCAATTGAATGCATCTATGCTGAATAAAAATAATTTCTTTAAAAAATTATATATATATATATATATATATATATATATATATATATATATCAAGTACATTTTATATATATATAATTTTTTATGTATTAAGCTGATTATTAATCATGGTGCCCATTTACAGTATAGCAACTAAACATTATAGCTGTAACAATTGCTGTACATTTACCAAAACATAATAGTCCATAACAAGCATCTTGGCCCTCATGTGCGATATCAGTCATCTCAGAGAGCGAATGTGTGTGTCTCCACCTTGTTTTCCTCACTCGTGCTGTTTTTGAACAGTGATGTCTCTGAAGGGAATAGAGAGCTGCCTGATGTTTGTGCAAACCTCTCACAGCACAACAACGTCTCTTCACAACACTCGGCAAAGGTGATGTTTGCCCCACTCAAATGCATCTCAGAAACTTCACAAAGGCTGGCCGAGGGTCTCTATAAGATCCAAAATACCACTACACAACTGTCTTTACATTATAATGCATCAACCTGTACAAAATCAAGTTTTAGCATTATAGAACTTTTTTGTGTTTTCAGGAAGTCATATATATGTAAAGAAAATGTTCTGATCTGAAATTTCTGTGATAATTTATTCAAAATTGAAAATTGTCATTATTTACTCAAACTTATTTACTTTCTTTCTACTGTGAAACACAAAAGGAGATATTTTGAAAAATATTTAAACATGTATTTTGTCCATAAACTAAAACAGTATAGTTCACTTTTTACGCATACACGAGGGTCAGCATACATTGCGTGTGACACGGATTTTGTCATCAGAAGAGTATGTGCGTACTGTACTGTTTTAAGCGCTGTTGTAACTGTTGTAAGCGCGCATACTTGTACATATAGGTTGCACACGCGCATTTAATTTTTTTTGCAGTAATTAGTTTATCCACAAGGTGGCAACCGTGCCCTGGGGGCATCGACTCACAAGGTAGTCAAAGAAAACCTGCATAAATAGAACAGACCGAAACGCATGCAAGCTACAGCAACAATGGAGACTTACATTGACGCAAGATTGTGCAAAGAGGTTAGAAAGTACCCTCATTTGTACAACTCTAGCATGAAATAATACAAAGATGTTTACATGGGCTGTAACTCGTGGCGAAAGATTGCTCAAAACTGCGCATACACTAGCGTACGCGTAAAAAAAACAAAGTATACCCAGGGCTTAAAAGTCACTGGGATCCAATATTTGTTTGTTTGTTTGACACAAGGGGATGAGTAGATGATAATGGTGAAGTACTCTGTTAGTGTATCTTCCAGGGTAGTAAATATCACTTTATGCCCACACTGTGAAAAAGTCCTCATTCAGCACTCATGTCTTCTCTGTATCTGTCATCTTCATAGTTTCAAGCTCCAGCATGCTAACACATCGTTGCTAGTCTGTGCAGACCCCCTGACTGCCACAAATCAGACTGAATAGGAATGAATTGTATCATGGTGGAAATTAAACTACAATGCTGAAAAATCCAGCATTGCTGGTCATCATAATGAGGTATGTTTTGCATGCTGGGACCAGCAAGGGATGCTGGTTGCTGGTTTGCTGGTCCTCAGAATGGAAAGCCGTACTGCCGGACCAGCTACATCAACTTAGTTTTGCTTTCGAACAGCTGGTCCACCAGCTAGACCAGCACTATACCAACTTTAGTCTCGGCCTCAGACATCACGCCCACGTACTGCTGGCTGAACGTCTGATGCATATGGCACAATTAACTGGAAACAAAGTCATCATCTGATTGGTTGAATTCTACAGGATGTCCAGGAGACGTTTGTGTCACATTCTTTAACAGTCCACCTGGGAAAATAGATGTCGTGAAGCCAAACCCCCTTATGGAAGAAGCAAGCCATCGTGTTTACAACTGTAACAATAAGCGCTCAGGATCAACTAAACGCTGGATTTTCAAAAGTATGTGAAGTGTGTAAAGTTTGAGGCATAGACTCATTAAAATATGACAGAGAGTTATACATACTGCTCTGTTATTGTAGGGACATCCACGTTACATTTTTATGCCCCTAAACCTGACATGGAACCAAACAAACTGTTGACTGGTTGCTTTACATGTCAGTCAGACAGCCTCTGGGCAGTCCTTGGCTGATTAAAGTTGTCATGTCAGCCTGAAGGTCTGGCTATGTGAGGCTATACCAGCTCTATAGTAAAAAGAAAACAACTGCACACTCACTGAAGCATAAAGACTGGTTTAATATACCAACATTTCGGCTCATAGCCTTTGTCAAGGTATAGTTTAACAAAAATGGAGAATAGCATAGCCTAAATAGGAATGGTAATTATACACAGCTGAGAACAATGAGATCAGAACATCCAATGAGTAACTAATTAGCAATTGGATTCAAACATGAGAAATAACAAACTCAATAAATTAAACTATACAAGCAAAATATAAAAATAAAATTACAATCCAGCAAATTAATTTTAACATCCACAAAACATTTTACTGGAAACAAAAACATCAGAATAATCATCACAACATTAAATAATAAACCGATTAAAAAAATAATGCTGACATAATTACCATTCCTATTTAGGCTTTACTATTCTCCATTCTTGTTAAACTATACTTTGACAAAGGCTATGAGCCTAAAAGTTGGTATATTAAACCAGTCTTTATGCTTCAGTGAGTGTGCAGTTGTTTTCTTTTTACTATACTGCAATTTTTTCTCAACTATCACCTCTTCAGGTGTGTGTTTGCTATTCCGTATTCACTATACCAGTTCTAAACAGAATTAACCAGCCTGGACCAACATGGAATTAATGCTGGTTTATGCTGGTTTTTCAACAGTGTAAGGTGACCAGCTTTTGGAAATTAATTTGGTTCTAATTCAACAATCTAAGGCTGCTGTTTTGAATGAACAGGGACATTTCCAAAGACAGTTCCCATTTTAGGCTGCCTGTCCCCAGGAAAAAAAGGGACCGTGAATTAAACAAAGAAGATCAGGGAAAGACGCTTCTGTCAGCCTGGAAGTTAGCGTGCACAATGGAAGCTCTTTGCTTTAAACAAACACATTAAATAACCTTTAATCCATCTCATTGCCCACTCTCTTTCTTTCTCTTTCACCGATGACAGGAACACCTCTCCACTCAGGTTGTCCTCGTTTCCATAATCAGCCGAGTTCAATTATTCTACTTCCCAACGCCAAGCTTCGCTCACAAGGGACCCTGCATGCATATTAAAATCCTCTGCAACTTTCACCAGCAATAAAGTATCAGAGAATAATATTAGAAGCTTTTCCTTTTTTTTAATCTGGCACTTTTCCATCCTTAGCACGCACATGCACTCACAAACACGCACGCATACGCTTGCATGCTTTCC
Source organism: Elopichthys bambusa (assembly GCA_037101425.1). Taxonomy (NCBI): domain Eukaryota; kingdom Metazoa; phylum Chordata; class Actinopteri; order Cypriniformes; family Xenocyprididae; genus Elopichthys; species Elopichthys bambusa. The sequence goes on along the minus strand of CM074450.1, from coordinate 24,659,342 downwards.
CCAAAACAGCATAACTGGTTTCTTGGGACCTAATTAACATCACCTGCGTTAATTACTGCCTCAAACCAATCAACAGCTTTCCCACTAATTGGGTTTTTTCTCTATCAAGGCCGGAAGTCGCCATGGAGACATGTCACCTGAGGCGTGATGTACACACACACACCGAATAAAAGGGGACAGCCTCCAATTTAGGCTTGTTTGCGTAGCCTCATCAACACACACCTTATGCTAGACTTGAGGGATCAACATTGAGCTGTTGTTTTTGAAGCGGGCGATATGAAACGTGCCCAGGTTCGAGCAGTCGCTGGGAGCAGCTGCGAGAAACTCTCTCCCCAGAGACGCGTGCCAGTCAAGATCCCATGTGTGCACGCGAATAGGAGAGAGTGAGTGCAAATGTGTGCTGTTTTTCTGCGTTTGCATGTGTTACCTTACACGTGATGCCGTGTTGTTGTGTAAAATCATGCAAATAGCACAAAGATGGAAGGACCGCTGAGGGTAAAAAAAGGTTTGTGATGATGTACGGGTAGAGACGGTCAAGATGTGATGGGATTGATTTCCTTTCCACAGATTCTGTCACATAGACACTTTTGGCAGGCGGCAGGGTCTCTTCTTGGCCCCGTAAATGTGTTGTAAAGTTAGAGGGGCCATGGGGCTGGTCAGTCAAGCTCAAAGGGGCCTTCGAAAATCGATAAGGGCTTGTCAGAGGGAGACGCTGTCACTTGTAACACTGACTGCAACAGACACACAAATGAGTGGTGTGTGCTCGTGCAAAACTTGCTGTCATGACTGCTAGGGCATTGCTATACAGCTGGTAGAGGATTGTGGATGGTTTCTAGAGTGTTGCTAGTGTAATGTGCAGGGGTTTCCAATTCTACTTCTGAAGGGCCAAGTCCTGCAAAGTTTAGGTCTTGGTACACCTGTCTGGAAGTTTAGTGATCCTCAAGACCTTGGCTGCATCTGAAAACTTAGGCAGCTGACTTGTTGCCTTGCTGCCCTATCAGGCAATGACCCTGCAGGCAGCTTTTGTGCACAAAGGTACTTCATGAAACTGATTTCAGTTCTCAAAATCGTACCTGTGGGAACATATTTAGTCTTTGTATATTTATTATATGTGCACATTGTGTAAGGGAGACTGGCAAGTAAGAATTTCATTGTGCAGTCTAAAACTGTGGTGTTTTTTACTGTGCATATGACAAGAAATGAATTGAATTGAATTGAATTTTTGCAAAACGCAAAACATGTACCAATACGTACACTGCCGTTTCTAACAGAAATGAACACTAGAGGCAGTAAAACAGCAAGCACTTTTATTCGTTTTCATACACAGTTATGATTACAAGGTCAGATTATGGATTAATAAAGACTTGTTTTCACATCTCCTTGCACAATATTAGGTTATGATTTCAAACAAATACATTTTAGACTTTACATCACTTAACCAGCTCCATATGTTTCGCTTTTCTGATGTAACAAGCTTGCTCAATAGCTCAGCTGGTACGTAATTGTACTTGGGAATGATTCCCGTGAAACATGACTCACGATAAAAGAGCATAAAAGAGCTCAAAGATGAGAGATCAAAAAAAGCTAAAAAGGCATGCATAATAGCGTTTTTATGTCACAATTACTTTTGTTAACACTGTCGGGTAAGTTTAGGTATAGTGTTAGTGGTATGTTATTTTAAAACATAAGCTTAGCGCCAATCACCAGACATTTCAAATCAGAACTGCGGCGACGTAATATAAAACGTACCATATTTACGTTCATTTGTTTCAGAAGAAAAACACGCTTTTAGCGCCCCTCGTGGACATTTCACATTGAAACTGTCACGAAACGTACATGGCGCTACGTATATTCATTGTGCAAAAATGTTCCCACAGGTACGTTTTTCAAATGAGCCTTGGCTGGATTTCAGGCAGACTTCTGTGGCAGCGTAACAGTTTAATGATCTACAGCAAAATATAGCGAGCTTTGGTGAGAACTAAACAAATATTTATTTACTACAGTAATAATTACTCACTAGAAATGACATCAGAAGTGGAAAACGTTGGTCAAAAATGTACATTTACACACAAACTAACCAGAAACAGCAACTTTCAGACGTCATCTTTATTTTTCTAGCTCAACTGTCACGAATAGAACGCACAGGATTGTGGGATATCAAAGGCAGGGAAGGATACATCTATGCTGCCTTCAAAAATCTCATGAGAACAGAAGTGACGCTAACTTTGGATTTCGACGTGCCTTTATGCCTTCCTAGCTTGGAATGTGTCCTCCAAAGGCAGCATTTTTAAGTTTTCGGATGCAGCACATGAATTAGCTGCATCAGCTGTGTTTGATTAGGGCTGAAGCTAAACTCTGCTGGAAGGTGGCCCTATAGAAGCTGTTAGACATCCCTGGTGTTGTGGGTGGTTTCTACAGTCTTGCTATGTGGATGCTAGAGTGGATTTTCCTGACCCAAAGAGTCCATCTCCAAGTCTCTATGATGTTCTGGTATCTAGAAACAAGCTAGGCAACTACAGCAAACTAGAGAGTTGAGGACTGGGTTCTCAAGGCATGGATCCATATACGTATCCAGTACACACATGCACATACTGTACAGCTTACTAAATAATTCAATCATACAATTGGTGTAGGAGGCATAAAAAATACAAAAAGACAAGAACAAAGCAAATATGAGATGAGGCATGAGGCCTTTCAGAGAGTCAAGAGCAAGTGTGTGAGTGTGTGTAACCATCACTAAACTCATGCCTTTTAATAGCTTATGATGGCTTCCCTATTGCTATTGTGCAGACACCAGTACAGGGACAAACTGATCTCGCTCCTCACAAGTATTAATATTCACGTAATGTTCTTGATGAACCAGTATAGACCAACTGATCAAAAGCCTTTTTTGAGAGCTGGCCACTGAGGAACATCTTCTGACAGCTTTCGGCTATCAATCCAAAACCTTTTCACACACTCACCTCCAACCCCCACGAGGAATTTCTGCCCAATACGACTCCCTTGACCACATACGTGTGCGCCTCTCATGCAATATTTAGTGCCCAGAATGGAGGCCATAAAAAAGTGGCCAGGCCTCTGCCATTGTAAATTATAAATCGCTATTGATTTTCTCCGCTTTTCTTTTGCGCTAGCAAAGCACCTCAGGCTCATTGTGAGACACTACTGGCAGAGAGCACTTTATTAGATTAGGAGAGAGCTCTCTCTCTCTCTCTCACACACACACACACACACAGTTTTAACAGCACATGGGATGTCATGGGATAGTCAATTGCCCAAATTCGACAATGATATCACTGCTATAAAAGAGAGGGCAGAGTGAAACTGAGGCTGGATCATGGTCCCTGGGCACACGTCTTTGGAAGACCCCCAAACCCCCTCTACAACCACTACCCCTAGTGCCAAAACCCTATTTATTGTTAAGCGACAATGATTATTTGGCTAAACAAGTGAGGTTTTAGTAGATTTACTATAGACAACTAAAAACAGTAGTCAGGGGCATTAGTGGCCAACTTGTGCAGTATGTTTTGAGGGGCCCCGTCCCCTAGTGGTCAGCTTGTATTGTATGTGGCAATGGGGTTGGGGCCCTTAGTGGTCAGCTTGTACTGTATGTGCTGGGGAGCCCAGGGGCCCTTGTGGTCAGCTTGTGCCATATGAGCTAAAGGGACCAGGGGACCCTAGTGGTCAGCTTGTACAGTATGTGCTGAGGGGCCCAGGGGCCCCATGTCCTCAGCTTGTGCTGGGGGGCTGAAGGAGCTAGTGGTCAGCTTGTATTGTACGAGCTGAGGGACCCGGGGACCCTAATGGTAAGATTTTGGTAAGGTGTCTAGGTGCCCTTGTGGTCAGCTTGTGCTTTTCATGCTAAGAAGGCCAGGGCCCCTCGTGGTCAGCTCCCAGTAAGTTTCCATGTTGGATGGAAGACTTTGAAGAATTAGTTCACTTCAGAATTAAAATTTCCTGATAATTTACTCACCCTCATTTCATCCAAGATGTCTTTCTTTCTTCAGTCGAAAAGGTTTATGAGGAAAACATTCCAGGATTTTTCTCTGGTGTAATCACCGGTGTAAATGGCCGATCGTTTCACTAGATAAGACCCTTATTCCTCGACTGGGATCATGTAGAGCCCTTTGAAGCTGCTTTGAAACTGCAATTTGGACCTTCAACTGGTTGTACCCCAGTGAAGTCCACTATATGGAGAAAAATCCTGGAATGTTTCCCCTTTTCAAATGAAGAAAGACATAAACATCTTGGATGACATGGGGGTGAGTAAATTGTCAGGAAATTTTAATTCTAAAGTGAACTAATCCTTTAAGTTTCCTTCTTATGGACCTTTCCACATTTTGATTTTTACACAGCATCATGTTCCACCATCAACAGTATTATACTCCAACTCTACCTGCCAGGAAATCCCATGCTGTCAAACCCCCCTTCATTCTCATCTCTTTCTTTCTCTATTTGTCGCTCTTAAGCCTTCTTAAAAGCATCTCACAAGCTTTAAGCAGAAAAGACCTTGGCTAAGAGCATCTTTCATGTTACCGCACTGTCTCATTAAAGAATGCTTTGCAGCTTCCAGCCCTCCTAATTCAATTAATGTTTTCAAAGGGGGCTTAACTCTACCACCTAATTCATCTATTCTTTAGCTACTGTGTTAACAATTAAGCTCATACTGCCAGGGGTTAAGACACAGTTGGAACAACAAGGATGTTTCTCCACAAAGTACTGCCATAATATTTGGACGTAGTGTGTTTGTATTGCTCTCAGATGTCAAGGGTTTGGAATTTGACGGCATTGGTGTGTGTATCTGTGAGCGTGTGCCTGTATGTTTAATCTCCTCTCTTTCCCTCACTGTTTTCCCAGTCTAAATGCGAGCAAGCTTGTTTGTGCAACACTTCTCGCAGCCTCTCGACTGCTATCGGCTCTATTTGTGTAAACACTCAGGCACTTATCTAATAATTCACTTCAGTCTGCCACCTCAGAGAAACACTGGATTTAGAGGCTTCATCAACATGACCGCCACACAACTCTCTAAAGCATCTGCCCAGTGGGAATCTATGGCTTATGTAGGTTGTATTGTTTTCTCTGCTAAAGATTATGTTGTCGTTATAACAAATGAACTTTGTTTGATTCCATACCCTCAATGGAATCTGCACTCTGTACACAGGCAAAGAACAATTCAAATTTTGACATGTTGAATTTTGTGAATAAAAGGTGCACTACATAGCTTTCATTTGAGTTCCTATGTCTGCAGATTCTATGAAGATCTACTATAAAAATATCTTTGTCGCACAGATGTCTCATGATGATGTTCTCAGGTTTGTGAGGTCTTGTTGAGTGAGAGAAAAATATGAGGGGAAAAAAGTAAAAGGGCTGGCTCTGGATTCCTGCAATTGTGTCAGCAGTGCTCTAGTTCCACCAGATCCCGCTTCTAGATTTCAGCTCGACGCTTTCTCCCCTAACCTCTCACTGTCTCCTCTCACAGGGCCCCTTCATTAGGATTTTGCAGCCATTCTAACACCCTTTCTTCTTTGACAAGGCAGGCATATCCTGTTACTGACGCCAAGAAAAAAATAGCTCTGGTAATGGCACGTCGGAGGGCAAGAGCAACCCATAGGACACAATTATTGCTTCCCGTATGTTAACATGTCGAAGAAAGTGTCAAGCAGTTTCAAATCAGTCTCTAACACTCTGCAAACCTATTTTACCAGCATTTTTCTTCTTCAACAAGACTCCTCCAACATCTTTTTAAGGTGTGCAATTCTTTCATAACTGGGTTAAGTTAAACTTGCATTTTGTTCACTAACTAATAACATGAACAAATGTTGTACGATAGAGGGCAGATGTTGAGAAATCAACAGCTTGCATTCAAATTCCTTTAAATGTGACCAAACGAATCAAAATTGAGATATAAATGCTGAATAGACAAGTCCACTCCACTCCTCTCTGATCTGAGAGTGGTTAATACATCCTATAGAAATGCTAATAGGCCTCTTAAATGGAGTATAATTTCTCCATTGTTCAGTCCTGGTTGTCTTTTAATGTGGAGGTCTGGAGGACTGAAAGTGGTCTCCTCATTTGAACTCTCAATAAACAGAGGTGAAAAGTGCTGATGGTGCTACTTAAATGAATAAGGTAAAGGAGAAATGAGTGAGAAAATTCTGACTAAACTTCTGAAAGATCACTACTAGTTTTAGTTACCATTTTGGAGTTGAAAGTATGATCACTAAATTCAGCTAAAATCAATTTTTCACATATGTTTCATCCCAAGCTCTTAGCTGATATTGTTGTCTCCATGATAGTACACACTTTTTTTTTTTTTTTTAATTAGGTGAAAATCAGCAAAAAGGAACTTCATTTCACACTGAATATTTTCAGCAATGAATATTGAAAAAAATATGACTGACATTATTTGTTCAGATTATCGGTGTAAAAATAAAACTCTTAATATGTTAATATTAATATATGGATCTGGGATGAGGGTAAAACAATAAAATCTGTAAAAGGCATTTGAAATGAAGGCATGGCAAAACAAAAAGAAAAAGTTAAAGTCTGATAGTTTGTTGGAATTTTAAAGTGCCCCTATTATGCTATTTGATTTTTGAATTTTGTTTTGGAGGTCTCCTACAACAGGTTTACATACATCAAAGATCAAAAAACACTTTGCACATCACAACATTTTTCACTGATTCTAGTTTTTTTTAGTATTTTAGTAACTCAAATTGTGGAACTCGTGTATTAAATAATTTCAATGTACACAGAATGAAGTACTTTAAGTCTTTGGTTCTTTTAATTGTGATGATTTTGGCTCACATTTAACAAAAACCCACCAATTCACTATCTCAATAAATTAGAATACTTCTTAAAATCAATTAAAAAAAAGGATATTTTAAACAGAAATGTCAGGCTTCTGAAAAGTATGTATAATTTCTATGCACTCAATACTTGGTTGGGCCTCCTTTTGCATGAATTACTGCATCGATGCGGCGTGGCATGGAGGCAATCAGCCTTTGGCACTGCTCAGGTGTAATGGAAGCCCAGGTTGCTTTGATAGCGGCCTTCAGGTCATCTGCATTGTTGGGTCTGGTGTCTCTCATCTTTCTCTTGACAATACCCCATAGATTATCTATGGGGTTCAGGTCAGGCGAGTTTGCTGGCCAATCAAGCACAGTAACACCATGGTCATGGAACCAGCTTTTGGTACCTTTGGCAGTGTGGGCAGGTGCCCTGCTGGAAAATGAAATCAGCATCTCCATAAAGCTTGTCAGCAGAAGGAAGCATGAAGTGCTGTAAAATTTCCTGGTAGATGACTGCATTGACTGTGGGCTTCAGAAAACACAGTGGACCAACACCAGCAGAAGACATGGCAGCCCAAATCATCACTGACTGTGGAAACTTCACACCGGACTTCAAGTAACATGGTTTCTGTGCCTCTCCACTCTTCCTCCAGACTCTGGGACCTTTCCAAATGAAATGCAAAACTTACTTTCATCTGAAAAGAGGACTTTGGACCACTGAGCAACAGCCCAGGTAAGACGCTTCTGACGTTGTTCAGAAGTAGCTTGGTACGTGGAATGTGACAGTTGTAGCCCATTTCCTGAAGACATCTGTGTGCGGTGGCTCTTGATGCACTGAGCTCTCCTAAGTTCTTCACCTGACAATCTTCTCAAGCCTGCAGTCATTCCTTTCACTTGTACACGTTTTCCTACCACACTTTTTCCTTCCGGTCAACTTTCCATGAATATGCTTTGGCACAGCACTCTGCAAACAGACAGCTATTTCAGCAATGACCCTCTGTGGCTTACCCTCATTGTAGAGGGTCTTGATGATCGTCTTCTGGACAACTGTCAAGTCAGCAGACTTCCCCATGACTGCTGTTGGGATTACTGACCTAAACCCAGTATTTATACCTTGAGAATGGTAATTTAATAGAACTTGAAATTAAATATTCTAATAATTTGAGATACTGATTTTTTATTTTATTTTGATGAGCAGCAAGCTGTAATCATCAAAATGAAAACAAAAAAGTCTGGAAATATTTTACTTTATGTCTAATAAATCTAGAAAATATTTAAGTTTTACTTTTTGAATTAAATTACAGGGGAAAAAATAACTTTTTCATGATATTCTAATTTATTGAGATGCACCTGTATTTATGTGGCACTTTTAGCTTTACAACTTTGCAGACTGTTTACATTCACATTACACACTGCATGAAATGTAATTTTCAAAAAATCCATAATGGGGAACTTTAAGAAGAATGAATTAGCATTGTGTGTGATCTGTATTATGCCTGAGTGATATTGGATATCAATGGTACAGTAACACAACCCATATTGTGCTTCAAACATGAGATGTAAGGAAGAAAGCCAGAGAACAAGGATAATTACAAGAGGAGTTGACACTCAGATTCCAACACAACACCATACGCTCATTAGCTCTCCCTCCCACAATCACTCCCTCCCTCTCTTTCTCCCTCGTCTATCTTTATTTTTCACTCTCTCCCGATCTCTCTGTCAGTCTTCATTGGTCGACTAGCATCTGATGCATTACACAAAAACACTGAAACACAAATTAAACACTTATAATTCGATCTGCCTCATAATGTGCATTAGTGCGCCACACACACCATCATCCAATTTACCATAACTAATCATTTAAAAGGCCTCCAGTTTACAATTAACTCTGCTATTCCAGTCATTCATAAACCTCTATGAATCTCTCCGGGTCAATTACAAATAAGAGTGTCCACCATATAGGAAAGGAGAAATTTTAGAATTTAGGAAAACACATGCGCCAATTTCTTAGAAATGTATTCTTTTGGTGTCATGTTAGCGACCTTTTGGCTAATTTAACGATGAGTGTAGCATTTTCAGCACTTGTTAAAATTCATTTGGCAGATTTAGTGTAGAAAATAGGTTTATATAGGTTTTTAGGTCTATATATGTATAGATTCAAAATCAAACACACAAACTAGAGTCTATATACAGTAAAACAAAAGCAAACAGGCAAACTCAAGCCTGTTAGACAGCGAGACAGGCTGCGCTAAACAAAAGCAAGAGGCCAAAGCGAAGATCATACTTGGCGGAACTTTGACATGTTTGTCATCTGCAAACTATTTTTTTGCAGAGCCAAGAAAACAAACATTTCAGAACAGCCATTTAACTGTTTGCCATTAGTTAGAGCAGGCGGGGAGAAAAAAAAAGTATGAGTATGAGATGAAGAGCGGGAGAGAGAAAGATGAGAGGAAAACAGAGAAGCCAAGCGTTATTTAAACCAGTCTGCCACAAAACAGAACGATAAATAAACCCATTGTTGTTTTTGCTTTAACCCGAACAAAAGTGCACTGTAGAAACACCGCAAAAAAGGCTAAATGTTTTTTGTTTGAAGAATAGAGAGGAAAAAAAAGAAACACCAAGACTATCATTCTTCAGTTTTTACACTGCTAAGATAAACTGGGTTGAAACATTTCTCTTCTTTCTCTTCACTTCACTGAAAGAACAAAACTGATATTAGAACTGTAGTTTTAATGTTTCGCAAAAAGCACAAGCAAATATCTTCAGCTTCTCGCAACTTCAATATCTTGCAACTTTGTACCCATAAAACCATTAGCCATAAAATAAAACAACACTTCAATTATATTCAAATATTCTAATGTTTTAGGCTACATTGAGACTGATTAGGTTGGGCAGGATATACACTACAAATATATAACTATATCTCTTACTGCCCTTTTCTTTGGTGCAATTTGATTGTGATATTTGTTTCTTACTTTGGAACTCCAGCAAGGTCCTGCTTATGAGAACCAAATGCTGGCACCACATAATTTGCAGCACTTCTTCGGGGCCAAATCCTAGATATTCAATAGCAACGAGGGAAAAAATATGAGAGCACTGAACGTTTTCATGAAGATTTGAAATCAAAGTTATTGGCTGCTCATTAACTGCATATAAGATATGCATTTTTAACAGATTTTAGGACTATAATATTCTTTGAAGTACCTTAGAGTTACATATTACTCCCCATACTTTTGAACTGCAGTGTAGTGTATATTGTAAATATTATGTGTGTGTATATATATATATATAAAATGTTAACATTTTAAGCATTATAATCATATTTATGTATTAAATATTTTTATAACTGTAATAAATAATTTATAATATATTATTAATTATATATAATTATAATTATATTATATTATATAAAATTAAAGTATGTAACAATTGTATTGTAAGAACATTAGCTCATATTCCCTAAAGTTATATTTGCAGAAAAACTCTTGAGAATTTTGCATGCACAAAATTCCTCATGATACAGTATTTCAGGAGTTTTGCACTACTACTTGGTACCAGATTTGGCCCACATGGACATAATGAGGCAGGTAATTGGCCGAGCAGTATAGAGTAACAAAGAGGTGCATTTGGAGCCAGGAACACACGAGCCGTTTTGGTTCAGCAATCTTTTAAAAAGCTGCAGCAGTGCTTGAATGTAATGCACTGCAGAGCAAACTTTAACATCTCTCCCTGGGCGAAACAGTTAAAGCAGCATGTGCTTTTAATTAGGTGTATAATTCAACAAATATAAAACAGTTATAATCTATTAACCATACAGTCTACGCAGGGAGGAAGTGTGAATTCTGAGCGGGTGGAAAGGAATGAAAATGAGGTGACAAGTGTTTAAGAAAGTTCATGATGGTGTTAAAGGAATATTACAGGTTATATACAAAGAATCTATAAATCTCTATCAAGTAAGTGTATAATTATTATAATTTTTTTTTTACAAACTGAGAAATGAGTGGTGATAAAACAATACAATTTATTCCATCAAAACCTTCGCTGACAAAAAAATGAGACTATATGGAGTATATTTATTGTTCTTTAAGTAGACTTACAATCAGATTACATTTGTTGTCATTAGTTAACTAGATTAGTTAATATGAACTAACAATGAACAACTTCTACGGAACTTATTAATCTTAGTTAATGTTGACAGACTAAAACAAATGTTAATCTGTTAACATTAGTTAATGAACTGCGAACTAACATGAACATTTGTATTATTTAACATTAACAAATGTTGATGAATGCTACAAAAATATATTGCTCATTGTTACTTCATGTTAGTTAATGCATTAACTAATATTACTAAATAAAACTTTGTTGTAAAGTGTAAGAGTTGTTTGACATAAGTCATGCTGCATAAAAAAATAATTCTAATGGATAATAATGGTAATGGATATGACAATGTTAATGTATTTGGTCTTGGTGGAATAGATCTGCTGCTGCTGCAGAGCAAGTACCGAGACTTGCTACTGCCAATACATTCACAGACATTGCTGTGAGCATGTGAGACATGCTGCTGCTGCTGCACATGTAACATACATGATTTAACCCCGTAGCAGATCTATACAGGTGGAGCTGGGGAAGGAGGAGGGTTCTGAAAGTATGCTGCAGACTAATAACAGCAAACAATGCCAAATATTTGAATGTTTGAGCAGCAAGCTCATTGGCCGCTGATGCAACAGCAACCAATCGGCTGTGCCGTGTAGATAATGATGTGATCGCTACCAAATTAGTTAAAGGCACCGTCAGAGCTTCAAGCCAGACCTAGGTCATTAATTTTTTTTTTTTTTTTTTCAAGTTTGTATTTTGCCGTTGATTTATAAATAGTTTTTAAACAAAGAGAAGAAAGTATGGAGAGAAAAGGAGCTAACAGGATCGGTAAATGATGCAAGCCAGATCTGAACCTGTGCTGCCCGTGTGAGCACCATGTCAGCTACACCATGGCTCCATTTTTTGAATATTAGAAATGCACTTAAGCAACCAGAACCCCCCTAAATAATCTGTTTAAAATAGATTTTTATAGTATAATTGGAATGATAATGACATTATAATTAAACAAATAATTTGCGTTTCACAGAACATTATAAATATCTTAATAACTATAAAGCAGCTCTGGGAATTAAGAAGGCATGATGTTTTTTTGGTGACCCTGACATATGACGATGTGTAGCAGCATATTCATATGGCAGACTCATAAACTCAGCAGAGGTTCCCACACAAATAATTTCCCCCTAAATACTCAATTTATGTGTTTACCCACCACGTGTCATTCTGGGTAACTCAAGAGCCAACCAGGATTGTTTTTCGACGGTCGCAATGTTTTCTCACTTACGGATACCCGCACTTCGAAGAAACGAAGGGCACACAAAAGTTGAGATCTCCCACAAAGTGATGAAAACTAGGAAAAACATGCATGCACTACAAAGAATGCAAAGTGAAGGTCAATGTGGTTGATTCGAGGGGGAAATGCTGTCCCTCCTGCCTTGCACACAGCACAGGTTTTCCTACTATTGTCATCAGCAAGATTGATAACGGCACTCATTACAGCCAAGCAATTGTCAGCTTTTCCGGGACAAATTATAAAAAGAAACAAAAGAAATCCACACGCCCTGTCATTGTAACTGAGCTCTGGAGGACCGTTCCCTCTCGCTTGTGTCTTTCGCTCCAAAGCCAGGAATGTTGGCATGATGCAGATAAACGCACTGCCCAGAGAAAACATTAAAAACACTTTACATTCCACATGATATGAGATGTTTTATTTGGTGTCGTCTCCGTCACGTCCCTTTTGAAGTCATTTACGCTTCTTTATTACCGCTGGATTCTTTTCAGTTCTGAGATTTCGAGCAAAGCAATATCTCTTTGGGAGTTTCCACACCATGATCCCCAAAAATTATTTGGTTTATTTATTTATTTTTTTACAACCCATTACAAGAGGTTGTTAGGTTTAAAGTTATAAGACAACAGATATACTGTTCAAATTAAAGTATTTGGACACTTTCTGGAACTAGTTCTTTACTTGGTTGAAAGTAATAGCAAATACATATTACAAATTATTACAAATGTACAAATTTGGATATTTTGGGGCTAGTCCTTTGCTTTTTGGTTAAAATTAATAGCAAAAACATATTACAAATTATTACAAATGTGGGCTGTGTAAACAGTCTAAGTAACACTGTGTCATTTCTTTGATTCGGCCCCTACCATCACCCTTACCACATGCTCTCTGTCAAATAAGGCGTATGGCAGCGTGCCCAATAGGGCAGAGTCTGATCGAGTCCCGGTGTTGTACAATCGCATAAGGGCCTGGCATGATGGATTAAGCTGTGGGGAAACAGAGAGGTCTGCTGTATATCATCCACCTACAGCCAGAATGCAAAACCACAGGCCCCCTACTGACAGCTTCATTATTTACTGGTGCTGTTGGCCATGGGAATGCTACGAGCCATTCCTGTTCCTCACATGCTATTTGAAACAGTATTCCGATTTATTGCTTATGGTTTTCATGAATGGAGGGAATCCAGGTATGGGATTAATTATGTGCTTGACTTTATCAGTTTATCTAGATGAAAACTATGATCAAAATTCTTTCCACTGAGTAAGGCCAAAAGAGAAATCAATATTTTCAAATGTGTTTTTACAAAAATCATGCATGATTAATTAATAATTATGAAGGTTTTTGTACCACCTCAAATTTTACAACCTAAACGAACCTTGCAATGTCATGAAAAAATTATCTCATATATTAAGAGACTTAATGATATCATTTCCATTTTTATAATATATATTTCCTGTTTTATGTTTTTGCTTGTTTGTTGGTTTGTTTTTGCACCACATGAATTTGTTGGTCATAACATATGACTTTTTTCAAATAATGTACATTTTTACAAAAATACTTGACTTTTTTTACCATAATAATAATAATGTTAAACTACTAAATAAGGGTATATTATATAATTTTTAGTGCTGTCAAACGATTAATCGCGATTAATTGCATCCAAAATAAAAGTTTGTTTACATAATATATATGTATGTATATATAAATACACACACACATACATGTATTTAAGAAATATTTACATGTATACATGTATATATATATATATATATATATATATATATATATATATATAAATGTATATTACATATATAAATATTAATATTATATATATAAATATATTATATTTTTGTTAAATATATACATGCATGTGTATTTATATATACATAAATATACACACTACACACATATATATTATGTAAACAAACTTTTATTTTGGATGTGATTAATCGTGATTAATCATTTGACAGCACTAATTATATTATATTATATTATATTATATTATTATTTTATTTTATTAATGAATAGATCTACATCTCATTGACCAAAATAAGTTAAATTTAGGTTTGTTCGTCACACAAAGCTATCATATGGCTTCAGAAGACTGTAATTATACTGCAGAAGTTGTGTGGACCACTTGAATGGTTTTCATATAATTTGACAGCCTATATTTTGACTGCTTACTGTACAGTTTTATTACATATGGATAATAGTTGCATGAGAAAGTATTCATTTGAAGAAAATAAATAAAATCTCCCAATAATATTGGTACAACATAAAGATAAAAATGTCACACCATTCCTTTATAGACTTCATAAGAGAATATAAGGATTTGAAATTTATGCTAAATGTGGTATACGCAGATGTCCAGGTAACATCATTCCCACAGGGCCCTTTAACTGCACTCCGAAGTGCTGACTCCCTTCTGTTTATTTCTGTCTGTCTATTTCTGGCTGCTTATAACACAAACTACACTACAAAAACACAACCCTTACCCCCAAAAAAACAAAAAAAAAAAACAGGGGAGGGTTCAGAACCCCGAACTCCCTCCGGGAATACATTCCTCTCCATTAGCTGATCCGAGCCCACTTCCTGTGGGAGTAGGGAGGCCGCCATCTCTCTCTGAGCCAGGGCCCTCCAGAACAGGAAGTAATCCAGCGAGTAGAGGAATTCATCATTCAGAGCCCCTCCACACATCTGACGACGACATGTCGACGACTTCCCCGCCTCCGTCAAATGCACACACACACAAAAACACTCCGGGCCTTATCTTAGCATGGGTCTGACCTTTGCACCTCTCTCTGTTGATAAGAGCTTACAGAACGGATGTGCATGAGAGAAGGCAGAAACATAATTAGATTCTCTTTCTGCACTATAATCAGCACCTGTAAGAAAGTACATTTAATGCCGTTTGTTACAGGACAACGAAAGGGAATCAACTTCCTGTTAGTGCCAGCTCTGGTGGGTGACCCAAGCCCTTTTTTTCCATTGTCACAAGTCAATGTACTTGACATATGGAACTACTTGCACCACCTAGAACAAAAATTACACTTTTTTTTTTGTACCACAACATTCAGAGCCGAGGTATTTTTGTGATAAGAACTTTTTTATTTTATTTAAACAATACCTCAAAACTATAGTTTTACATTAACGGAAGACAATGTAAGTAGTGTTTACCTGCTCAAAACTCCTCTAAGCAAGGGGTATTCTCAGTAGTGTCAGGTGTTTCTATGGCATTACTATATTATATATATATATATATATATATATATATATAATGAAAATAAAAAGATTTTATAGTTCATTAAGTCATAAAATGCTACAATATTTTACCTAAATACATTAAAAAATAATAATAAAAAAAATAAACCATTTTAAATTTTAAAAAAAATAAAACCATTTACAATATAAAATTCAAAGAAATTCATTTTAATATATGCTAAAGATTACTCTTAACTGTGTTAAATATTTTTAAATAAGGATGAAAATAAGGATGCAAAATATCCAGTATTGACCAATAATAAATAGTAAAATTAAAAAAAAAAATTAAAAAAAAATTAAATAAGATTTTATAGTTCATTAAGTCATAAAATGCTACAGTATTTTACCCAAATAAATTAAAAAATAAAACTAATAAATGAACCATTTTAAATTTGTCATCACAATATGAAATTCAAAGAAATTCATTATAAAATATGCTAAAGATTACTCTTTAACTGTGTTAAATGTTTTTAAAGTTTAAAATAAGTTGAAATGAATATGCAAAATTAAACATCCAATACCAACCAATAACTATAAAAGAAACAACAATCTCAAATATAATAAAAAAAAATTAAAAAAAAGATTAATTCTTTCATTGTCAGATTTAAAAGATAGGCTTTCTTTTCATCCATCCATTTATTATGAGTGTGAATATAAATATAATGTGAATAATTAATATAATTATTCACTGCAATTCAAGTCTCAGACTTGAGTTTCCATCTCCGGTGCTGGTACATTGGAAAACAGATACTAACTAATTTTTACGACCACCATTCTGCATCCTCAAAGTGTTTGTACAATTTGTCTGTGCCTTTAACCTTCCGGCGTTGACAACGCACCCGTCCCTTTCTGTTCACAAGCCGGTTCCTAAGGCCTTGGGGGTCATTTTCTTTTGTGACATATGCGCAAACGGGTCAAAAAGCTTGACGCCCTGTCCTCTGCCATACATTTCCATGCTATTCTTGATCTATTATCACCTGAGACAAACCTTCACACTCTTTGTTTCAAGATCCTTGTTTGACGCACCAGGCTTATTCTACATGGAATAACCTCACAATGACTTTTATTAATAGGCTTGTTTATTATTGAGCTCCACCAACAAAGACTCACTGCACGCTACAAAACACCTCGTAGTCAGACTGGATGTGATTATATTTATATCCAAGTGCCAACACCGTGCGACACTTCCATCCCTCCGATCTCTGCTGCTTTCCGCAAACTAAACCACCCGCCCGTTAAAGATGTTGTTAATCTTCCTTGACTTAGATTCTTAGACTGCTAAATTATAGGTCAGGCACTAAACAAGTGAGGATGCAAAAATGGCTGTTTATGCGGTGGCGCTGATTTGCCTACATAATATCCAGCCGTGCTCTGACATTAAGAGATGAGGCCCTCGCTGAGGAGACTGTCTAAACAAATCAGAGGATGCGTGAAAACAAACCAGCGTGTTGTGACTGGAGCTCACGTGAAACGTCTCAGTTCCTCTGTCTGTTTAGAAAACAAACCTCCTTCAGCCAGAAACAGTAAAGATCTGAAATCCACGGGATCGTCTCTGCCTGCCTCGCGACGACAAATCCCTGTCATGCCACTAGCGTGTTCCTTCTGAAAGGTTGACGGGGGTAGGTGTAGGGGGCAGATGTAGTGAGGGTTCTTACGAGGAAGATTTTCCCTCAGCCGAACTGCGCCAGAACATGACCTGAATTTATGATCTAGCTCTTGTGGGTTGGAAGAACAGGACAGATCCTGAAGTCACGACATGAAGCTTTTTGTGTGCAGGGAGTAAAGCCGTGACTTAAATCATCAAATCAAAAGGCTGTCTTTGCAATGGCAAGCGAGTTTACATTATAGTTTTGTGTCTCTCAGTACTGGTAAAAAATTGGGAGGGGGTGCCATTTTAACCAACTTGCTGCAAAGTCATTTACCAATTAGCATCTCATTGTTGGGTGAGTGAACAAGGTTAGAAAATAAGACTTTCAACTCATGCCCGCCAATTTATAATTTTAATGGACTAAATATTTCATTCCAATTGAAACAGATATAGCTAAGATATCTGTTAACCTGTCAAAAGATCTGGTGAAAGCTGCATAAAGTTAGCCATTATCTGAAGAACTAGTATGCCCAACTAGCAGTTAGTTAGGGGTAATCAGTCTTACTTTCGATATCAAATTAGACCAATCTACATTTTTATGGAAGATTAGAAGTTATGAACAGTCTTAAAGAAAAAAAGAATTGATGACTAACTTGTAAGACAAGTCTTAGCAGTTTATGCAACCAGCCCCTGTTCATGTTCAAAGTAAAAAAAAAAAAAAAAAAATATATATATATATATATATATATATATATATATATATATGCAAATTTCACCAGTACCGAAGCTCTACAGTAATATGGAAGCTTGTTTCCGTGGAATAAAAAAAAAAAAAGAAATTATAATTGCGACTTTTTATCTCACAATTGCAAGTTTATATCTCGCAATTCTGACTTTTTCTCTCAGAACTGCGTGATATAAAGTCGCAATTGTGAGAAATAAAGTCAGAATTGACATATAAACTTGCAACTCTGACATTTTTTTCCTCGCAATTGCGAGTTTATATCATGCAATTCTGACTCTCTCGCAATTACGAGTTATAAAGTCAAATTACGAGTTTTAATCTTGCAATTCTGACTTTAAAACACTCAATTGCAAGTTTATTTCACTTATATAAATTCACATATATAAATTTGCAATTGCGAGATAGTCAGAATTGTGATATAAAATAATCGCAATTACCTTTTTTATTGTTTATTCAGTGGCGGAAACAAGCTTTCATAACAATAGTGTCATTATTCAGCCAAATTTATTTTAATGTTGTTTTAATTCAGTTCAATAACCGAATTCAGCTACAAGCAGCTCTACAGAAGGCAATAGTGTCATTATTTAGCTCAAGTCAGTTCAATGTTGATTCAATTAGTTTCAATGACAGCGTCGATGTTGCAAATTTAGTGTCAATATCAGGCTCAACTCAGTTCAAATTTAGATTTCATCAGATAGTGTCAGTGCAGTTAAAGTCTGCGTGAACCGTAATTTGCGACCAACTTTACTTAAGTATAAAATGGAATATTGAATGATAAAAACACAGGGCGTGGCTTGTTTTTTTCCCACTGGGAATTGATTGAATCTAGAAAGGTAGGCGTTCGATTCAGCTCTTTTCAAAGTTCGCAGCAGACTTACAGTTGGAGGGGATGTTCTAGCCAAGCCGTCAAATTGACGTCAACAGAGACAGAAGGCCATTCAAGAGGGGAAGTACATTTTAAGATTTTAATTAAAGATTACCAAGACACACAAAAAAAATGTTTGTGGATTCGCTTTAATGGATGAATCGTTTACCACAATACTAGTAATGTGCGCTAGCAAAGTAAATAGGGTCAATTTTGATTTCATACTAACTTTAAGTCAATAATATTAGTGAAAATTAATTGTCATTTCACTAAGAAATAATAAAATATTATGCCAAACCATTTAAGAAGTTTAACTTTTCTTTTTTATTATTATTATTATTATTATTATTATTATAATATCAGGAAATATCATCATTAATTTTAAAATTTACAGAAATGTATTGCTCATCATAAAATAGGTGTCATTTTATATGTGAACTGTATTTTTAATCAATTTTACAATAAATTAATAGATTCGGATTTTTAAAAAAGTAGAAAAAAATAATAACATTAATGCTAATGCTGTTGACAGAGCGGTGTTATTCTTTTAGAAAAGGACTATAAAGCCATCGGATGGTGGAGATGAACAAGCGGTGTGCTAAATGCTTGACGGATGGGCTCTGCCTTGTCTCCAATTGACCGTGTGACATCAGCGATGTGAGGCTCGTGTCAGTAACGTGGCGCTAATGGCAGCCTAAGCTACGGTTCCTGACTGAGCAATCTATTAGCGCCTAATCGCCACTGCCATATATCCTGAGCGATCCAGCTTTCCTATGCATCACAGTGTGTGTATGTGTGCGCAGGAACAAAATCAGCCATCCCTAAATGGCCATTTACAGGCATCTTTTTTTAAACCCCACCCCAACTCTGGAATAGATTTTAATGTGATTTAATTCCATCTAAATGTGGCAGAACTATTGATTTTGATTATTTATTTATTTTTAAATGAAAACACAGCTATTAAAGAGAATGGCAAGTCAAGTTTCTGTTGTAAAAATGGTTGACCAAGTTCTTATTCGTCAATTAAGAATAAAAATGTCTGGGGTATAACTCATATTACAGCCACTCTGAAATGAAATCATGTAAGAAAAAGAAGCTCCCCTGAACACCAGAACAGTTTTACCATGTTTTAACCACTTAATGTACTTAAAAGCTCAAAAATATCCCTTTAAACATAACTTTTTACTTAAACCACTCATTTATTTGTACTAACTTGCAATATTGAGATGAAAACTCTAAAATCTTCCGACATAAACACAGCGTTCCTGACACAGGCCCTCAGGAAAGATGGATGACTCCACTTCCTCATATTATCTCATAGAGCTCTGACATTTGTCAACAGAGGAAATGTAGCCATTTCCTCCAACAGGCCGAGATACATGTGTGCCATCATGTGAGCCTTTGAACGTGTTTATTGTTTAGATGGGATTCTTATCCTCCACTCATAAGCAGTTCTTTTCGATTAGAGTCCAGTGAGACTAGTGCACCGGAAGCTAATGAGCTAGCCTAGTTAGCATACCAAGATGTTGAGTTATTGACCACTGTCTTTGCGATGCACAGGATCCGAATGCAAAGAGTACGACTAGATGAGGGGCCAAAAGCTCCGGGCTTAACCTTCCAAAGGGTCACTTCTGACTAAACAATTCCTCCCGTGTCCACTAATCAATATAAACCACAGCGCACTTGCCAGTGCCTCCATGGCAGACAGAGCGAGTGGTTTGTTTTATTGCTATTTATTTTTCACTTTCATTGCGTTTCCCATCTCTCCTTCCCTTAAGGAGAAACAGGAGGAGGTGGCACACCCCAGGCGGTGAGCAATTATTAAAATGGGACCCAGGTGGCCTGCCATCGGTCTTGCCA
Organism: Elopichthys bambusa; assembly: GCA_037101425.1. Taxonomy (NCBI): domain Eukaryota; kingdom Metazoa; phylum Chordata; class Actinopteri; order Cypriniformes; family Xenocyprididae; genus Elopichthys; species Elopichthys bambusa. The sequence continues at coordinate 24,638,849 of CM074450.1, read as the reverse complement.
CTTGAGCAAGGCGGCAATGCCTTGACGGCTAATCGATTAGTGCTCTCATGAAAGCAGCGTTGTGACCCTTGACCCCCCGGATAAGCTTCCTGCCTGACAGCTGACATGGAGAGTGCTTTACTTGACTGAATTAGAAATCTGCAGTGTTTCTCTTTTTTGATTTCTCTGCGTTTCTTATTCCGCCTCAAGGAGGTAGAGGGGTGGACATGTCTTTTTTTTTCAAGTATGAATGTGAAGCAAAAAGAGCGTGACTTTCTTTAGCACTTAATCTCAATCGATGAAGAGTATTTTTGATGTTGAAGTTGTGCAAGGCGTTGCTGTTCCCTGCTAATATGCTGTTTTGATCTTGTTTTTTTTTTCTGAAGTCAACAAAGAAATAATACTATATTATGTACTATATATTATATAATTAATAAATAATGTCTGAATAATACACTAAAATACAAAATATATAAAAATTATATATACTGTACATACAGTATATATTTACTAAAAATATATAGTATTTAAATAAACTTTAAACAAACATAAATATCAAATCACAGCGTGCTGTTACACTGCCATATCGCACGGCTACAAGAGTGATATTGCATTTATACAACAGTTTGACGGCACGAGTGTGCAAATAAATAAGAAATAATTTAAAACCCTCTTTTGTGCAGAACTACTTCCTTGCACCACTGATTAAATTTTCTATAACAGTGCTAAAACAACATCCTTTGTTTACAAAAGTCCTTTTCAATTTAAAAGTCTCTTGACTCATTCACTCGTAAAGTTTGCCGCCATCAAATGGCGTATTAATGTAACTTTCACTCAATCAGTATTATGCACTAATGGACCCTTTCTCAACACCAAATACAACGTATTATTTATATAAAATAACATTTATTGAACAACAATATTTAAATGAACAACAATAGTCATTATAAATGACAATAGGAAATAAACACAATTGTACAATTCAGTCAAACGTACAAAAGCAGTGCTCTACAGGATGTAAGTTAAATACAGCCTTAATATTAAATGATTAAATTTAACATAGCCCAATTCGATTGGCTCAGGAACAAGTGAAAGATTAATAAGATTTATGTACCCAAAATGAATTGTATCTCATGTTTAACCACTATAGGAGCCAGCGGCAAATCCCTGAAGCACTGGCCGAGATGAAGCTGTTCTCGGCGGGTATACGAGCACTGAACGGCCGCTATATTTAAAAGAATATATGAAAAATGGCACACTAAGACTTTCATCAACTATTCTGAGTGAATCAGAGATTTGAAAAATAACATGCCTGCCAAATTCACAGGAAATTAACTTAACACCACTGTTACTGAACTTTATGTTCAAATAAAGAGCACATTTAAATCAATGTAATATCCACAATATTCATTAACATTATATCACCAATCAAATGGCAAATATATTGTGAATATTTGATATACGGCCCAGCCCTGGTTACGTGCCCTCCGTCTTGTTGCCTCAAGTGCACTCATGATTTAAGCCCATCGTCTCAGAGTATGTTTGTTGTTGTACAGCTGTCTTGCTAGTTGTCGGGGACAACCAAGACGATGAATAAGGCCATCGATCAGGGCAGCTGGCGTAGAGGGAGCAGGGGCCCACAGTGGGGACAACAATGCTGTGCTCGGTGGGACACTGGTCTTCTCTTCCTGGAGCGCTTTGGAGGGGAAGTCGTCTGTCGAACACCCTCCAAGCCCGATCGCCGGACAGACCTGTCGAACAGGAAGAGCCCACTGATCCACACAAAGGGGCCGACGGCATGGCCAGACACATGACATCATCTCATATCAAGGACAGGCAATTCCCCCTGATTAAGACATTGAAATGAGAGACTAACGGCGTTCTCTCTTCATCGTCGTCTAAGATTTGTTTACAGACACTGACAGTCAGACAGTGTCGTCGAGAGGGGTGGGGTGGCGACAGTACGGGGTGAATGCATTAAAGTTGGCCCGAACAGCAGGAGTGGCAGCTGTGGCGGACTCCAGGCATTCTTCCTTTCATTGTGACTCAGTTGTAGGAGGGAAGCGCCCAAGGACATGAAGCTGTGGGGCTCGCATGGCACCAAAAGAGGAGGGCACCTTGTGTTTGTACCCTGCCAATACGAACTCCTGAAATATGTCTCAAATAGCACAGCTGAGAAGCTCGGAGGGGGGGCTTTTCGGTTTCGAGTGGTTGCGGCTAAAGCAGACCGGCATCCGAAAAACAAAGGCACATAAAAACACAAAAAGAAAATGAAAGAGTGCTCCAACCCAGCATTGAAAGAGAGAGGTCGGCTTGACTTGCCACCAGTCTGCTCTCGTTTTAGGGCATTGCCACCACAGGGCCTGGCGTGTAATTGGTGAAAAGAGGTTTTATTTATTCTCTTTATCACGTGGTGGCGGTCGATAAGCCAAGTTCTTCACAGAACTGTTGTAGAATGTGCATGCGTGGATGTGAGGTGACTGCTGGAAAAACCTTCCCAATGCCTTGAGAGAACAGAGACATCTTCACCTTACACAGATGGAAAGGTCTTCCTCTTGACTTGAGTAATGTGTTGTATTTCCAAGAAAGATGATATTCGGTATTAAAGGCAGGGTAGGTGATTTCGTTCAAAAACTTGGGTCTAAAAGTGGTCTAAATGTATTTATATGTATATAAAGTCCTTAATATGGTTACGTTCACACACAGTACAGTTATTTATAGGAGTGACAACCGCATTCTATAACCAAACTCACCCGTACATTTTCAGGACTCACAACCACATTCTCAGAAATACAGCGCTGTGTGAAAGGAACAGCACTGGACAACTAGTTGTCTGTCACGTCATACAATGCGAGAGAGCCGCTCTTCTAAGGTGTTTTGTGTTTGGTTTCGCTTTCGGTACCTTACAGCAACAGAGATATGAGTTGTGCATCATCTTAAGGTGTTAGATTCAGTCACTGTTCTTCACCGGAGCGGCTCCAGTGAGTTTTGTGTTTCTTTTCGATATTCAAATGCCGCGTCATGCGCGAGATGTCGCAAAGAACGTGACACGCGAGTGCAACGGTAAAACACTTCGGCTAGCGTGTGTTTACATTGATGCTGCTGTTGGTTAATGAAGTTTGAATGGATGAACTCGTCATTCAATTGGTCTCTTGTCATGTCATAAGTAATGAGACTTTTCAGTTTTATGGACGTCGCCATCTTTAATATTACATTGGTCACTGACGTTATGGTTAATAGTAAGAGAATACAGGCTTGACACCCGTTGCACGTTCATACAGGCAGTGTTCCAGACACTACTGTAAGTTGCTGTGTAAACGAGACATTTCAAGACTCACACCTGTAAGTAAATGCTGTGGTAAATCCCAAAAACTGACAGTGTGAACGTGGCCATTGTCTGTGGAAGGCGTAGGACCATGAAATGTTCATCCAATTCGATGTCCTACCTGCCTCTCAATGTATGTATTTCCATACCTCCGCACACCCTACTTGCACAGACATCACACATGGCGTGTTTCATGCTCAGTCACCAAGCACGCAACCGAAACAGCAGCCACCTTTTATAGGGCCCTATGATTTCCACGATGAACATGCAGAAAACGCAGACGGAATCGCGGAATCCATTCATAAAAAAGGAATTTACTATATAACACGGAATGTCACAGAATTTGTCAAATTTTTGATGAATAAATAAAAAGCAGGTCAGTACACTAAAATTAAATCACGATATAGACTAGTGTCTGTGAATATTACCCACAAAAAGACTATTTAAATATGAATCTTGCATGTCTGTGTGTCTTAATTAATTAATGGCGCAGAAGCGCGATTTCATTTACCTCACACACACACACACACACACTCTAAAGCACGTGTGACGCTCGCTGTGTTGTTTTCATCCTCTGTCGCTTCACTATATGAGGACATAATGTGCATCAATGAAACATAGACAAAAGAACATTTGGGAAACGACCCAAGCAGAACTCAAGAAGAACTCACACCCTGATCACCAAGCAGAACTCAAGCCACCACACAATTAAAAGACACTTCACTACTTAGTCTGTGTTAGGTCGTCTGAGAGGCAGAGATCAACAGAGAGATGAGCAATCTTCCACAAAGATGGCTGTGGTTTCGGCCGCCTGTTAATTACCCAGCGGTAAAGCGGTCCAGACAGGCTGACATACAGAGTCCCCCACCCTGAACCAGTGGCTCATTTCAGAACTCCAGGCTGGCTCTCTCCTGCCCACCCTTACACACTTTAAAGACCTTTCTACACCCAGCGAGGCCATCAATAGGACCAAGAAATGTGTCATATTATAGGCTGTGGAGAGCTTGATAAAAAAATTTACGCCTGGGTTATGCTTTTTAAGTAAGCTATGTTACGACGTGGTTCAAGCTGTAAAGAATCCAAATAATGTGAAGCAAAACAAGTGGATGTGGTGGCTCAATAGAAGCTTGTACAGTCAATGTGAAATTATTTGTGAGCTATTTACTTTTTACTTGGGCAAGAGATTGATTTTTATTAAAACCCATTTCAACTTTTTTTGCTTTCTTATATGAAGATCATATTAAAACTGAAACTTTTTACCATTTACTTTTTTACTTTTCAAATGTCTGAAAAGATTTTATTTTGCCCCTTTTGAATTATTACATGTTAAATTTACTATGATTACCTAAACAAAGACAAAAAACATCTAAATATTTATTGTCAGAAAAAAATACTTTAATTTCAATACTCACTCCCACTTAGTTGTGACATCATTTCCACAGCAAACTTGCCCTTAATAGCTAACAATGTTAGTGTACCAAAAAGTACCAAAGTGAAGAGTATGACTGAAATGAAATATGAGATGTAAAAAAAGGTAAATATCAACTGTAAACAGAATTTATTGTGCAACAATTAAACATATTTAATTGTGTGTATTTAGGATCCATAAAATTCTAGTTATTAAATTAGCCTTAGCAAGACAAGAAAAGGTCAGCCATGTTATTCCAGAACCAGAGAGAACTGTTATTTCCACCAAAGAAGGCTATTGAACACAATACAGCATTTGAGATTTGGTGGAAAAGACACTGTAGTGGAAACGTTCATGACTTTCAGAAAAAAAAAAAGCTACAAAGGTTCTCTTGTGATGTATGCCTTAACAAAGAGAATAAAAAAATGTGTTTCTAAAGTTTATTTTTTTTAAAGTCCAAGTCAAAAGTTCCCATAGTTCAAGAAACATTATTTTTTCTATATTATGCACTTTGTACTGTTTGGAAATTTGTCCTCGTCTCAATATAAATTGGAGAGCATTGTGTTCTGCAAGGAAAAGAGGGCATTTTTTATCATGCAACATCCCTTTGACAGCGTGAGCTCTATTTCCTGGCAACCCTAACCACTCGATTCCTCCTGCAGGTAGTGCCGTAAAAACACACTGAGACACACACACGCACTCGTTTAGGGTTGGCGGCGCCCCGGTCTTCCAGCACCCCACCGCCTGTCTTTGATGGGCCTGCCGTGTGTACGCAGCCATCCGTTAAATCTGACAAGGTTTGCGTTTTTATTCAGACCCTGCTATTAATAATGGAGTGATGCATGACCGCCACGTCCAGAGCCTCCCCCACTTTTAGATTCTCTCAATGCAGTGCTGACTCGCTACCCGAGTGACTTTATAACGCATGTCGGCAACATCTACACCTTGTTTACATTCTCAGCGCGACCCATTCGGTTGAACTCACCTGCAACTTGTATTAACAACTACTATGGGTCTGAAGTTTCCCCACCAACTGAGATGTTCAACTCCGAAGGCTTGAAACTTTTCGGGGAGGAATTCACCAGGGGCTGGGGTCTAGTTCTGCAAGTGACGAAGAATCTGCAAACAGCCAAGCGTACGGCCTGTCAATCATCACTCCCCACCGTCCCTAGAGGGTTTTCCTCTGCAGCGACCCCCTCCTCCTTCAAAAAAGCTAAATCGAGGAAGAAGGCGAGTAAAAAGAATTTCAGGGCTATATTGGACCTGCTAGCTGGAGGCGCTGGCACTGAAGCTTCTTACATAAATACACATTCCCAGACACCTCCAGGGTGGAGAATAATAAGGCCACCTCCATGTCACCTTCCTCTTAACATAACCGCAAAAAAGCACAGGTATCTAGAAAGAGGACACCAACCAGTCGAGATGAATATGCAGGGGGCTTCCGTCTGCTCTTTCATGACTTTATCATTTATCTGCAGAAAAATGGCTTGGTTCTTTTTGTGTGCGCAAAGAAAACAGTCAAGACTGACAGCTACCGTGGCATTCTCCATCATGCCCTGCCTGGATGGTGACAGTCCACCAATTCCCCAAGGTCCAGCTGTCCCCAGACCCCCGCTGTCATTGCCAGACCAGTACCAAAAGACCAGTCGTCCACCCCGAGACTACCAGAGCAAGCAAGTGGATCATACCCCTTTGGAGCCTTCTGTCAAAGTCAGCAAAGTTAAAATCTCAAGTGTCACCCCACACGCTTCCCTCTAAAGTGAAGGAGAAGCAGGCAGTATGGAAATTAATGCCACATTGATGGAAAGCCATCTTTATAGAGGCCTTTTGAAGTCCTGACGGCACAGATCAGCGCGGAGAACTCTCTGAGCGGTGCTTCAAAAGCGGGATTTCAAAACAGCCCTCCTCGCGGCGGCAAAATACGCTAGCGATGTGTACACCGAGTTCTGCTAAATTGCGTTAGAAAAAAAAACAGAGCGAGGAATGTTTACCACTTACCAGCCTAATGAAATTACATGTGCACAAGCTCACACACACTCACCTCACGATGGGAAATTATAAGCGGCCATTACACCGGGAGGGGCGAGGGACGTGACTGAATCTGTCTATTGAGCAAAAGGGTGGTTGGGTTTCCTGGCCAACAGCGTCCATTTCATTTTAATGGCATTGCTAATGCAAACTCACCGGGTCGGGCGCTGGGTGGGTGCATGGTGGTGATTTGGGAGCTGTGTGGGGGGGATGGGCACACAGCGGTCCATTCATGGATACGTGGACTCTCAGGTCAGGTAAAGGGAGGGGGGTGTTCTGGCAGTGATATTAATGACCATTAAGTGAGAGTAGCTCTTTGCATTGGCACCCAAATCCAAACCACAGTTCCATCAGCCAGTAAATGCAATAGATGTCCTCTACTTGTGCTTACAAAAACGTACTGTGGCCATACAGTGGCAGTATCAAATGGTAATACCATGGTACTCTGGTATGATGGCATTTTGGACAATTACAAAGAGATTACTGCTCAAAAGTTTGGGGTCGGTAAGATTTTTAAATATCTCATGCTTACAAAGCCTTCATATATGAAACCCAATCTAACCCTAACCCTAGGTTTTGAAAAACCTTTATATGTCTGGAGAAAAAAAAACAAAAAAAAAACAATAAAATAAGTTTTGTGAGCAAAGACAAAGTTACACCTGACATTTTACACATACCGCCCATTCCACCCTGCCTGTTCTAGTGGGCTGATTGCCCGGTGCATAATGGGGGGCTGGTTACGCAGGGACACTGGGACACATCTGTGTGCAACATATCCTGAGGCAAGGCCATTTCTCCCTATCGCTACTTCAATTCCAGTCCTTATAGCTCCAAGAGGTTGGCTCTGGAGTAGTATGTGTGCCTGCCGCCCCTTTAAACACCGCCTCAGGGCACTTGGTTAGGCCCACCGCAGAGGTGCACATGTGAAGCTAGCAGGTTCGTTTGTCTGTTTTTGTGGCAGCTTATTCACAAACAAGCCACTCAAAACTGCTTCACTTCTGGGACAGAACAGATCACAAGTTTGTCACATATTATGTTTGGGTTTTGAAAAAAGAGTGCAAAAAATTCTATTGTGCGAGAATTACACTTGCCTATTGCGAATTAGCATCAAATGTAAATGTTGAGCTTTCTAATGATGGAAGGTGCAAAAAGGGATTCAAAATAGGATAAATGAATAAAACATCTTCAGTTCTTCCCCTCTCTCTTTCTCAGTTTTTTTTCTCTCTCTCTCTCTCTCTCTCTCTCTCTCTCTCTCTCTCTCTCTTTCTCTCTCTCTGACACAAAGTCAATGGCATGAATAATTCACTACTCTCTCTCTCTCCCTCTCTCAGAGCCACGGGTGACCTTTCCCCACAGGAAGTGGAATCGAAACACAACAATGGGCCCCGAGCACAGGGGGATCCCGGCTAAGGAGACACTCAAAACACAGCGGGGATACAGAGAGCTTGCAGATCACATACATTATACATTCATAAATTATTCAGTTACAGTCCCTAAAATTCACATTGAATAAATACAGCCACCCACATGCTGGAAGGGGAAGACCAGCAGAGAGGCTCCAGATCGGCCCCAACATCAAACTAAGCAGAAGTTTAAATTATTGCTCTGAATCATGGGGTAGTGTTTTTATCCTGTAGAGAATAATATAATAATAAGTAGATAGTTTACTTAGTATAGTTCTGCAATGCAAAACAAACAAGGATGCCGAAAAAATGAATGCATTTGTGTGTATTTTTTACTTACTGTAAATAACAAATCATTACTAATATTAATCAATATACATAATTTAAACATAATAAATATTTAAATGATGTATATTGATTAATATTAGTAATAAGAATGATAAATATAATGATTTTTACCACTCCCTATTATGTCTGCCAGGACTTGAGGTCATTAGGTCAGAGGTCATGTTCAGAATACTACTCATACTGTTCATACTCATTTCTGCTGTACTGTATATAGTATATCTACTATGCACAGTGTGTATACTTCATGCATAGAATACATAGATGACACGTTAGGTTTGGCAAAAACTAAAGTGCAGTATGAAAACACAGCATACTGTGAGGAATACTGCCTCCCACAATGCAATGCAAAAGACTTCCATTTACCAGTGTTATAGATGAACTGGAAGTGATATTATTTAATTGGACTGCCAAACAGTCAAGACATTTTTATAGAAAATTGGATTAAAATGCAAAATAACCGTTTTAAACTGAATATGATAACTGTACACAACTTGTTGTATTAAGCATGCAAAATCATAAGTCAAGTGACAATAATGCCTGTTTGAAATATTGAATTGCATGCATAATGCATACTGTTTCACAAGCTATTTAAAAAAAAAAAAAAAGACATATGTATGTATTGCATACACATGCAGTATGCAGTACGACAGCCATTATGATTTAAGTAAGTAAAGAAAGTAAATAGAAATGGAGACATAAATAGAATCAGTGTAAATGAATGTAACAAGAATAATTGCCACCTACAGAAAAAGAAATATGATTATGTGAAAAACATGTTGACAACAAGTTGTTTCTCTCACACTTTTTTTCTTTTGCACCTGCACAAGAGTAACAGAAAGAAGGAAGTAACATCAATGCCCTAGGAGTGGTCCATCCTGTCTGCCATTCTGAGTTCAGGTCAAATCTCAATTAGCAGGAAGCCCTGATCATCAGCTCTGATGTTCACACACACACAAACACACACACACAGAACACCTTACCACGGTAAACAGTGATACTCAGATCAACTTGATCTGTCTCTCATGGGAAAGCTTGGATTTGCTGTCATTCGCAGATTTCCCAATAACATGAACATGTTCTTGTGTGGAAACACAGGTTCAAATTGAGCTTGCATCATTTCCTTATCCCATTCCTAGCGCTTAAAAAAAAAAAAAAAAAAAAGGTAATAAATCACAAAGCTGTACTCTAGAAGTACAGTACACTAAAACTTGGTTATAAGATACAACATGACAAATAAATGAACCATCTAAAATCTATGCTAATAGAAAGGCTAAAGAGACTGACTGATTGACAGTTGAATTCAGATGCCTTGATTGACAGGTCTCGCACACACTCAATCCTCTTACTGATGTTCGAGGCAGTGAGGGAGCTCGCCTGCATTCTGATGGGACACACACGACAATTCTGCTACCTTTAGCTTTTTCACTAAGGAAGGAAGTGATATCTTACCAGCAAAGCTTGAAGAACTCAAAGATTTGCTCAAAAGAATAAAATAAAGAAATAAAATAGAATTAAACAGATTAAGGAATTGAATTGAATTTAACAAAATAGAATTGAACAGCAATAAGCGGAAAAAAACAATGATGGAGAGAACATGAGCTGATGTTTCAGTGAAAAGAAAGTTGAGAGAGAGAGAGAGAAAAACGGACACGCTCACACACAGACAAATGCGTGCGCCGCTTTAGGGGTCAACCAGGCGCATGATAGGATTGTCGGCTGTGAACTAGAAGTCGTTAACCGTATATTAACTTGGAGAGGTAGAGGGCGACACTGTTATTATCATCTTTCCTGGCTGGGATTAAGTGGGCCACACGCAGCCTGTCACAAAGAACTGGCACTGAGAAAGCACGAGGAACCTCACGGCGCAACACTGACAACCGAACGCATTCGAACAAGCCATGGATATTCGCCTCTTTCTCTCCTCTGCCTTTCACTCCTTTCTGATTTCTGTCACTCTCTCTCACACTAGCCACTAAAAGCAGTCTTCTTTCTTCAATAGGCCAATCTGGACAGGATTAACCTAACAATGGTCGCCTCAGTCTAATTTAAGACAATCGTGTGCTGGGCAATAGATACGGCTAATTAAACCATTAATGTCACAGTAGTATCCCGCTGGTGTGGTCTGCACTGAACTCTCAGACGGTTGCCCCAAAAAGTATTTGGACACTAAGGGCCAGATTTACTAAACAGGGTAATTTAGCGTGAGAGCGCAATTCCAAAAAAGCAGGAGTGGAAAGTTCTGCATGTGATCTACTGACGACAAATTAAAGAACATGGACACAGCCGCATCCTTTCCATAATAACCAACACAATCTACCAAGAGCAGCGCAAATTAGTGTCTGGCTTAAGACATGCTTTTTTTGGAGCAGTAAATAATGGCGCAAATACCAGTAAATTGACAAGCGCAAACCTTAGTAAATCACCTTGCATCATTCATTTAAATACTCTCCTCCCATAAATTTTGCGTCTCAAAGGGAAACTCCTACAAATGCATATGCAATCAGGGCAGCTGCAAAAATAACTGTGTCCACGCCTTTTCAGCACTAATTTTTCACTGTGTGTCTTTAGCAAATTCTGAGTTATTATTAACACCAAAAGTATTAAAAATTCAATGTATTATCTATATTTTTGTGGTGCAAACTGCCCCATTCAGTTTCAGTCTTCCCTTCCCGGCCTGGTTATGGCTTTAATTATTCTTTTCTTACTGACGACTTTCTATTCACACTGTTTTAATCCCTAATTTCTTTGATCAAACCTCTCACTTCACCTTCTTTTGAAACTGTATCGAATGCCCTTCTTGAAAAAAAAAAAAAAAAAAAACATTTCAGTGAGCTTTACTATTCAAAATTATTCATAAAAATAACATATTTGCTCAGCTAGCTGGCAGGTGCATCTTAGGGCTAGCTAGCATGTTAGCTTGGCACACCATTAATACATGAAAATGTATGAGATTGAAAGCATGTTTTTGCTCCAAACTTACTTTGTGTTTTAAATAACCTTCTGTGATCTGATCAAAAAAATCAGACAGAAAATATTTTCTTTTATAATATTCTGCACATTGATAAAGGCTATGTCGATTAGCATTGTATTATAAATATTCACTATTGTTATGAAAAATTCCCAACATGGAATGAAGAACACAGATAAACCATACATCATCGCAATCGTGCGTTTATTGTCTCCAAAAAGTCTCTGTCTGCATGTCTGTCTGGAATGTCTCCTATATTTCCTGGAATGTCACATGATATAGCTGCATCACGAGTGCCATTTGTGGACTAAATGTGCATAGGCTGCCAGTATGAATTGAAAACAGTACATCAGAGTATATAGTGCTCATAATGTTTACATCAGTACATTTTGGGTAAAAATTAAATAAATATCATTCCTCTGTATAGAAATCTGACATAAACATATAAGAATCTATCAATATTTCTCCAAATCTGCAAAATTGTGAGCTAAAAGCCCTGAGGAACGTTGTTTTGTCAAGCATTTTCATGATGACCGTACAGGAATTTTTTCCTCAATGGATGCTGCTGATATTCATATTAAAGGTATTTTTTTTTACATTTTCATAACTCTTGATACAAATTAAGTCAAATAGAGGTCAAATACTAAAGCTTGAGTCTTAGAGCCTTTTAAATAATGTATAGTTAGTCAAGGTAATAACATTAAATCTAAAAGTAACTTTGAACTAATTTAAACAACGAACAATTCAGTGCGTCGGCGTCCTCATGAAGGTTAACAGGTTAATTAGAAGATTAGATGGGCATCCTCCCCCTGAAATTACGTTTAATAACTTCACTTATTGCTTTACATCACTATAGCAATTCTGCTTAGTATGGAAACCTGGCTCTGCCTCAAAGTAAAAATAAATAAAACAGATAATTGTGAAATTAAAATAACAAATTATGTCACACTATGAGATAAAACAAGATCTAAAGTAACACTATGAAAAAAATGTCAAAGTGATAAAGTGACAAGAACAATTCTCACAAGAAAACTGAACTATTTAACAAGGTGAAAAAAGTAAAGTATGAAGGTATGAAGGTCCACCCCTAAACATGACTGGGGCACAAACATGTCATACGAAAACAAAAATGAGATTGTACAAATTCATACAAATTAGCCACCAATTCACCAAAATATAAAATAATTACAAATTGCCATTAGATTGTGTTGGACAAGATATAGGAGATATAGGCAATTTCTAGAAAGAAAGTCAAAATTATGAGGATTAAAATCCAGAAAGTCAGGATGGCAAATGTGACAGAGCCAAAATTGTAAATGTCATCATTATCTTTGTATTTCTGTGGAGAAAACAGGCTTCTGTTATATAGCGTAGGGATGCCAAAATTACACACTTCACCTTTAACAAACTTCTTTTGAGAAATGTTTGGCTTGAAAAGTGCTTGGGCCTTCTTTCTTTGTAATAAAAGTCACATGGTTTGATGACATTGAAAAACATTTCTAAATGTGTCCAAATTTGCAAAAACCAAACAAACACGTACCACATGAGACAAAAGATCTAGATAATGTATACATTGTACTTGGTCCTATTTCTTACAAAATGAATCATGATAATGCACAGCAAGTTAATGTGACTTGAGATCTATTTTGCCTGCACACCATGAACTTTTAGCTTAGAGCTGCACTTTTTCAGCAGGTCATTAAATGTAAAATTCAAGGGCATGGTGACCCATTTCCCTCCATCAGCTCTGTGAATGTTGTTTTGGTTAGAGAACAGAGATCCAGATGTTGAGCTCTGAGCGTTGAGAGTCAGGCCAGCCAAGAGGGGCTGAGAACCAAGTCTTGGGGGTACAGGAAGTCCCACGGTATCTACGGGAACTTTCGCATTCCATTCTTCGCCGGCCCTCTGACAGCTTTTGACATCCCCCAGCGTGGGCTCACCGCATCACCGCAATGATCCCAGAGTGGATAGAGTACTACTTCCTCCGAGAGAGCCGACGGCAGAGTGTTCAAGTAACGTCTTACAGAAAACACATCAGAAGGACAATCTCACACGTATAAACGTTCTTGTACCCCTCCTGCGCCAGAGGATCTAATATCACAGATATAATATGAGACTCGTAAGTGGAGATGTTTGAAAAGGGCCGACAGGAAAAGAACTTGCAGCCAACTGACATGCCGCCGTCCACTTTAAAACTGTGCGCTATCGCTTCCAGTAAAACAAACACACAGCTTGCTTTGAATAAAATTAAAAACGGTTTCTCCTGAAGCTAACTTTAGGGACATGCCTACTTATCCAAGGTTTTTTTGGCACCCTAAACATAAACAGAAGTGAGAAGGGAGGGTCTGGATTAAAATGAGACATGAACAATAGACGTCCAGGGCTGCAGGGGTTGGAGTGGAGGAAGGTGGGGGTGGAGGCCCTGAACTGAAAGTGATTAAACCGAGAGGAAGAAAGGAGAAAGTGAGGAGGCGTCTATTAGATGTCAGTGTGCTTTGTGTCCATGTCAATGAGACGGGATTAAAGTATTGGAAATAATCTTACAGGGCCGATGAAAGGTCAGTCCGGGAGAGGGAGAGGCCGAGAGGAACATATGGCCCAGCTGAGGAGTCGCTAATGTTATACAGCGGGTTAGAGACACTATAACACACACACACATATGAATAAGAGAGGGACCGGTTCAAATAAAACAAATGAAGAGATCCAGATAAATAAGTATGAAAAGTATTGTTTTACATGTGGTGTAAATCGAAGCACCCAGTGGAGTTCGTTTCGAATTCTGTGAGCGGTTACGATTAGTGGTATTCTTCCTGTCTGTGTGAATAAATCAAAAGCACTAACAACAACCTGCAGTTGGACAATACGGTCAAATATATTCGTCGATAAACGGCGAGGGTGGATATTGTTTGTTTACAGATGTTGTTTACAATCCAAATCTTAGTAAATATGAAATTAGTTGTTTTAACAGCATAATAAGGGTTCATTAGTGTTTTTAACACAGATTTGGATTAGCTGTGTTCTTTGTGTATCTAATTAGAGCATCACTCTCAATGCAAAACCAGCAGAATTAACCATAGCCAGACTAATTACTGGTGTGAAATCAAATCGGCTCGTTGAAAGAAGTGCGTGCTAATGAGCCCTTATTAACCAAGCTAAATAACTTAGAGGGAAAAGGATTTATTTTTCTTTAGGTTACGTGTTTAGGAGAAATAATAAGTCATAATCGGGGCACTGTCATTGAGCTTGTGAGAAAATGTGTAGCTGCCAAGAATACATACCAAAATTAGGTTGTTTTCTTTTCTTTTTTTTTTTTTCTTTTTTTTCACCTTTTTATTTTTTTGTTCTTTCCTGCATGACCCATTTCTCTGGGCTGCAGAATCATGCGACGAGAGATCAGGAGTGACACAATCAGATCAGATCACAACATCCAAACACTCTCACCTTTATGACAAAAAAAAAACAAAAACTTGATGGCAAAAAAAAAAAAAAAAAAAATTTATATACAAAGACAAAACGTGAGAGGATTATTAAGTAGAGCTGAGGGGAAAAAATGCTGCATAAAATGCAATTCTGAATTCTTTTAAATACATTTTTAATAATTATAGTGAAATGATATATATGCAGGACAAACCATTAGAGATTTAAATAAGTGCTACACTAAATTGAAAAATTTTGGCTACGTGACTAAAGCCGTCATTGATAGCATGGAGGTCACACATATTTCATGTCAAGGCACATTTACACACTTTTTAATGCAGAGCAGAGGTGTTATAAATGCATTTAGATATATTTATTGTGTAGGATAGCAATGTGCGTGAAAAACTGATAATTAGAGATGCACCGAAACTAAATTTCTCTGCCAATACTGATAGCGATTATTCAGAATGATATCGGCCAATGCTGATACCGATAGTTTGATTTTTCTAAAGGAAAACAAATAATGCTACAAACTATACAGGGAAACCTGTCATTTGGTACACTATAATATTAGAAGCTGTTTTATTGACGTCTTTCTGCGTCTTTCACAAATAAAGTGATTACATAAAGTGAGACATGATACATTCCGGTAAGTTGTACTGTAATTTTCAACATACCTTTTGATGTTCATGCATGTTTTTCGAGATATAACTTTATTAATGTGGAAGAAAAGACTCTGAGAAACTGAGACGCTACAGCAATCTGTCATGTCACATTTAAGAGCGTCAAAATGCCATTTATTGTTTGAATTTCATGATAAAATGGACAGGATTTGAAAACTGAATCTTTGTTTCTTATCAGAAGTAAGACAGCACAAAGCTTTTCGTGATTATTAGATGGCAGGTGCTACAAATAATGTTTGATGTAGCAAAAAAAAGCAGACCTGGCAACCCTGGCTTGAACTACGGGTGATTCATAGGGTAAAAAAGAGCCTGCTTTAATGTAGCTATTAACTGTTAATGCGTTACTGTCAAGTTAACTAAATTCAACACAAGAGATTTTCTTCACACACAGTATGAGTTGCAGTCTGAACACGTTTATTTGCATCCTTTGACAGGATATAATCGGCCCTGATCATCGGCTGTTTTTAAACAATCGGCTGATACAGATTGTTGGTCGATACATTGATGCATCTCTACTGATAATATATGTTGTTCAGAACATAAATTTGTACTGCTTTCATGCAGCATCCCAGAATCCCAGTATTTTCTGAAATAGTGACGTACTAGGCAGTTGTTTAAAAAAAAAAAAAAAACCTGAAATGGAATCATGAGATGCCTGGATTCCCACCTAGTGGAAATGTAGTAAGTTTTTGATGGCCTTGAAGTTACCAAGGCCTTCTAGTGGGCCTTTTCACTGCACATGGGACCAATGCACAGTTCCTCCAGCAGGTTCATCAGCCTGTGTCCATATCGAGCCTCTTTGCTCAGTGAGGTTTAAAGGCATATGAGCATGTATAAGAGAGCCACAGCTGGCTCCCAAGAGTTCTGACCCGTTCTGGTCAAGTGAAGCATAAACTGTGTCGGCTGCCCACAAACACGTGAGTCAGGTATGAAGGGGGGCAGCAGATCTGTTGTGTCTGACCGCGGTCGGCTGAGCAGCTCCAGTCACACCTGAGTCCATTCTGCAGGAACGGGTCAGTGGCTGAGACCGAACAGCTACAGTCGTCCAACTCCTTACTGACTGCTGTCTAAACTTGAAGTAAACGGGCAGAGCAGAACCGGGAGAGCAGATAGTGGGAAACCTTTTATTTTTCTTTTCTTCTCAGTGGGGTTTAATTTTCGCAAATGAGCCTGAACGGTTTTTTGACTAACATTGCAAATCAATCTAGTCTGGTCATCTGCACACAATAACTCTTACGCACCATTCAATGTGGTGTAAATCAAGTCATTTTTCTCCTTCGGCAATAGATTCTCACTGAGATAAAAGTTTGATTTGTGGCCTTTCCCAGTGTCACGGGCAGATTATGGGAAAAAAGGCATCTTGGGAAGTTGGGAAGCTGCAAATATTCCAGCAAAGGCCATTTCAGTGAGACCAAGTCAAATGCGATTCAATGCTGATTTTCTTCAAATCAGTTAAGCAGTTCTTGATATGTTCACCTCATGTGCCTATATATATTGTCTCAAGGGGACGATTAGCAATTTTCATTGAGCGTATCAGTTGCTAACCATTTTGCTGCAACAATAGGAAAAAGAATGCTTCGCTCAATTCCGAGAACCATGACCTGTCAAAGTAAATGCCCTTAGACGTCGACTAATAGCTTCCACATTACAAAACACATAACTCCACACAGCTAGCCTGAAGCTAACAACATTAACAACAATGAAAATACTACCTTAAGGACTGTGAAATCTTTAGTGTTGCTAAAAATCCTATTAGCAGTAATGCTAACATTATTACAACTACAATTACATCATTCAAAAAGGATGCAGGGGTTTAAATTTGGATTTAAAGAGATGAATGTTAGGCGGAAGAAAGCGATGCCCTAGGGGATCGAGAGAGATGGCAAGAACAGGGTAGAAAGGATGGGGGGGCCAGGGGTCTCTGGCGTCTATTGTTTCACAGCCCATTATACATGTGGGTTTCATTAAGACAAAATAAAGAAACCAAGAACACTGTCTTTCGTACTTCTGAACGGGGAACCATAATCCAGAACCAGGCCAGATCTCAATTTAAAGTACATACCATGTAGATATTATCTAAATTGCTTACATGTTTACTGTCAAAAATCTTTTCAAGAGAAATTACTCACTCAACACTTTTAGCACAAAGACTAGCAATTGACTAAAGCCTTTAGGCCTGTAATTTACTCAGGCAAAGACAGCAATAAAAGGCAAATTAATATTAAGTGTTTGGGCTCAGCCAATCCTGATCCCACAACAAAAAGAACATGGTGGAAAAAATAGCAGCAAAAGAAACAACATGATAGAGCATTTAACTAACAAGTGACTCAAACATACACACACAGCAGACCGTGACGGCGGTAAGACTCCAGCATGTCTTGAGAACTACTTCAAACGTGACGTCAACCACAGCCTCAAAGAGCATGACGATAACAATAAAAGTATCAGATGTATTCAGGGACACAAACAGTGTTGGGAAGTGTTAATGAGGGAGAGATTTCCTACCTGTCGATGATGACGGGATCGGAGGGTGTCTCGTTTCGGTTCCCGCAACTCTTTTTGTCACAACAACGACTGAAGGGACAAAAGAAAATATCAGTTAAAAAAGGGCATCATGTATATAATCACAGGACATTTATGGTCCTATGTCATGAGTACTATACAGACCATTTTTTCTGGACTTTTTTTGTCCAGAGGAAATGTTATATTTTGATTGTCTTTGTGTTTTAACTATTAAGGTTTATGCAAATTGTACTGAATAACAATTTGCTAAAGAAACATACTCAACCCAAGAACATTAACATAAATGCTTAAATATAGAAGCTAGACTAGATTTTATCCAACAGGAATTTAACTGGATTGGGAAAAGTAGTTTCTATGGCTGCATCCAAAATCGCATACTACTATATAGTAGGCGAAAAAAAGTATGTGACAAAAGAAGTATGTCCGAATTCACATTACTCATAAAAGAGAAGGTAAAAAAGTACCTAGATGACCTGCTACTTCCGGCGAGATTCTGAAGTGTGCATACGATGGACACTTTACTGTCCCATGAGGCCACGGGAGAGGATTTGTAAATGGCAGTGAAGCGACGCAACTGACGCTGGTAGGTCAAATGATAATGGCAGCATGGTGGATGTAGTACGTCCGGATTACATTCAAACTACGCATATAGAACATACTTTTTTAGAGGTCATGAAGTATTCAAATAATTCAAAGTAAGTACCTATTCAAAAGTATGCGATTTCGGACGCAGCCGAATAGATGGTTAAATGGGATTGGTTTAAAAGAGGGCCTGGTGACATCGCCCAAAAAGGAAAGTCGTTTCAGAGGCGGAGCAAGTTAATACAGACTTCTTTTCTTCTGAATAATTTAACCAATGAATTACGCACAATAAGAGCAGAAACATGTATTAAGAAAGTAAATAAGGTAATTTTTTGATGTCTTATTGACTTTATAAGTTAAAAACTGTAAATCTATCACCCCCTTGAGTACTGAAGTGTGTTAACGTCACATTAACATAAGAACACGCATTAAGCATGCACAACGGGACTGCTTGTTTGTGAGTTGGCCAAAAATTCGCATTTGCATAGGTGAGGAAGGTCTAGCAGAATGACAAGAGGAGAATTTAAGGTGTGTGAGGGGCTTCAGCGGCGGTTTGGAGACCACCGGCATCACATTTCTACCGCACAGATGGCAGTAGGACACTGAATAAGGGCTGGGGACAAAACTGTCACATGACACCCCTGGCATTGTCCTTCCCCCTTCAGTTTTTCTTCCTCCCACAACTCTCTCTGCTTCCACCCTCTCGCCTTACGGTTTCTCTTGTTACCTCATTCCCAGCTCCCTATTTTCTCCAATGACACAGTTTTCTGATGTACCAATAGACTTTATCATTCATTCATGGACTACAAGCGTTCAGGAGATCGTATCTTAAGATGTACCATGCTTATTCATGAGGAACCGTGTGTGATTTATATAATACACCTCTTCAGGTATGCATGATGAATGTCTTTCTTTAGAAACTCATCATGAATAGAGGGCTAAAATCTCTCTCTCTCTCTCTCTCTCTCTCTCCCTCTCTATCTACATCTACATCTCTATCTCTCTCGCCCCTCCTTCTGCAAGGCTTCCTCAACTAGGTCAGTGTCCTCCCAAAGGACTGGAACAAGGGATTGCAGTGCCTCTGTGTGTGTGTGAATCTATGTGTGTGTGTATTTATACAGTGCAGGAAGAAGATTTGTAGGAGCCTAATGATCAAATCCGGCAGCGCCCATGGGAGACGTGGTTTAGCTCCTGAAACACGGAACCTTGAGCATACAAATTCATAGATATACACTCGAAACAATTAAAGACAAATATATTACCTAGGTTTTCGCAACAAGCAAGGGTGTTGTAGGTGGTTGCCAGGGTGTTGCTATGCGGTTTTGGGTGGTCAATGACAAATAATTGTCCACAAATAAGAAAAAGAAGAAGTTTTTCCCTTTGTAATTATGTTCGTCTTATATGGGTTGCCCGTTTTTAACAAAATTTCAAATAAAATGACCCTAAAAATGTCATGTGGTGTAACCATCAAGTAAAAAGTAACATATTTTCGTAACCCATGAATGCATGCATATGTACACAATTATTCTTTAAAAAAAAAAAAAAAAAATTATTTAATTTAATTTTTAATTGTGTACATATGCATGCATATGTGCATTTTTTTTTTTTTTTATTCAACTTTTTACCTTGAAAATTGTTTAAAATATAGAAATATCATGAATTTATTAATTATATTATTAATTCATTAATATCACTGTTTTGGGGAGTTACACTAAACAACATTTTACAACTTATTCTAACACTGCCTTGTCATAAAAAGCTCAAATTATTTGATTTTTTTATTTATTATTTGCCGTGATATAGTCATAAGAGTCTTCAAAGGTCCTCTGCATGTTTCTGCATACTGCATGCACCACATGACTTTAATTTTGCCGACAAATGTTTTTTTCAAATATTAATAAGTAGTGTAGCAGTTCTGTCTTCAGTTAAAAAATTTATAAAGAAATAATACATTAAAACATGCTCATCATAGAAGAGGTGTATTCAAGTCATTGCATATATGTTGCATTTTAATGTATTTTTGAATAAATTAACAGATCTGGACAAAAAAAAGTGTGTGTGACGTCATTAACCGTAATGTCACATTGCTATCTGTTATTTGAGGTCAGTAGCACAAACAGTGTACTTACATATTTAAAGTTACATATCAGAACAAACCCTTAACCCCAAGTATGAAAAATAATAAACATTTGCTTTAGCAAACACAACTACAGTTATTATTACACGCCTACATTAGCTTATTGGGGAGGTGGATAAGGTTATAATCTTTTTTCCTGATCCTCTTCAAGATCGTCCCGTAGGACACCCAAAGGAAATCACATCTTAGATCTTAACGCTTCCTTCCTGATGTGGCTTTTGAAGAAATGTCTAAATGGGCTCATGTAATTAGCAGGATGTAGTCGACTCTGTCGACGTTGGAACGCGTCTACCAAACATATGTTTCCTTTCCATGATTCCTTTGATTCATGACATTGGATTTGTGTTATGACAACTTTAGTCTTTAGAAGAACAATTTTGGCCAGTTTCGCGACAAACAACATCCTGAAACGCATTCCGTGTTTTTTTTCCCTCCCCCTAGTTTGTTAAAATGATAGGAATAAGCACTTTTGTCCCACACTTGCAAGCTGGCATGGCACCATATGGCTAATGGTGGTGCGTGGCAATTAGTGGAGCTGATTAATGGTGAACAGCCTAATTTTCTGCTTATAATTGCGGCAGCGTTTGAAGGTACACATACAGTCTATCGCACGCACACATACACAGTTGCATATCAATGCTGATTTGGCAGGTGGGGGGATGAGGACCACATCAGTTTGAATATATATTGGCTGCCAATTCTAAAAGTAAAAAGAAAAATCGGGTGCTTTTTTAATTGCGAAAGTGCCTATATGACATCTTTAAGTAGTGTGATGCGTTGCTGGGAAAACTTGGTATATATTTCATGGACGCCACGTGAGCCAGGGCACATTTGTTAGCAGAGCAGACTGAAATTTCAGATTGAGTAATGAGTTTCTGCTTGTCCTAATTAACCAGGCATCAGGGTGATATTCATGAGGGGGGGTGGAGGGTTACAAGGGTGGGCGGCACTGTTAAAATACCACTAAAAATAGGCACGAGTCGATCATCACAACCTACTTTTAAGCAAATTCATCTTTGGATGTTAATTAAATACATAGCATTTGATAGAAAAAGTCATCTCCTACTTGTTTTTTTGGCTCTGTTCTTCACTAGGGGTTTGACCTGGATAGTATTAATATGAAACGAGCTTCTATTTATTAATATAGTGTTTTGGTAACGTAAGACTCAATACCCATAGGAGCAAATAAAATTGAAACAGAATAAAGCACTAGAGCATACTGATTAGTGTTCTAACCGGGTGACAAAATAAAGCAACAAGCTAAAGGACATTTTGACAGTCACTTGGTTTCTATTACGGGTAGCTCCGCCTACAGCGAAATCTCACTGGATCAACATACCTGAATATTAAAAACCCTGTGAATTCAAAATCTGCATTTGAATAAGAACTTACTTTGAGATCTTTAAAAAAGTATGTTTTATATATAAATCCGGAAGTACTACAGCCGTCACTGTCATGTGACTTACTGTTGCATCACTTCACTACCATTCACAAAGCCTCTCTCATGAATGGCATGGGATAGTAAAGTGACCTTTGTTTATTTTCGGAGCACAAATTAAGATATTTTTGATGAAATCAAAACATTCAAGCTGTAAATGTTGAATGCTTGAATGTTCTGTCAAGCTGAACATTACGTTCTGACGTAAAACCCGGAAGCGCTGCACTGTGTTTACAACGTGAACAGTAGGGCTGGGACAATAAATCATTGAATCGCGAATCGAGAATCAAGAAATGATTCTGGATCGATTCTGAGATTTTCCGAATCCATTGCGATTCTCTCTCAAATCAATTCTGAGATTAGTTTTTAACAGCAGATGGCACTACGTGATTTAGAAACATCCATACACTGCTTTCTTCCAATTCCTTACACTCATTCATAAAGTTCGAAAAAGTTGAAGCGAATTACAAGGGTGTTTGCAGTGGGCTGTTTACATTAATCTCGCAGGCACAAGTACATTCTCAGACTCAGCCGAACGCACAAGTGTTCTTCTTCATCACCATTTAAGCGTGCAGTTAAAAACTAGTCTAGAGCGCCATCTGCTGTTAAAAGCTAAGCTCAGAATTGATTCAAAAGAGAATCATGATGCATTTGGAAAATCTCAGAATCGATCCACGAATTGAGATGAATCGATTTATTCTCCCAGCCCAAGTGAACAATGTAGGAGACTGACAGTGAAGAGAAGAAATTCTTGAATGAAGTCGTTGTTTTTGTTTTATTTTTGTGCACAAAAAATATTCTCGTCGCTTCATAACATTAAGGTTGAACCACTGCAGTCACAAGGACTATTTTAACGATGTCTTTACTACCTTTCTGGGCCTTAAATGTGGTAATTATGTTGCTGTCTATAGTGAGGTCAGAAAGCTCTCGGATTTCATCAAAAATATCTTCATTTGTGTTCTGAAGAGGAACGAAGGTCTTACGGGTTTGGAACGACATGAGGGTGAATAATTAACGACGAATAATCATCATTTTTGGATGAACTAACCTTATATTATAATATTAATGACTTGAATAATCTTGTTCGCTGAATTATATATAATTTGCATGCAATTAAATGCTCTCTAGAATGAGAATGTCAGTTTCCACTAATACCACTTGCCTCTGACTAGCGTTAGCAAGTAGCCAACCATGTGCTGAATTTGGAACTGCATACTAGCATAGTACTCTTATTATTTCTGCCATGATAAAAGTAGTAAGAGTAGTATGTAAGTATGCGGTTCTGAATTTAGCAGTGGTTTGCCTGTGTGACGAATAATTCAGGCTGAATCCCAAATCGCACACTTCTATGCACTTTCGGTCTTGTGGACTTACAATGGCTGCCGCGTGCGCGTGTCCACGAGACCTTAGGGTGTCCCATTCATCAATTTAGGTTTCAGAAGGGTACTCGCGAGCGCCCCCTTTGCAGCCGCTATGCGCCCTCGATGCGCACTTCAGCTGAGCCGGCAAGTTTGCAAGCTACGCAGAGGACTTTGCAGTCAAAGTGGCATTACGTCACGGAAGTGCAGACTCAGAGGAAGACCGTGAGGTTTTAGGGTGCCATTTGGGATTCAACCTAAGTCTGCCCAATGAGTTGAGTCTTCCTAGGACCCTAGGGTGTAGTAGTTTGTAATGCCTGATCAAAAATAAATAAATAATAAAGAGTTCGTTTTGGAGTCATAGATGGACTCAATTCAATGAACGGACTGAATTGTTCATGACACCCACCATATCTTATATTTTCAAAAGGAAATGTCAGTACTGAAATGTTTGTCATACAATTTGGTGGGGTTTTTAAATATCAGATATGTTCTGATTTACTGCGATTGCACTGTGACATGCAGCATTTTTAGCATGGATGGACAAATTATTTGGAAACTTGGCACATCGCACCCGGTTAGGACAAAGCGTAATGTAAAAAGTCTTACCTGCACATGATTTCATGAGTCAGGAGAACGCGGCACATCTCCGGGTTCTTGTCTTGACCTTCATAGATGATGGGCTTTGAACAGAGAGAAGAAAAGAAGTCGGTTTGGACTCACACAGGCTTTATTTAACACTAGAATGAATCATTTAGGCATATGAAGCTGTTTCGAAACATATGTTACATGAAGTTGACACAGACCATCCTACATCCCTAAAAACATTTCCTCCACTCATCCACCCTTAAATTCAGCTATGGAGTCACAGAAGCCAATTTCACTTGAGAAACACACTGAGAGGAGGCGTAGTTCTGCCGTTAAAGCCTGTTGGCCTGGTCGTATTTAATAAATATCAGCATGTGTCGTGGGGAATTATCTAAGCTGTTCCAATAGGCTATTTCTGGACAGGCTGTCCAGAGCTCTGGCTCCACACAGGACTTTGGCTCATTACGTAAAGGAAAACAGAAGGTGAGAAATGAAGGTGCTGCAATAAGGGCTCATTGTTTTACTCCTAGCTCAGGTAATTATTCTCCCTACAGGTCATGGGGCTGAGGTGGGGTAACATGTGGTAGAGGATGGGATGTACAATAGCACCAGCTTAGAGCTGTTTGAGGGATGGGTAACAAGCCGAAGAACACCTGTTGTAGGTGGAGGAGATGGTAAGAAACATAATTGATTGGGTGCTCAGATTCTAAACAAGCGGGAGAGCTCAAAACAATGTCAGTGATTCCTAATGATGGCGGGGAAATATATTTATCAAAGATAATAAAAATCAACAGCTGTTTGCAACCCATTTTACTTCTGTGATACAGTGTATGTTAAACGTGATATTTAACAAGAACGTAATTCAGATGGCGAACATACACATTAAGTTATGAAAATATCATTTCTGAATGTTCTGTGAGGGGAAACGTCCAGTTTTTTATGTTTTACCTAGGTTATGTGAACGTTAGAGAAAACAGTGAGGGAATGTTCCATTTAAACCTTTTTAAAGACGTTGCTTTTGAATGTTCTCTGAATGTTCTGAAATAAGTTGTAGTAATGCTTAAAAAAGGTTAGAGGAATGTCCAATTAAAACGTTTCAGGAAACATTCCATGAGAACAATGAGAACGTTATTAAAGAACTTTGAACGAACGTTTAATGTTACTGGAAGAACGTTTGCTCATAACTTTAAGAGAACCTTACCCGAACGTTAGTTCTGAGCACGTTCCGAATAGAAAAAGAAATCATATTTTACATAGTTGTGAACGTGAATTTATGGCCTGAATTTAATGTAAAGCAACAAAAACACTCGAGAATGCGTCTTTCCATTGAATTATCCTCGCGCAAAAACAAACACGCAAACAACGTGACAGTTTTGGCAAATGACTCTCTTAGGAGTTGTTTTTAGCGAGTCAAAGCATGCGACGTGACTAGTGTTTCGACTCACGAGCAAATACGTTTTATGAGCCGGTTATTATTGTATCAAAGCATACGGTGCGATAAGCGTAATTCGATTCAGGACTCTTATGAGCCGATTCTTTGAAGTGATTCAAAAACATACAGAACGATCAATGAGCAAACGACTCTTATGAGTTGGTTCCTATTAGTGAAATGCAAACATACCTCAGTATTAGAGCAAACAGCTCAGGGCAGTTAATATAATGATTCGCTCAAATAAAATGAAGATATAAACTCAGTGAACCAGTCAAAGCAGAGAGTGAATTAAGATCTGACTCATTTAGTCCTACTGAACTGCACGTTACTTTAACTGATGTATGTCTCCAAATGAAGCAGGTTTTGTGTACTTCAGGTTAGTGAAACTTACTGTAAATAAGCATAATCTCCAAACATAGTAGTTTTGTTACATTTTGTTTGTTCTTCTTTTTTCTTTTTGCTTAAATATTTGCTTAAAAATGCTTAAATACTTGCTTTAAAATTGCTTAAATATTTGCGACTTGACATCCACAGTTGTTTAGATCAACTAACAGCATTCATATCTCTTCAATTCACTCACTCGTGATTTTCTTTCATTTTTGAATCTCTCACTCATGGGTAAAAATGTGAAGTGCCTATGCGCTCACTGGCAAACTACCTACGCTAGCATATGATGTGCCAAACCATCAGTGGCGTGTGGCACAGGGGCGGTAGGGGGAGGCAGGAGGCTGGAGGAGGTGGGTGCGAGAGAGCAGTTGGGATGCCAGACTGGAGCACGGTGCACCATCTGGTACGGCCCCCCAATTTTCTCCCAAATTTTCTCGGCTTTGCTCTCACCCCTCCTTAACACAAAACACAGCACTGCCAGGCTGGCAAAGCCTTGTGTGTCCCCCCTCCTCCCCGGGTTGAATGTTGGACATGGTATGCCATTCCGAACAGTGCCGCGTTTGACTACGCCAAGCGTGTCACCTTGCTAAGATTCTGGGATCTCGTTCGAAGGCATACCGACTGGCAGCAAATCTGTCCCGTTACGCACAGTCATTACTCTCTGCCATGTAACGGAGGTGTAATTCAGCAAGCCTGTCCAGCATCAAAAAAGTTTGTCACATTGACCTTAACTGGAAAAAAACACTGAAGCAAAGTTATATCTACCAAGAAAAGGGTAATTTGACAGAAGAAATATCCAGAGACAGACGATACATTGGCTCATTGTTTGATGTCTTTCAGATGTACTTTACATTATACAAAGGCACTGAGAGCGATATTGTTACAGCCAGTGCTGGATTTGGCAATCTCTGAGCATTTGCTCAGATGGTTTTCTTTCACTTTGAGGGAATGGGGGCCAAGGTCTTCTAGAAGTACACAGCATGCATCACTGTCTGCCAGTCCAAAGACCTGCTTCATATTTCTATCTATAAACACCAAATCTATCTTAGCCCATTCCGGCCGAGGTGTGCTCAGGAACAGCGGTATTCTTCCACTTGCCTTAAAGGATTAGTTCACTTTAAAATGAAAATTACCCCAAGCTTTACTTATCTTCAAGCCATCCTAGGTGTATATGACTTTCTTCTTTCTGATGAACACAATCGGAGTTATATTAATTAATATCCTGACGCATCTAAGCTTATAATGGCAGTTTCTTGAGTATGAAGCTCAAGAAAGTGCATCCATCCATCATAAACATACTCCACGCGGCTACGGGGGTTAATAAAGGCCTTCTGAAGCAAAGCGATGCATTTGTGTAAGAAAAATATCCATACATAACAAGTTTAAAAGTGAAATATCTAGCTTCTATATCTAGCGTCGCATCAGTTAAGCTTTTTCGTAAGATGAATACGGAAGATGTAGGACGTAGCGTAAGCTTTTTGAACTGCGAGAGGCATTATACTTTCTTCGTAAGTTGAATATGGAAGGCGGTCTGGCGGAAGCTAGATATTTTACTTTATAACTTGTTAAATATAGATATATTTCTTACACAAACGCATCGCTTTGCTTTATTAAGCCCCTGGAGCAGTGTGGAGTATGTTTTGCTTTGGATGGAAATCACCAAAAAGGAAATGTTTTATAAACATGGGGGATGATGAACAAACCCTTCTGTAAAAAACCTTCTGGAAGAGCTACTGAAGTGGAGTGCAGACTTAGTGCAGGAGAAAAAAAAATTGGGGGAAACACCCTTCAAAAATATGTAGTGTAGCTGAAATCCATAGATGCAAATAGATAGTGTAATAAAACAAACACTTAAATGTGTATTTTTCTTTACACTAGTCTTAAAGAAGCAAAATACTCCAAAATCTCAAAATTGCATGCATGAAAAAACAATGGCTTTGCCTGAAGTGTCAGATTCCTCTAGTCATAAAAATGGAAATGACTCATATAAAGATTAATTAGCCTTTGTATTTTTGTTTGTATCAAGAGTTCTTAAAAAGGAAATTTTAGGTTACCGACTCTTAAAGTGTGCCATCTTGATAACTTTAAAACGCCTTGGCTGCTTTTATAGAGATCAAAGAACAGGAAGTGCTGTGATAAACGCAGGAAATAGTTTCTTTTTGATTTACAAGGAATACTGAATGTGCAAAGGTGCTGTGTTAAAAATTACCCTATGTTAATATTACAAGTGTGATATTTAGGGCATTTTTAACTGCTTGCCAAAGTGCGAGAAGGGCACATTAATAAGCATACAACGTTCATATGCCTTGTAATACATATTTCATCTCGCCAAGCACACTTTTCATATTTCATCCAGCGTTTTCCTCAACGGCTTTGATGTGACGCCTGAAATCGAAGGCAAGTAAACAAGACGCTATAAATACATGGAAACCTACTTCCTACACAGTTGGCATCATCTGTTAGCATGCTATTAAGAACACGGCTGCTTTTTTTTTCCCAGGCCACTGCGCTACCTTTAAAGAGGTGCTGTCTTGGCAGTGATTTCACTCTTTGTTCTCCCACACACACAGAAGCGTTCACATTCACGAATAAGTATCCCACCCCACCCCTGATCAGCTGTTCAGACATAAAGCCTGAGAAACAAGAGAAGAGGAAGATAGAGCAAGTGTTGGGCAGGCAGACAGACAGCATAATAGTCTAAGGGTTTCTAGAGACAGCTAACAGACATCTGAGAGACTTGTAGACAGTGCAAGAGTTTGAGCAGGAGACGAAGGACTAAACAAGGCCGGAAAGAAGAGAGTTGGAGAGTAGACGGGTTAAAAGAGTTATAAAAACAGAGTAAGGATTAAACAAGTAAAAGCTACACTCTTAAAAATAAAGGTTCGTCATTGGAATTATTGGTTCCATTAAGAACGTTTAATATCCATGAAACCATTCCATGTCACAAAAGGTTCTTAAGAGTGGGAAAAGGTTCTTTAGATTATTAAACTGTTGTTCACACTAAGAAAAAAACTGATTCTTTTAAAGGGGACCATAATGCCTCTGGTGTCCCCAGAATGTGTCTGTGAAGTTTCCGCTCAAAATACCCCACAGATAATTTATCATAGCTTGTCAAATTTGCCCCTATTTGGGTGTCAGCAAAAACACGTTGTTTTTTTGCGTGTCCCTTTAAATGCAAATGAGCTGCTGCTCCCGGCCCCCTTTCCAGAAGAGGGCGGAGCAACAACAAAGCTAGAGAATCTCACGCAGCCAAAATGACGATTATCAGTAACGGTGTTCAGCCTTACATTGTTCAAACCGGAGTCGGACACTGATGGAGAGACTCGGGAAGAAGTTACAACTTTTAGAATGAAACTGGACATTTCTTTAGTAGATAAATTTATGTAGTTGCTGTGGAGTTTATTCAACTCATCGACTAGCATGTGCTGTCATGTTAATCTTTTGTGCAAATCCAGCATTGAATTGACCCTCGTTTGTGAAGCAGTCCGGCGTAAAATGACGGCATGACAACAACACTCTACTACAACAACTCTTCCTCCTCTCTAAAGCAGCCCAAAATGGCCTCACCCCCTTTGTTGCATGTTCCTGGGAGCAGGGTTTATGTAAATTGTAGACTTAGTGATGTCACTAACCCGGGAAGAAGCTCGTTGTAGTCCCTACCGGCCGTTTGTTGTGGTCCAGTGAATTCTTTAAAAGAAAATATCTCCCTTTGCACTGAACTTTGAGTGTCGTAACTTTGCAGATGTTGTTTATGCTATCACAGCTACATTACACACTAAATAAAGTTAAAAAAAAGTGAAATCATAATCAACCATCCCTTTAAGATCTGTTCACTGAAAGGTTCTTTGGGGAACCCAAATAATTCTTCTATAGTATCACTACAAAAAAAATCCTTTTGGAACAATAAAAGAAATCATAAGTTCACATGCCTTTGGAGGGCAGGGTTTTGGAAAGAGGACATGGTCTAAGTTTAGCTCAAGCTCAAGTTAGCTCAAGCAAAACAGCTAATATCTCTTACGGCATCTTAAAAACATAAACAATCCAGGAGGTAATGAGAGAGGAAAAGGAAACGTAGGATAGATGAGGGAGGAACGTGGGAGGTCTGCTGATGTTGTCTCAGCGCGACGTGTTGGTGCTGAAGCTGCTGATCACAGATTTAACTGTCAAACTCACACCTAAGAGCCCCACATGTCCCTGATTCTCACTTTTGCATCCCATTATAAGTTACAAATCCAGTATAATGGTGTGCTTTTTTTCCTAAACCAGTTACAAAAAGTGCTAACCTAAAACCCTAAAGCTGAAACTAAAAGATTTAATTGGTCACATCAGAGCTGACTGCCTACACAACACTGAAACAAATTCTAACCCCTAACCTCTATCTGCACCCTAAAATGAACCTCGGTGTAGTGTTGATAGCACATCCTGATAGAAAGCATTACTGTTTGTCATGATCTGAACCATCTGCGGCTTTAAAAAAAAAACAAAAACAAAACCTGACTACAGAAATGCTCAACATGTGAGATTCAGAGCACTATGCTAACCGCTAAGCTACTGCTACAACAACACATGCAGTAAATCAACACTAGTTTGAAATGTATAATACTAAGATGTTTACCATATCTGCTGTATCTAATAATTTGACTGTGACAGTAACTACCAAAATAACAAGCGTCTTCATGTGACTGTTGAGCGGTTGCAACAGTAAATCAGTCTCACCGCCACAGAATAATAAGCTCTGTAACCGCTCTGAGAGCACTAACAGCAAATCTGGACACTAATTACAGTCAATGCTAAAGCTGTTTTTGCTGTTTTTGCCACCGTAACATAAACAGAGTGGTCGCCTGTAAGTGTTTTAGCGTTGCACAACACTTTAGCATTTGTTCCCACAGTCACTTAGAAAGTAATAGTCTTGCTAACAAATTTGAATCAAGCTGCAATCACATTTTCACAGGCAGAAATTACCCCAAGCAGATTTCACAACATGCGGATTCACCATGTTGACCTGACTTCTGTGTGAGGTAGGCCTATTGACATTAGACAATAGACATTTTTTGCCTGCAAAACTCACTACACATCCTAATAACTCACATCTCGTGGTCGCTGCTGAGTGATTACAGATGGATGATGGGGATATATAGAACATCATAAAAAATGACCCATCTGCACTCCCTTCTCAAGAGTGCATACTCTTCAAACTGAAAGCTTGTTTTTTAGCCCGAGCTACAACATGGGCCGAGACACCTGTAGCTGTCCTGTGGTCAGCCAGTATCCAGGTCTCATTTCACCATCTCAACAGGTCTGACTGCCCCTGAGCGAAACCACATCTGATCCCGAGCTTTCTTTTGCTCTCATTCACCTGAAGAAATCAAAGACACATGCCGACCTAGCAGTGCACACGGTAAATATATCACTCACAACGGTGCTTTTTGAGCTGTTATAAGCTAACTAGCTGTTTTATTGTCGCAGAGAATGAGATTTGATATCCTCCGACTGCCGTTACACATGTTCCCCAATCTTTAAGTGTAGTTCTAAGCGGATCCCTTTAGTGAGTGATTTAACCATAGGTTGTCTTCACATCTGAAAGTTTCTAGCACACAATAGAGCAGCAAAAGGGGATCGCAATCTCATTCCTTGTGACTTCTATTACACGTGTTGTAATACCTGCACAAAAATAATGAATACAAGTGCTAAATATATTCCGAGAAGACTGACATGAAAACTGCCGGCAAACAACTACAAAAGATTTGTGAGGGGGAAGCTGAGGCGTCTGGGTGATTATTTTTTAACTTGACACTGATAAACAGTGCTCTAGCGACACTTCGTTCAAAAGTGCCATGTCCTCCCACGAAGTGCAGCAAAGCAGATAGTTAGGAAACAACAGCTCTTCTACCTACTGCCAGACTAGCGCTGTCAAAGTAGCAGCTACTGGGGTTTAATGCGTTTTGATGTTCCCCACAACACAACTTAGGCGGGAGGGAGAGGGAGCTGCCGCCCGCAGGTAAGTTAGCGGCCGTTAGCGAAGTGTAAAGAGCCTAGCGTGGAGCCTTTCTCAGCTTGCAGCAGGCGGCTAATAAACAAGGATATGTTTAACAGAAGCTCTTTGACAAAAGCTAATCGCTAATTCCCATGACACACTAATTTACGGCTGATCCAGGGTCAGCATTTTGGTTCTCTTGTTTATAAAGCATCCAGACACTAGCTCAGGGCCACACATGTCTTCGGTGACAGATAAAATCAAACAGGAAACAGGAAACAGGCAACACTAATAATGTAGATCTGCCATATTGTGCATACTAGAAATGAAACAACCCGGAGTTCAGAAGAAGGCAGCCGAGCATGACATCTGAAACACAGCAACGTTACCCGTTGCCACAAACATGTAAACGAAGAGGCTATGAGAAATGGATATGTACTCAGATAACAGGGAACGTTCTCAGAACTTTGGCTAACGTTCTGGCAAGTTTTCTTAAAGTTGTGAAATGTTAACAGAACGTTTGGTCATAGTTAGCACAAAAAAAGAATTGATTTTAAAGTGACGTAGTTACATTGTACTTACTCAAATAAGTACTGACTAATACTGATTAATTACATGTAGGCTACTTACTATAGAATTGCGGTTAGGGTTTGATTTAGGGTTAGTTACTTGTAAGTGTACATAATTTGCTGTTATTACTTTAGTAAGTACATGGAGTAAAAGGTAACCGTGTCACCTTAAAATAAAGTGTTACCAAACATTATTTATAAATCGTTCATGGGATGTTTTTTGGTAACACTTTATTTTACAGTCTCCGTTACATATGTTACATGTAGTTACTGTAGTAATAACTATAAATTATGCATGATAGTAAGTACATGTAGTTAATTATTATTACTTAGTACTTAAATGTATATTTACATTGTAACACAGACACCTTAAAATAAAGCGTATCACTTTATTTTAAGGTGTCTTTGTTACACTGTAATTATACATTTAAGTACTAATATTACATGCACTTACTACAGGGTTAGTATTAGGTTTTTATTTGTTTTAGGGTTAGTTGCATGTAACTATGCATAATTTATAGTTATTACTATAGTAACTACATGTAACATATGTAACAATGGCACTAAAATAAAGTGTTACATGTTGTTTTTTTTCTGAAACATCTTAGCTGGATGTTTGTCTGACATTTTTAAAATGTTACGACTTGTTTTAGAATGTTTAGAGAACATTCAAAAGTAACATTCCCATAATGTTCGCAAAATAATAATAATAATAAAAAGATGTGTTCATTTAATGTTTGTATAACCAAGAAAAAAAGTTTTAAACCATTTAAAAAAAGAATATTTAGAAATAATGGTAACACATTATTTTACAGTGTTATTGTTATATATGTTACATTGTGATTGTAATAACTACAAATTATGCATAATTAACCCTAAAACAAACCCTAATCCTAAACCTAACCCTATAGTAAGTTCATGTAGTTACTTAATATTACTCAGTACTTAAATGTATAATTACAATGTAACAAAGACACCTTAAAATAAAGTGTAACCGAAATAACCTTTTCATAACTCTAGAAAACGGGTTACACTTTATTTTAAGGTATCTGTTACAGTGTAATTATACATTTAAGTACTGAGTAATAATAATGAACTATATGTACTTATTTAAGTGTTAGGGTTTGGTTTGGGGTTAGGCACATGTAATTATGCATAATCTATAGTTATTACTACAGTAACTATATGTAACGTGTAACAAGGACACTGTAAAATAAAGCATTACTGGAAAAACGTTTTTAGAACATGTGTTTGTTAGCTGGGTAAATGTACTTGTTAGTGTACTTTTTTTTTTTTTTTTTCTTTCTTTTTTTTTTTTTTTTGCATGGGGTGTTGAAAATGGAAAACAAGGGGACTGCAAACTGACAAGAAAAATCCGAAAAAGAAAATAAGGCTCCCCTAAAAATACACACTAAGCCTCACAGTTAAACACCAAATAAACTTCCAACCAAAAAACAAGTCCAAAAGAGGCCACATGATGCTGTTCTCACTTGGCATGTAAAAATGTGACACTGCCCCTGGGAGATGCACATGCACGTACACTACGCTGTGAGATTCATCTGTGCGGGGCACAAACAGTTCGACCTTTAGCATGTCCTGACGCCCCAACATGTATGAATTAGCCTTTGGTGACATGCGCAGATGGTGGTGTACGGGACGAGATGAACCCTTACCTGTTTAGTCATGGAGTCAATTAGTCTTACATAAAAATCCTGCTCCGTTCTGATGCCTGGAACAAACAAAAACTTGACATCAGCATGTGCTTGTCGTTACGTTTTCCAAAAACACATTCACAATCATTATCTAAATCAATGCACTGTAACTGCACCATACTGTAAAAAAAAATATATATATATTTTCATGATTTGTTAATAGAACATTTTTTCTTTTGTCAAATCAACTTAGATAATTAATGTGGTTCACATAATATATTGAGTTTCTGTTGATAAAACCAATCGCCTTCATTGTAATTTCAATGAACTTAAAATTTTAAGCAGGTAACTTACTTTTTTAAGTTAAACCAACAATTATTTTTTATAGTGCACATATAATGCTCTTGAAACAACACAAGGACATTTTGGTAGCTTCTAATATTACCATAAATTAGCAACACATAAAAACCAATGTCCTTTTAGTGCCATGTTTTGAAAACAAAGTATGTGATATGTAAATGATATGTTAATGAACTAAGCAAAATGTTGTTGTTTTTTTTGTTTTTTTTTTTTTGTTTTTTTTTACAGTACAGAGGACATTTTGTGATGGACAAATTATGGCCTTATTATAACTGTAACACTGAACACACCTGCCAATGCCATACATGTTAATTAATAGTTTATTTATTTATGTAAAAGTATTTGAAATTATATGGCAATTTATACTAACTTAAATTATTATTTAAAAACACACAATACATGATTCAATTTAAAAAAATAAATACACTATAATTAAATTAAACTCTAAATTGTGCCAAAGTCACAGCTTGCCATGAGTTCGTTGCTTTTCAACCGCTTTGAATTGAATTATTCATTAATAAAATCCAAACTCTAAAATGACTGTGATGAAGCAAAGATGATATAAACATTTTTAAGTGGCAGAACTAACAGCTGGTTTATTTAGAAACTGACCAGATGACAAATGATAGACAGGCTGTCAGATTACACACTAATGAACGTGATCATTTGAAGAAAAACACATTAACAATTAATATCGCGTGCTTGGAAATAGGCTTCTAATTGATTTAAACCTTGAATGAATTATTAATGCTTTAAAATAAACCTGATTCATTGTGAAGAGTCGTGCTTTGCTTTGAAGAAAGTAAATGAGAATTAGTTCGTGTTGAGGAGTCAATCACTGATTGCGTTTAATTGTTCAGACAGAAACAGTCTTGATCGGGTGAATCATTGATTTAAATCACTGCCAATCTTCGTCAACTCGAGATCGCTAATGACAGCACCTGTACTCTTGCTATTTCAGTGCAAATCGCGATCAATCAAAGTGCGCAAACTCAAGCCTCGTGCGCAAATATGAGTATGTCTTACCGTTGCTGTAGAGAAGTTGCAGTCTGTAATGTATGCCATTGTTTGTCTTTTCTCCTGTAGTCTCCTGGGCATGAAAATAATATTACAACAGGTCTCAAAATAATACACTACATAGTATAATGCGAGGAATGTTACTGCGCTTACCAAATTCAATTGTTTGGGCTCAACAAAATCTATTTTAAAGTTAGAATCTTAGCGTATATGCTGTAAACTGAATCGTCTCATATAATACATTTTATTTAATGTATTAGGTCAAATTCATTTATTCTTAGCTGAAGTCTAAGTTATAGGCCATTACTGATATTACATTATACAATATTTTTATTATGCACGTGCATATGCATAAGATACATTTTTATAAATATGTAAATTTAGTTCTGCTAAAAGGATTTCAAAGGATTTTGCTGTAAAAATAATAATAATAATAATAATACAGGTTATTGAATCGTTTTTGATTCAAAATTTAGACACGAATTTTACTAAGAAATGCATATTAAACATTAATCTTATTTTTTATTTTATTTTTTAGCATTGATCATATTAAGCAACTATACAATTTAAATAACTATCCAATTTAGCCGCTAAAATGGTTTTAATCCTGTTAACATTGCAATAATTTTTCACAAATACAGCCTACTTATAATACTTAATCACAGAATTCGATATTTATAATAATTAATCACAATTATTCCAATATTTTTCAGATGTGCATGAGTTTGCTGTTTACTTTCCTACAATACATCTCAAAATAAAACATATCGTGTTTAGCGCTCCGCTGACATCGTGGTGCTGAAAATCACTTTTTCAAGCTCGTTCAGGAAACTCACCTTCTCTTTTTCCACAAATCCGACAAAAGAGGTTCTCTCAATTTCCACCGGCTGTCCTTGTCGGTCATAAAGCGCTAAAACGAAGTGGAAGAAGTTGGATTTGCGAAGGTTGGAGGGCGGCTGTTTCTCGAAGTGCGCCCGGGCCAGACCCACTCCACTGCGGGGAAGACACGCAGAAAGGCCCGTGTTAAACATCCATCAGATATTAGACTTGGATGTGTCATTGAAATAAAATAGGTGTGTAATTGTTAGTCCATTGATTGAGTTTTGAAGAGTTAAAAACACTTATACAATTATAGCTACACGTGAAAGCTAAATCTTATTATTATTACGCTATTATTATTATTATTATTACGCTATTATTATTATTATTATTCGTTTCTCCATCACGTTCAATCCAGCGGTCTTAAGACCTCCAGATGTGACAGCATGCAAAAGGAGGTGAGCTTTGGCAAAGTACCCAAACTTTGCATCCAAAGGAACTCATCAAAGCTCACTAAACGACAAAGCAAAGCGAATGAAAGGCTTAATCCTCCACAATCCGGATAGAGTTTCCCCAAAACAAACGCCAGCAGCACGATCAGTCCACGCTCCGTGGGAGGTGAAGACGCAGCCCCGGGGGTCTCTTACCTCTGCGCGGCCGTGTTCGCATCCAGCACCCCGGCGCCTTGCATCCATGTTCGGACTGCGTTCATGCCGGCTCCGATGGGCTCCTCTTTCAAAATACTCCCACTCCTTTGGATGCTCTCCTGAATCCCAAACATGAAACCGGGATCTCTCGCACTCTCTTCCCGTTGGTAGTGTTCTCAGGTGCCCACCTCTCGTGCGTAGGAGAGAGAGAGAGAGAGAGAGAGAGAGAGCGAAAGAGAGAGAGAGAGAGAGAGAGAGAGAGAGAGGCAGCTCAGATGGGAAGGAGTTTGGAAACCAGGACAGATCCCGGTGTCACCAAGACGCAAAGTTGTGTGATGATATTGTTTCCTGCGAGCAGCTGGTGCGATCAAGCAGATCTCATATCAAATGTCATCATGACCTAACAACTTTTCTCCTCTTGTCTTCTTTTTTTTCCCCGGATTTTTCTTTGTCAGAAAGCAACAACAAAAAGTGGGTAAATCAAGAGTAGGCTGTATCCTTAGCCCTCTTGATCAAATAGAAGTGATTTGTGTCTCTTCCCAAAGGAATCAATCCTTCCTTTGACTATGAGAGGGAACTAAACACGAGCGCAGCCCCAGAGGCTTGAAGGAGGGACCGGGAGAGGCGGTCCAAAGGCAAACCAGTGTCAGATCCGCCCAACCAGAGCTGCCATCATCATCATCATCATCATCTCCCTCTCTCTCTCCTCCACCCACTCCATCAGTTTGTCAGATGGCATTACTACAGCATTCAAAAGAAGCTGATTGGAGTTAGACGCAAAATGGCTCTGTATTGATCCATCTAGTTATCTTCTTGATGCTGTAATTGTCGGCTTGACAATAAAACACGTAAAGGATTCAATCGTACCTGCTTGAGAGGGCCGTTAATAAGGACAGAGTTGAATAAGTGCACGCGAGGTGCGATAGTTGCATTCACAGTGATGATCTACTAAAGGAGTGAAAGTGAAAATGCTTCAGAGACCTTTAGGAATCATTTTCTAAGCGGACACTGAAACCCATAAGATCCTGCACCGGGTTTGAAACCATTAGAGAACATTAACGCCAGTTTATGGTTAATAAAGTGTCTAAAACATGTTCCCAAAACGTTAGAGGAACGTTTTGTGTTTGCGGGGAAGAAATGTACGGTGAAGTTCAGTTACAGTAGATCTGAGGTTCTCCAGATGTGTGTCTCAAGTGTGTTTTAAGCTGTAAAGTATTACAAAACTTTCATATATGAAGCTATGTTTGCAGTTTGACGGACTATTTAATAAAATTCAGTTCCTAAAAGTCTCCTCATCTCATTTAAGTTAGTATTAAAATAATAAAGGGACAAGGATTTTGCTTACTTATGACTTTGAATTTTTTTTTATTTATTTTTTTTTCACTTAAATTTGACGTCTAGATTATCCCAAAACAATAAGATTGGGATAATAAGATTATCCCAAAAATGAGATGAGAGAAAAAATATTCTGAGCACAGAAATAAAAGATGCTTTTATGTGGTTGATACACACGCGCGCGCATGCAGACGAAGCTGATTCATAGAAAATGATTCATAACACAATATAGCCTAATTAAACAATACTATATAGATTGCAATTGTACAAATATAATCTAATATTTTATATATTTTGAAAAGCGTGTAAAAACCTATTCGATTTCTACATTTTGGACCGTTTCCACCTTAGCAGTGAAACAGGTGCAAGGATATGTTTTGGTCAAATAATAATTCAGAATGTGAAAAAAAAAAAAACGAAATTCCAAAAATTGTATTTGATGCACAGTATATATGTTACAGTTGCTGAATAAACATTTAATTGAAGGGGAAATATATGCGGACACACACACACACACACACACACACACACACACACACACACACACTAAATGGGGACATTCCATAGGCGTAATGGTTTTTATACTGTACAAACTGTATATTCTATCCCCTTACACTACCCCTACCCCTAAACCTACCCATCACAGAAAACTGTCTGCATTTTTTACATTTAATTACTTTATTTTAAACCAGTTATACAAATGAGGACGTCCCTAAAGGGAGGTTTTTGGAGATTTTGTCAGGTTTTGATCACTTCTGGGTACAAAATTGTCCCCAAAATATAGTATAGTAAAGTACACACACACACACACACACACACACACACACACACACACACACACACACACGGCGCAAAGCATCACTCACTGTAACCATTTTATTTTTCCAGCAGTGTAGCTGTGACTGACAGATCTGCAGCCGTGTGCTCTGGCCCCTGGGGCCACTATATTTTTAGTTTGTCCCTCATTCTCCCACGCTGCACACACTCATGCAACCTCCATAGGATGTTTTAAAAAATCACTTCTGGAAAAGAGATTTAGCTACTTAATCATGATGTCAGTTTATACAGACATAATAATTATAAATATAAACAATAACATTATTATTATTATTATCATCATCTAATACATTATGTTAATTCAGCAGGTAAACCTAATGCCATACTCTTCTCGCGGATTTTAACTCTTAATAAAACCAATAAGAATAAAATAAAATTATTAGGTGGAGTGTATATTTTTAATAATCCTGATTCCTAACAGTGTATGAAATTAAATAAAGAACTAATGGTACTGTACTGTATAAATAACGTGCTGTTTATGCTCATAACGCAATCATTTAGTGTTTTTACATATATGAATTCATCAAAGCATGACCATTTCATGCCCATGATGTTTGTGTTTTGTTTTGTTTTTTAAAATATGCCTATTTATATTCCTTTTGCCCAAAGCATATGAAATGTGTTTATTAATACTCTTTATCGAATTTATTGCCCAAATAATTTTAGTATAGCTTTATTGAATTGTTTTCCTTATTCGTTAAAGAACATATTAGGCTACATTTTAAAGCTCTCAGTTTGATCGCAGCGCCATGTAAATCTATGAACATGATGCAGCAGCGCCATCGTGCGATCAAACTTAAGATCACACTAACAGAACAGTTAAAAGGATAGTTCACCCAAAAATGAAAATTGTCATCATTTACTCACCCTCAAGTTGTTCCAAACCTATATACAGTTTTTTCTTCTGCTGAACACAAAAGAATATATTTTGAAGAATGTCGGTAACCAAACAGTTGATGAACCCCATTTACTTTCATAGTATTTTTTTCCTCATAGAAGTCAATGGGGTCCATCAATCGCTTGGTTACTTAAATATTTCAAAATATCTTCTTTTGTGTTCAGCAGAGGACAGAAATTCATACAGGTTTAGAACAATTTGAGGGTGAGTAAATGATGACAAATTTTTCATTTTTGGGTGAACTGTCCCTTTAAATAGCTGAAAATCACTGAATAAAGGGCAAACAACAATGTCCTTTATGCATTTACTAACAATAAGCAATACATTTGTTTTAGTATTTATTACTCTTTGTTAAAGTCAGGTAATTGTCAGTTCATGTTAGCACAGGTCTATAAAATAACATAACAGATAGCCTACAACTTTTGATTTTAATAATACATAAGTACATTTTTTATTGTTAGCTCACGTTAAGGAACGTAGTTACATTCAATGACATTTTAATTATACCGATACTGAAAAGAATGAGCTATTCATTATAACTATTAATTCTTTGGTGGACCATAAACAAACAATGACCCGTAACGTGCATGTCTAACAACTGCTTATAACTGTAGTCCAAAATAAATTAAGAAAATAAAATTTATTATAAAATAAGAATGAGAAATTAAATTAACCACATCATGTAAGGGTTCAACAATGTACATTTCTATATTAATAATCTGCTTTCTAGTATCAGTATTTTGCTTTGCAATTGATTCAACATTTTATTTGTTGTATATAAGTAATAACATGGTTTGAAGGCAACGACAATTTGTCGATTCACACCAGATTATAAAGTCATACATTTTCTCAAACTAATTTTAAAAAACAAACATTCAACTTCATTCTTTCTTCATTTCCATTTTATTTTCAAGAAAAACTGTGCAAAAACTAGATGATTTTTCTTTTCGAATGTCATTTGTGTTAGCTCATACATCAGAGGTATTCATGCACACAAATCTGCCATTCTGTAACGCATCTCTTAAAGAACAGCGAGAAAACAATCTGTGTCCTCCGCATCAATCCCACTTTTGAGTGTTCACACGGTCCTCAGACACTTCATAATGTTCACTGCTGCTTTAACACTGTGCGGCATATCAAAAACATGATAAAAGAATATACAAGGGAATATATCTGCCCATATATGTACACATTTATATTGAGCTATACTTCATCTGCTCCGAGAGCATTTGTTGCCCATCAAGACAAAATATTGATTATTCACTTTAAATGACATTAGTGCAAACATATAATATGGCATGACATCTCCGGCAAACAAAATTAAGAAAATAATAGCAAAATAAGTCTGAAGTGCTGCTGGTGTTACAAACACTTTAGTAAGTCAACAGCCAATATTAAGGTGAATCTCAAACATTTCAAGAATGTCTGTCACAAATCATGCAAGAAAAAAAAAAAAAAAAAAAAACTAAACTAAAATTACTGACATATAATGATAGTACTGTATTATAAATGGAATTATAAAGGGGAGAAAAAAAAAAAGAAAAAAAAAAACTTTATTCAAAAAATAGTTTTCTTTATTTTCGGGGACGTGAAACATGACCTGACCCTGTTTTGTGAGATTCACCCATTAACATGGGTAAACGGGATGTCCTTAATGAGGAGAGGAAAAAAAAAAAAAAAAAAAAAAAAAAAAAAGTTTCATTTAATTGATTGTCTACTCACTAAATGTTCATTAAAACCAGAAAACAGGTTTAGTCTATACAGCCTGCAATATGCTTTCCAAAATGCTCGCTTCCAAGAATCAAGCCAACTGTCAAACTGACAACTTAACGTTATCTGTACTGATGGTTTAACATTATTTGTGACACATGGTAAAGAGAGATAAAAATATGTATGAAAAAGCCGCCCGGCTTCGTACATCCCTTTAAAACTGGGGTAAATAATGGTAGGCTCGCTGTGATAAATCACAAGATGAAGTGGCTCAATGGCACTTTAAATAACATTCCTCAGTTTGACTTCGCAGG
This sequence comes from Elopichthys bambusa, assembly GCA_037101425.1. NCBI lineage: Eukaryota > Metazoa > Chordata > Actinopteri > Cypriniformes > Xenocyprididae > Elopichthys > Elopichthys bambusa. Next base: position 24,596,713 of record CM074450.1, on the reverse strand, counting down.
GGTCTGGATTCAACAGTGGCTCATTTGGGGTGCGCTTCCAAAACACATTTATATACGCCCCCGTTTCTAATAATCTAAACAGACAAAATAGCATGGCGTAAAATCACGAATCATCCGTTACCTCCATAGAGATGACATTCCTATTCCAAATGGACGCATACGGAAAACTACTCCACCCATAAAAAAGACAAAACGCTGTAGTAACTCAATTTTATCGACACAAACAAAATGTGTAGTTACTATGTTTAGCTTCTGTAGGGCAGTATTCTGAAATGTCTTTTGACCAGCAATAATGTGAATAGATCATAAAAAAGTAAGTAAATGTATCTGTGAGATGAGTGACATGTGACCAGCCTAAAGCAACAGTTTAGAATTCCAAAAATGAAAAGTCTGTTATCGTTTACTCACACATTTCAAATTTGTAAAACTTTCTTTTGTGGCACAAAAAGGGCAAAGTTTAGATTTTCAGATTTTCCATATGTATGTATGTGTGTGTGTATGTGGGTATATATCTATATATATTATATATAATATATATACACACACACACATTTTTATATATATATACATATATAGACATATATACAGATTTATATAGCTTTCATTCAATACATGTCATTTATATATATTGTATAATGTTATATATTTTATTTAATGTTATACTAATTATATATATATATATATATATAATTAGTGTAACATTACATAACATTATACAATATATATATATATATATATATATATATATATATATATATATATATATATATATATAAAAATCTCTCATATATATAGTATAAATTACATAACATTTTTCTATTTTCAGTAACAACTTAATATTGGTCTGTTCCCTATACAAAGTAATCATATTGCTTTAGGAGACTACTTGTATGGAGATTGTTCCCTGTTCTTCATATGGAAAAGAGCAGCTAGAACAAACTTCTAAATATCTCCTTTTGTGTTCCACTAAAAAAAAAGGGTTTGGAACGTCATGAGTGTGAGTAAATGATGACAGAACTTTTATTTCGGGGCGAATTATCCCTTTAACCATCTACTAATGGAGTCCTCAACATTGGCAATATGCGTTGTCTGTGGCGACACCTAATAGGCTGATAAGATTTGAGCACTGTCATTTGCTTATGAAGATTAATGGACATCTGATGTGCTGCATGAACCACCACTATCATCATCATCATTTTCATCATCTAAATCACCAGCAGGGTCTGTGCTGCCCTCTGCCACGACGTCACATTCTTTGGGCTGGGCTTTCAAGCTCCCCGATGGCAAGTCCATTTCAAGCTCTGGCTCAGCTGAGGTTTTCATGGGGGGAGTGTTTTCTGCTTGGGTGTCTTCCTCAGTGTCCAACTCAACCTGTGGTTCACTCTTCTCTTGCTCCACCTCTACTGGGTTCTGATTGGCTGGTGGAGTGGCTTGGGTGACAGCAGCTGGAGAGCTAGTTGGCTGTAATTGGCTTTTGAGTTGCCCATGGCACAGAGGACATGTCTCTTGTACGTACAGCCACTTCTTTAAGCAGGTAGCATGGAAAAAGTGGCTGCAAGGTGTGATGACAGCAGACTTCATATCCTAGAATTGAAGGAGGAAGTGAGAAACGATGTTTAAAACTAACCAGGATAAGAAGAGAAATTATGAACATGTTGACAAATGAGGAAATGATTCAATGGATTCAGGTTCAAATGGTGGCCATGATTGTTCAAGAATAAATTCCAAACTACTAGGGCTCAATATCAATACAGATTCCCATATATGATTCTGAATCACAATCTCACAATTGATTAAATTCTGATTCAGATTTATTTGGGTATATTTTTATGTGGTTTAATTACATATAAAAGAAAACCTCTCTCAGCTAATGCTGTAAATCACACAGAGAACCCTATAAATTGCTACAGAACAAAATACTCATTTTAACAACAAATGAAACATGCATTATAAAAATGTATTAAATTATAAACCGATGAACGCTTCAGTTATGGACTCCTGTGAAAATATAGAAAGTCTGGGAGTCTTTTTGAATGATTCACTAAAAAGAACCAGTATAAAAGAGTCATTTGTTTGGGAATCAGACTACACTGGTCTAAAACTCTCTAGTTTATGTCATCCTTGGTGAGAAAAACAAAAAACAATTCAAACACTTTTACCTGAAAGCAAATAGAACAGATGTCATTATGTTGCTGGAGTTGTAATGTGGAAGCAGTGGGCATGCTTTGGATCTTGTGAACTGCATCTCTGCGCAACAGGAAGCTCTGCCAGCCCAGCTGTGCCCTTAGCCACACGTTATAGTAGGAGTGAACCAGGATGATGGTGGAGCCCATTACAGTCCATTCTCCAAACAGAGTCTCTGAAACACCGTAGGCCACCACGCACACGGCCACCAGGAACTCCAGGAGTCGGTAAGTACCATTGACACAGTAGATGACTTCATCCATGTTCTCAACCGGAGCCTTACGAAACTCCTCCACCATGAAGAGGACGTAGATCAGAAGGGTGCCAAGAACCTGCAAGGAATGTAATCTCTTACTGTATTACACATTATTTAAATATACATATTTATTTTTTATATTAGGGCTGTAAAAAAATTATTTGTTCAATGTTCTTTTTAAAGGGGTCATGAATTGAGAAAACTTTTCCTTGAGCTTTTGGTAAGTCATACTGACCAAAACTCCCGTTTTATTCCACGAATCTCTTAGTTACATGACTTTGCACTGTTAATTATGATGAAAGAAATTGAGTTTCAATGATGAGATCACTGCTTTCATGCGCTCAACAACTGTCTGTGATCGGCTACAGTGTTCATCACTGCAAACTTTCATGCCACAATCTAAATATAACGCCATAGATCTAAAAGTAATGCTATAATCAACACTTTTCACGATCAGTTAACATTGAGAGCTGTAATAGTAAAAACGTGCTAAAAGTTTGAGAGAGTAATACTTCTGAGCTATTTCATAGGCAAAGATGTTAGCCAATCACAGCAGTGGGCGTTTACACTGAAGTCTCACAGCAGACATGCCCCTTAAAACGGAGCATTCAAATAAGAGGGCTAAAATCAGGGTGGGAAAAATGCCCTTTATTTCTAAATTATGACCATTTTTGATATAAAAAGCATACTAACATTATAAGTGCACCCCAGAAAACATAAAACAATGAAACAACGCAGTTCATGACCCCTTTAACATGTTAAAACACAATTAACCAGCATCTGTTATTCCCCTTCTTGGCATCCTTTGGCTAGCGTTACAGTATATCAGGAGTCGGCAACCTTTTTGTCATGAAGTGCCATTTTTAAGTTTCCGAGGTAATCAATGTAATATGCTCTCGCATGTTTATTTATTTATTTTTTTTAACCAATTTGGGAGTAGTACAATTTACAAATGTAGCTTCAACAACCAGATGCATTTTGTCCAGTTTCATCTGGAATGTGAAAAAATGCTCTCTTTCAGAGAGGCATTTACCCCTGGTCTTTTCACTGCTGGATATATCCAATCAGAGAAAACACATGAAGTGACCAGGTAAGGGTTGTGCTAATAGACGATAGTATCAAGTATTGACGACAGTCAGGCGATAAAGATATCAAGATTAATTGGCTAGTTTTCCCATTAAAGATTCACCCAAAAATGAATACCCTTATGTCGTTCCACACCCTTCGTTCATCTTTAAAACACAAATTAAGATACTCTATATTGCCAAAAGTATTGGGACACCCCTCCAAATAATTGAATTCAGGTGTTCCAATCACTTCCATGGCCACAGGTGTATAAAATCAAGCAGCTAGGCATGCAGACTGCTTCTACAAACATTTGTGAAAGAACGGGTCGCTCTCAGGATCTCAGTGAATTCAAGCATGGTACCGTGATAGGTTGCCACCTGTGCAATAAGTTCATTCGTGAAATGTCCTCACTACTAAATATTCCACGGTCAACTGTTAGTGGTATCATAAAGTGGAAGCAATTGGGAACAACAGCAACTCAGCCACAAAGTGGTAGGCCACGTAAAATCGCTTCTCTGTCTGGCATATAAATAAAAAGTAAGTGCTAATATTACTGGGTCAAGTGTTGACGAAAAATATATTTCTTTAGCAGTTTTTTGAAAATGGCTAAAGACTCAACTACTTGGATAGAGCATGGTAGGTCATTCCACCAGCCAGGAACAGACCAGGAGAAGGTCCGTGAGAGTGATTTTGTGCCCCTTTGGGATGGCACCACAAGACGCTGTTCACTTGCAGAACACAAGCTTCTGGAGGGCGCATAAGTCTGAAGTAGTGAGTTTAGGTATAGTGGTGCAGAGCCAGTGGTTGTTCTGTAGGCAATCATCAGAGCCTTGAATTGGATGCAAGCAGCTATTGGCAGCCAATGCAAACTGATGAAGAGAGGTGTGACACGTGCTCTCTTCGGTTCGTTAAAGACCAGTCTTGCTGCAGCATTCTGGATCAGTTGTAAAGGCTTGACAGTGCATGCTGGAAGGCCTGCCAAGAGAGCATTACAATAGTCCAATCTAGATAGAACAAGAGTTTGGACAAGAATTTGTGTGGAACACTCCGATAGGAAGGGTCTAATATTTCTAACGTTGTACAAGGCAAATCTGCAGGACCGGGCTGTTGTAGCGATGTGATGTGTGAAGCTTAAACAACCATCCCCTTAGTTCCAGTGAAAGGAACTTTTAATGCTTCAGCATACCAAGACATTTTGGACAATTTCATGCTCCCAACTTTGTGGGAACAGTTTGGGGATGGCCTATACTGAGCCGCCGACAAAAATAGCGTAGCAGAATGACAGGGGAGACAAATTTGTTGAATAAAGTAGTTATTTTTGTTTAGTTTTTGCACACATATTATTCTCATCTCTTTAATTCTCATCATTCATAACATTAAGATTGAACCACTGCAGTCATGTTGACTATTTTAACAATGTTTTTACAATTTTTCTGGACCTTGAATGTGGTAATTTCGTTGCTTTTAATAGAGGATAAAAAGTATGGGATTTTATCAAAAATATATTTTTGTGTTCCGAAGATGAACGAAGGTTTTACGGGTGTGAAACGACATGAGTGAGTAATTAATGATAGAAATTAAATTTTTGAGTGAACTAACCCTTTAAATGTATCAAATTATTATCATCAGGCTAGTGTTATTATCAAATTAATATTAAAAACTACAATTCATTTGCCTTCTCTAATTTCATAATGGCATCACCATAAAACCACACGCGGCACCGATACGGACTTATGATGACTGCTCATTGAAAATGTTTTTAAAACAAACTACAAAACAAAAACTACAAAATTCTAATACAGTTGTTGTTTAAGCCAAGGTGAAAACGGCATCGTTGTTCGTCAGTATTTTGTTTCTATAGCACATAAACAAAACATTTTAGTGACACTAATAACAACACAATTACAAATTATTTTTAATAATAATAATAATATTACTAAAATTATATAGGCCTAATAGCTTATGTCCGAACACAGCACAATAATGAGTCAAAGAAAATCAAAAGCAGCTTCAAACACCGACTTTTTGTTTTTCCCTTGGCCTCCATATGCTCTATTACTTTATGCTAGCACAAACAGAAGTTGTGTTTGACAGAAATGTCATTTTACGCTGGACTGCTTCACAAACTAGAGTCAATTCAATGCTGGATTTGCACAAAAGATTAACATGACGGCACATGCTAGTCGATGAGTTGAATCAACTCCACAGCAACTACATAAATTTATCCACTAACCATTCAGAAACGTCCAGTTTAATTCTAAAAGTTGTAACTTCATCTCCATCAGTGTCCAATTCCAGTTTGAACAATGTAAGGCTGAACACGTTTAATACCAATCGTCATTTCAGCTGCGTGAGATTCTCCAGCTTTGTTGTTGTTGTTGAGCAAACGAAGCGCGAACTGTTAAAGCTCTGCCCTCTTCTGGAAAGGGAGCAGCAGCTCATTTGCATTTAAAGGGACACTCACACCCAAATATGGGCAAATTTGACAAGCTATAATAAATGATCTGTGGGGTATTTTGAGCTGAAACTTCAGACATTCTGGGGACACCAGAGACTTATATTACATCTTGTGTAAAGGGGCATAATAGGTCCCCTTTAATAAAATAACCTGTGTTACTATGAGGAATAATTACCTCAAAATGTAGATCTGAATGCAAGTGCGAGGTACTTTATGTCAATGAAATACATACACCTCTCTCGCTTTTGCTCACGATCCAGCATTTACCCCTCTGCATGACAGTGTTGCCGACCCCTGCAGTATATGGTCACGCTATCTGGGTTCCACTCACCAGCCCTGGCGAAGCGCGAAAGAGCGGCCGACTGAAGATGGTCTGCATGTATGCCTATTCTATGATCAGCCAATCAATCATTCATTCAAGTGCTATTAAAAACCATTCAAGGGCGATAAGACACAAAAGAAAACTCAATTCTGTACTGGTACTGCATCGACATTTGTATTTTCGTTCTATTGTATTTATATTTGCTCTCGCTTGTAATTTGCTTATTTGTTCTCAATAAAAAAAAAAAAAAAAATCTAAATTAAATCGCTGAAAAATGTGTGATTAACTATTTGTTTAAATGATTGACAGCAATTTATGTACATTTGTAACTTTATACAAATGTACACCATTATTTATACACTTACTATATCATATATATACACACACACGTAAAAAATTTCATTCTTAAATCACTTCATTCATAGTGCTAAATATTCAAGAAATTTTTTTTTTTAATGTAATATTCTCTGCCTCTGAAAAAGTATTTACCTACACACACAAAAAAAAAAAAAAAAAAAAAAAAAAATCAACATACTACTAACAGCACTTCATCCACTAACAAATCTTGACACTACAGTAATGTCTATGCGCTGTGATAAAGTGTGTATTCGTATCTGTGCTGTGTGTGAGGTGTGTGTACCTGCAGTGACGTGAGGATGCTGGAGGAGATTATTATGAGCAGCCAGAAGTCCATGCGGAAGAACTGGCAGATCATGTAAGCCATGTAAGCAGGGAAGACCAGCAGGAAAAGACACAGGCTCACTGCTCGGAAGTGCTTCCACAGACTCCTGCAAGAACAGAAGACACAAGAAAGGCTCAAGATACAGGTCCTCACACAGAACACCACACATATCCCACAGCGAGTACTCAAGAAGATTTTATTTCCTGATTAAAAGCCTAAATCAATACAAGTAACATGTTTTAGAATGAAAAACATGCACACTACAATTTAAAAAAGTAAAAAGACGACGCAAATAATGCATTTAAGAACTACACTGAGCATCGCTTAACATTTCCTCTTTTTTCATACTGTCACAAGACTTTTTATGAAAGCTAGAAAACAATTTTGTAATTGTTAACCTGCCCTTTTGTTTGAAACTTTCTTCTTGTTAAAGTGCTGTTATTATGCTTTTTCGGTTTATAATAAAGTTGCATATTGCTCCTCCTCTATGGTCTTCATTGGCCGCCCATGAAAAGTTTTGTTCATGTTGTTGAAATGTCGAGAAGACACTGTTTTCTGCACTGCAAAAGCAGATCCACTTTGCATGCACTTCCAAAGGATGAGGAATCAGGCTCGAACTGATACAGTAAAACTGACGCCATTATTACTGTCCATATCACTGTGTATACGAGTGCTGAGGAGGCCTCCGGAGCTGAAATTCAGCTATGGTAATGGCCGTTTAGTTTCCGACACGCACTGTAAGTGGTAGACCAATCACAACAGGCTGGGCGATCTGATCAATCAGAACAGAGTAGGCTCTCGGAAAGAAGTGGTTTAGAGACCGAATCCTTTATCGAACCGCTTCAGACACTGTGAGAAGAGTTGATACTGCAATGTATATTATGAGAAAATGCACGTAAACCTATTGTAGGAGACCTCTTCTTTTTTTTTTTACATCTCAACCCTAGCCAGGGATGCAAACTCAGAGCTGAAAAAAAGTGACAAAGTCACAAGATATTCCATTGCCTATAGGGGATCTAGAGAGGCATACCTAATGTGGTTTGCAAAACGCCACATCTTTAAAATAAGAAAGCATTTCAGAATCCTGGATTATAATGCATTATGATTGTCCCAAAGCCTTGTTAATGTGCATAGTCTTTATCCTAGTCTTTAAGATTGTTCATTTTAATATTAGAAACAGTGCTAATAGTGTAAATTAGATTCAAAATATATTCTATATTCTTTTAAGCTCAATTATGATTCTGGATAATCTGAATTTTTTTTCTTTTAAATACAGATTACAGATCTCTCATGATTCTAAAAATCATGATTGGTTGCCAATCCTGGTCCTGGAGGCACCCCACCACTGCACATTTTGCATGTCTCTTTTCTCTGACACACCCTTTTCAGGTCTTGGAGTCTCTACTAATGAGCTGATGACCTGGATCAGGTGTGTTTGATTAAGGAGACATGCAAAAAGTGCAGTGTTGGGGTGCCTCCAGAACCAGGATTGGGAACCACTGCATCAGACAACTAAACAAAAAGTAAATTTACTTCAGGTTCTGACAAAATGAATAAATGAATGCATTTAAATGAATTCATTATGTAAAAAATCATTTGAAATGAATGAAGATTTTTTTTTTAAACGAATCTCTACCAAATACATTTTAACAGTCACTGGTCGCCACCTACTGGCATAATGTAACAGATGCAATCTTTATTTGAAGCCTAAGTTTCATAGGTCATTTACTCATTTTGATTGCTGCCGCAACATCAGGGTTTATATCTGGCCAGGGTCTGCTCAAATTTGTCAGATGTGCTTCATCGTTGCTAGGTGGCTTTTTCGTTATTACACTGGGGTTATTTACCCCACATTATTGTGTTTCTTCACCATTTCTCTCAAAGCAAACAGACCAGCGTGCCTTTATTTGTTGCTTAGTGACGGTTGTGTTAAAGTAAGCCAGAAATGTGCAGGTGCTGGTCAATTTGGCTGTATTTAATAGTCATATTGAGTTGAGTATGTGTGCCAAATCCGTGCACAATGTGAACATAATTTGTGAAACATAACCCGACAAATTGCCTAGTGATTTGACATCATTACCCTCAACAGTTGATTTTTACCCACATTTGGCGGGTATTCATTTCAAACCCTGTCATTCTGAAATTGCACAGAACATCTTGTGTGTGTAAAAGCAAACTGTTTAATTACATTATGGTTATGACAGTATAATATATTAGAGAGTTGTATTCGTTGGCAAAATGGTAATATTAGTAGCGTTATACAAGTTGTATTTGGAATAAAAAGTATGTTCGATTCGGTGGAAATAACGCTAACAACATTAAATCAAAACATGTCAGACATGTCAGGCTAATTAACAGTCCCAGGCTTTATATCGATACTTATGTCAATTAAATTAAGGTTATCATAACGCTATATGAGATTCTTGCATTAAGGCATGCGGGCAGACCTGGCAGAGATGGCTCTTTTCAGCCGTGCATTCACTCTTCCCAGGAGAATTGCCTGTGTGAAGCCAGGAGAAGTTTTTTTTGGTTTTTTTTGGACAACTGAGAAGGTGCGATTCTCATGATTTCATTCACCGTGACCCTGTCCAAAGACTGTCCTCAGACGCCTATCTCATCAGAGCAACGCAAATCTCTTAGGTGACCTATTTTGATCTAAAAAAGGTGAATTGTTTTAATGAAAGGTGAGGAGTTTGCATCTACTTAATATTTAAAAAATAAAAATTGTTGTGAATAATTTACATATGGGCGGTTTCGCATAAGCCTTGTCTGAAATTTGCTGGAGGGATGTATTCCGATCAGGCATGAAGCATGCAAGAGGTGTTGGGGCTCTTACTTGTCTCTGGAGGCCCCTAGTGCTAAAACTATGGGGTCAGCAATCTCCAGCATGGACTGCAGGATGGAGGCCACCACGATGAAGAGGATGATGCTGAGGAGGAAAGCTCTGTGAATGACCTGCAGCTCAATGAGACCAGTCTGAACAGCCAAGATCAGCAGAGTGATACCCTCTGTCATGCCTCTGAAAACCAGAAGAGAAAGAATTGACTGGATATACAGTAATCTATATACAAATCCCTGCGAAAAATCATCTTTTGAATGGAGCATATTTGGTTGGATGTTTCTCACCGGTGCATTGCGTTGTCGTTCATGAAAGCTCTGTAGCCCTGCAGGTAGAACTTGCAGAGGGTAAGGACGCCCAGCGCCACAAAAGACACAGTGAAGACCAGCCCCAACAGTGAGTAAGGAGTACTACAGCACTCAGCGATACTGCAGAGAACAAACAGTTGTGGCCTAATGGTTAGAGAGTTGGACTTGTAACAGAGTATGGGTACAAATTCCGAGTATGGGACACACTTGGCCACATGTCACATCACAACCACCAACAAAACATTTACATATGCTGGATATTGTTAAATTGTGTTTTAATCTTTTACTGTGCTAGTATCCAGTTTAGCTTATGATAACGGTGCTGTTCCAAATCCTTGTTGCAATGCATTCAGAGTTATGTGTAGACGGTACGGTTTGTGCTGATTATATACAGAGAGTTCCATACAGTGTGACTTCACATGAAGCTAAAATCAGTTAATTCACAACTGAATTAAAGAGATAGTTCACCCAAAAATGAAAATTAATTGCAGGATTGTGTTCACACGCTCATCGGATATGTCTTTGATTGGCTACAATGATCAACGCATGTTTTGAAAGAGGGAGTGTTTGAAAGCACATGAGCGCGTGAACACAATGGCCAATCAGGTGTTTACGATTCCGCTCAACAGCACACAAAGAGTCACATTTTTTAAATTTCAGACAACACTAATTGTTACCATCTATTTGCCTTAGTTTATATTCAGCTGGTCGCTTTTATGCATTCGTTATCCAGCGAAGTTGCATAATTAAAGCTAGTGATATGAGTAAGCAAATTGATATGTTCATGCAGCTGACAGAAACATTAACAAATAAGAAATGAATCTCATTTCAGTTTTTTTTTATTGTCATTGTAATACATATTTTGATTATATAATCAAGTTTTCTAAAATTGAAGCATACATACGTGTCTAATTTCAATGGTTTTGCCTTTATATAGATGTTTAAAGATGGCCATCTTAAAGCATGACTGTTTGGATTTATGTGAAATTGTAACACTTTACAATATTTGTAATGTCCATTTGTAATGTTAACTAAGGTTAATAAAAGTATTGTTTATTTGTTAATTTCAACATTTACTAATACATTTTTACATTTTAAAGTTGTATATCTTAACATTAGGTAATGCACTATGAACTAACATGAATGATCAAGGTATAATAGATTAATATTTATATTTAAAAAGTACAGTATTAAATATTTTGTATTAAAGTTCAGCACTTTATGTGTTGTTTGTTTTCATTCAGTATCCATTTTAAAAACGATCGGTTGATCAATCGGTTATCGGTCAACGTGGTCCAAGCTAGTTAGTGTTATTGGTAAAATCCACTATCGGTCAACCACTAGTTTTGAGAGTGAGTCATATTCCTTTCACACTAGTGTTGTCAAAAGTACCGGTACTTTGGTACCAAGTCGGTACTGAAATTTTGAAAATGTGACGATACCAGCATTTGAGTACCGGGGGTACCAAGTATCCGGATATATTTGGTACCCACTGATAGGGCTGCGCCAGTATTTACGTGAATATGACACGAGTGAAGCACGAGCAAGATCAAACATAGCTTGAATGTCTGAAGATAAAACTAGCGCTTCAGACCTTTTACAACAAGTGTCAGTTACGTGTAACATCAGGAGATAACGAAGATATTATTAAAGAAAAATGATCTTTCCTGTTCATGTCACTCATCCCTCTCGAAGCGCAGAGCGGTATGATATATGACGCATCTTTGTGTGGAAATAAAAAAAAAAACGAATGTTTTTTAAAATATTTAACTTTCTTAAATATTTTCTTAAATTATTTAGGTTACCATTATTTACTGATATTTATTTCATAGTTTTACAGGCTGTAGTGTATAGCTAAAATAAACACACGTCTATTACAAGATCAAGCTTCTGCGCGCACACACTTAAACACGCAAACATATAGACTAAACATGTAAATGAACGGTAAGAATGCATTAAAGGTAGGCCTATTCAGTTTTCAGTAGGAAAGGTGTCATTTAAGCGGCCCCTAAAGTAATAATTAACAATTTTTACAACTGAAGTGATTCAATCAAAAACCAACTTTAGCTCAATAAGAATTTTCCTATTGTCACTGTGAAGCTGCTTTGAAACAATATGTATTGTGAAAAGCGCTATATAAATGAAGATGACTTTTATTTTTTATTTTATATTTCATAATTTATTTCATTGAGGTAGGCCTATATATATACATATATACACACACGCTCCAAATATATATATATATATATATATATATATATATATATATATATATATATATATATATATAATGTGATTACTATCATATGTTTTTTAAAAAAATAGGCTACTTAAATAAAATAGTAAAATAAGTTCCAACAGATTTACCTGTGGTACCGAAATTGGTAGCGAGAACCGTAAAATTTTAATGGTATTGGTACCAACTACTTGAATTTTGGTACCGTGACAACACTTTCACACAGAACGATAATTTGAAATGCGGTTGTTACTCCTGAAACTTTACAGTGTGTACGTGGTCTCAGTAGGTGGACTATATGGTGCAGCAGTCAGACCTGGTGAGGAACAGGAAAAGTAGCCTCTCTCGGGAGGGCGGCTGGTCCCGTGTGCTGAAGTAGGTGTATATCTGCAGTGCGAACAGCACCAGCCAGAAGCACATGAAGAGAACAGGCAGAACCAGCTGATTCCACAGAGACATGCCCAGAGCCAGCAAACCATACACCTCCACCACCTACAGAACAACACAGAAAACCAAGGGTTCAACGATTGGCTGGCAGGATAATTAAATGTGTAACCATTTACATTTCAAATAAAAATTAATACAATTGAGAAAAACTATTTACAAATGCATAATTCCATTGCAGCTTCTTATTTTGACATATGTTACAAACATTATTTTGAACTTTCTATTCAAAGAATTCTGTAAAAAAAAAAAAAAAAAAAAAAAAAAAAAATCACATCACAGTTTCCGCAAAAATATTAAGCAGCACAACTACTGCACTGATTTATTGTCAACATTGATAAATGTTTGCCATCACAAGAAATAAATTACATTTTAAAATATATTCAAATAGAAAACAGTTATTTGAAATTGTAATATTTTACAATATTACTGTTTTTTTTTTATAAATGCAGCTTTGGTAAACTTAAGACTTTTTTCAAAAAAGGTTTTTGTATATGTTTTTATATATTTTCATACAAACTTGATTTGATTTTCACCTGCTGTGTACAAAATGTATTTTTAGTACAATTACTTTCAAAGTTTTTAACAAGTCACAGGCAGTTTCTAAGTACATGATCACATGAGAAAAATCCTGCACAGTCGTACCTGTACCAGCTCTCTGTAGGCAGTTTTGGCCAGATTGTACGGCACCAGCAGGTTGGAGGCGATGAAGTAGAGGACCTCCAGACCGGTGAAGATCATAGCAAAGCGGTTGATGAAGACGATGGTCTCCAGGGGCACGAGGCACAGCCTTGCCACTAGGGGGAGCAGGTGTGCAGAAAACAGCCAGATCTGTTTGGTCTGCATGACGCAGGAACACAGCGTACACACCACAACCTGACCTGAGGGAGAGGATAGTCTTACTGAACAAACACAAACCTATAGACACACTGAACAAAAAGAAATCTCACTAACACACCTCAATGCTTCCTTTAAAATACTGCATTCAATGTCCCCCCAATGTGACTGACTTTGCTGTGTTGACATGGCAAATAAGAGACTCAATCTGACTTGCTGAAACTTAATTGAATCTTTTTGTGCTGCTGTAACTCGGTCTGTTCCCACAATACTGAAAGACTTGATTTACAAATGACGTTACACAAAATTTCTCTTGCCAAATGGGCGTAATACATGTGCTCTGTGGACAGTGCTGCCACTGACATGACATGCCATTTGACTCAAAAGGCCAATAGTTGTTTCATCTCAGATCTTCATTTGGCTGGGCTAGCAAAGATTACAGATTTTATCAATGAAGATTTTCTATTCAAATAGGGTTCAATTCAGGTAAAATGCGGAAACTACCCTGCAGTGCAGCTGTTTGTGAACTGTGCTAAATGCATTAAAACTCTTCTAAATATGACAGATTTTTTTTTTTTTTTTTTTTTTACAGGATTAAATATTTGGATACTTCTTAGAGAAGTAAATATCTGAGTGAACGACTTCCACATCTTTTCAACAAATGAATTTCCAAGACTTTTCCCAGGGAGTTCTGTAAAAAAATATTTTTATGGAGATTGAACTTGCAATCCTTTCATACCCGTTGAAATATTTTACAGCTTAAAAACTACTTTAGAATATTCCAGAAGGATTTTAAAAGAAAAATCTATTATAGAAATTTCTGTGACTTTCCATTATGTTTTTTTATGACTATTTCTATTCCTTACCCAAACATTTATTTTTATTTTTTATTATTATTCACAATAACTCATTTCTGCCCAGTAAAATACTTTGGAGTAGGACTGTCACTAATTACTATTTTTGTAATTGAGTAACCGGTCGATTATTTTGACGATTAATAGTCTTTAAAATGACTTAAAATACATATATAATAACAATGAGGCAAGAAAATTTGGTTCAAATAAAGTATCAAGCTTGTGCAACAGCACTTCAGACTGCTTTAAAATTATTCCCAATCAATGAATAGCACACATTTATGCCAAGCGATTGCTAATGAACTCGAGTTGACGAATTATGACAATGTCTATTTTATGGTTTTAGAGACGGTTGTAAGAATGCATATTTTATCTCTCTCATCAGCCCGCAATAGTATAGACATTTCAAAATAAGAGTCCCGGTGTATTTCGTGCTTGTTTATAATTAAAAGTCACACGCTAAGTTTTTTCTTTCCCTTCTGGGCATTATTGGTATTTTGGTTACACAAATTGTATTTAATTTGATTTCCATTTAATTCATAGTAAACTATTATAGTCTCTGGCTGGGATGCTCCCCCACAGGAAGAAAAGACTAAGATCATTTGACACATTCAATATATAAATTTTACTAGTATCAGTAATATCTGTGTCCCATTCACTGAGAGAGACACTATATGACAAAGAAAGGAGAACTCTACCATTTAAATGCTGTAATTTTGCATAATTTACAATGCATAATAATGCATAATATTAGTATGTCATTAAATGTAATAGTAGCCTCACACATTATTTGTTGTTTGTCACATGTAGTAGACAATTTTTGTGCCGTGGGTAATAGGAGGATTTTCCACCCGGCTACCACTGCAAGTATATTTCAAACCTGTGGGAAGCACTGCACGGGTATATTCCAATTAAAATTTTAAATTGTGATTTACAAACTTGGGAAAATTTGAATTTCTTACCCAGCAAATGTCAGGGAATTTCGAATTATTTCCAAGAACCCTGTAGAACCGTTTGTTTTGTTCACTCAAACCAGCTGTATACATCAAAGCTCCTGCAGTAATACAGAAGTACTGTTTTTGTGACGTCCATTACTTCCTATAATTTTGAAAAACATTCCCAGATGCAGAACTGAGCAGAAACACATTTGACTATTTCTGTTCTACCCGAGTGCTGCTCCCATTTTATCTTATTTTTCTTTTATCCAACTCTCTATGTCATGGATAACCTGTCAAACTGATATTCTGCCTCATCTGTTTACGTCACCTCTAGAGCCTATGTTGATAAAAGCTGATTAGGTGACAGCGTATGGAGTTTTACCACCTTGAGATGAAGTTTTACTTCTTTTAAAGCAGTTAAATCATTTAGAAGCATACTGAAGGTAGTTTTTCAAGGAAAGGGTTGGTTGCATGCCATTCCATTCCTAAATTCCTCATTAGTAAAACTGGAAGCATTTCACAGGGCCTCTATTCATTAGCAAATTGAGCACACTGAGATCTGGTTTCTTCTCTTTTAGACTCTGTGTTATAGTTCAGCAGTCAGGTCTCTTTTAGAGCAGGGGTGGGAACCAAAGTTCAGTAATACAACACCAGTTGCGATTAACTCATCCCTAATAATGCTTCAGGAACAAACAACAGTGAGCAAGAGAACACAATCGAGTTGTGTCAGAGTTGATGACGCAGGATGTACCGATGAGTGCTGTGGTAAAGCGGTTCATAGACAGGGGCTCCAAGTAGAGGGGACCCTCGTAACCAGAGTCCAGCTCTCCTCGTACGTAATCCCTGCAGGAACACCAGTCATTGAGCACGGGTTGTTTGACAATCATGATAAGTACTAAACAGTTGCATTAATGTCAAAATCTATTTTACTAGTTCTAAAAGACATTGCAACTAGATTTAATGTGAGTGTGTGTACTTGAACTGTCAACATTGGGCGCATTTCAAAACCAATGTGTCATCTCCTTTCCACATCTTGTGTTAGTATACAGTCATGCATAAGGCTGCTGTGAGCACAGACCTGGAAAGCTGGTGTCCAGCGAAGAGCAGAAGAGCTGTGAGCACGTAGAGGTAGAGCTGCACCAGGTGCTGTCGGGGTAAAGTCAACAACACCAGACTAAGGATGTAACCTGAAGAAAAGGGAGTCTCAGTTACTGACATGAATTATGATACGCACTGGATTAAATAAAATAAACCAAGTGCTTATGCCATCTTTCTTTAAAATAAAACAAAAACACAAAAATGAAGTTAGTTTGGTTTTAAATTATCCATGAGTCAATGACAAATAAGAGCATCCACAATAAAGGATTTTTTTTTTTTTAAAGGTAAATAGCATTTGACAAGTTAGAAACACACTCTATGTACTCACATATGGTTTCACAAAACTTTTATAACATTTTCAAAAGAAGGGTTAATTCAATGACTCTAAAAATGTCATGTGGTGTAACCATCATGTAAAAAGTAATAATATTTTTCTTACACCTTAAATACATGTGAGTGTATGCATCTTACTCATTCACATATATTTTTACAAATAGCATGAATTATGAATCCATAGTTTTGGAAAGTTGCACCACATGACAATCTGAGTTTTACAACCTTAAAGGGGATGTCTAATGCCATTTCATGCAT
Source organism: Elopichthys bambusa (assembly GCA_037101425.1). Classification (NCBI taxonomy): domain Eukaryota; kingdom Metazoa; phylum Chordata; class Actinopteri; order Cypriniformes; family Xenocyprididae; genus Elopichthys; species Elopichthys bambusa. The sequence continues at coordinate 24,579,598 of CM074450.1, read as the reverse complement.
TCTGACTTAATTACTGTTAAAAGAGTTCGATTCTCATGCTAAACATGGACAAAGTTTCAAAAAACGAGTTGGCCATATGATGGGGTATTTTTGTGCCAAATACACTCCTTCAGGGTATGTCTAAGTTTCAGACATTTTTTCAGAGCATGGCTGTGTATGACGTCATCAAGAGCAGAATTCCTTGTATGGGCTCTTCTCCTGGAAGAGTGCGCGCACAAACCAAAACGAGAGCAAGAGCCGCCCATCAACATGCTTGATTTATGGTAGTTAAGGTAGTTAATAAAGTGATGATGTATTGTGTGTGTTTAAACATTTTTTAGCTGACCACCACAAGTGTCCATTTGTTTATTATGCATGTGACTTTTTAGCTCCTCCCACAGCATGCCTCCAGGAGCTCGACTGTTTTCGGAATGAAGCAGTACAGCTGTATCAGTCTTTTATAAATCTGATAAAACTAAGGAATCTGAGATGACCGATGCAATACTACTCTATAGGTACTAGATTAACATGAGAAACTGTGTGTTATATCCACTTCAACTAATCTCGCCTTGAAGTCAAATGATCTGATATATTAAGAGACTTCAGTTCTTCCTGTGTTGTTTTCCCCCTGCATGTTGGTCGCACCACATGACTTTGATTTGGCGGATGAACTTAATATTTAGAAAACCAAGTAGTACCAATATTAAAGGATTATGCCAAACTACTTAATCTTTTCTTTTCCATTCTTTTAAATGTTTTTGTTTTTTCATTATTATATTAGAAGAAGCCTATAGCTATAGACCAGGAATAACTTTAGGGCCAAGTAAGGTGTCTTCAACCCTTCATGTTTAACTGTGTCAGCAGTATCTGTAAGCCACAATAAACCTAAAAGACTGTTCAGGCCAACAGGAAGTTACGCCAAACACCATGACAATTCATCTCCTGAGCTGGCCAGCATGTTCCACTGGAACAGCTCTCTTCTGCAAATATCTTTGGCTGAATGAGCAGGTCGGGGAAAGATTCTATCATAAAGTAAAACCTAATTCGTATCTGCCTTGCAAACAATTGTCCTTCTTGTGGTTGTTTATGGCCACTGCACCAAACATGCAGAGAGAATGCAGCATATTCAAATAAGATGAAATCTAATATACTGCATTGGACAGCTGGGTGAGCATCTAGCTTGCAAGGGATCATCTATGAAGCATTTGCTGATGCCTAAATCATTCCGGAAAGTGCAGTGTGAGAATACTAGACTAGCTCTGCGACATTAGTGTGTGTGTGTGTGTGTGTGGCACAGTGCAGCTGTTTTCTCTATACTGACATCACCTACCAAAGAATGATTATGCTTACGTAATTATTTACTTGGGTATGAATTAGCAATTGAAAATGAATATAGCAATTCCCCATTTGGGTAGCTAATTATAAATTAGACTACCCAAAACTCATTATAATTATAATTAGTGTTGTCATGGTACCAAAGTTCCAGTAGTCGGTACCAATACCATAACAATTTTACGGTTCTCGGTACCACAGGAAAATCTGTTGGAACTATTTTACTATTTTATTTAACTATTTTAAAAACATTAAATATGATGGTCATACATATAAACATTTGGAGTGTGTGTGTGTGTGTGTGTATGTTTGTGTCCAAGTATATATACCTCAAAATAAATTTTGAAATAAAAAAAGAATAAAATAACAAATGCTTAATTGTCCATTTTGTAATGGACGTGCATGTTTATTTTAGCTATTTTGTCAGTGAAACCCCCGGTACTACAGAAATGCTGGTATAGTCACATTTTCAAAATTTCTGTACCGACTTTGTACCGAAGTACCGGTACTTTTGACAACTAATTATAATGAAATTGTTCATATTAAAATATATGAATTTTAAAAAATTAACATTTGCATGAAAATTATTTTACTTTACTCTACACATTGAATACTTCACAATGGGCTTAAAGACAAAATATGCCAATATTTGCCCAAGAATGAATGCACGCCTCTGATCTGAAGTGCATTTAGTGGGTTAGTTTCTCTAGGTATTTTGTATGTTATGTCTTGTGTGTTGAGTCACTGAGTCACTGAAACCTGCTCGGCTGCATCAAGTGTCCAACACAGGTCATGCAAAGAAGGACAGTGAGGAGAGAAAGGTGTGGTAGAGATGTGTTTAAGTCACTATTTAAGTCTGTATCATCGTGACAGTGTTTAGCTGGAGGTCACTGAGACACTGTGTTGTTGGCTTTATGCAGGAATTCTGTATCAAACTGTATCAAGTGGTGGAAGTGGCATGTCGCTGGTCAGCAGCTTGCGTTAAAATGCATGGTCAGAATAGGGTTCTACGGCAGAACGCCAGCTCAGTACTGGCCGACGCTGTTCACGTGAGCAGCACGACATGTGTGTGATGCTGATGCAGGAGCCGGCCAATAATGAGTCAGCGTTCTGACGCAGAACACAGAAGCTCTGCACAGTGTTTACGACGCCAACAGCTTAGTCACGTGGAATATTTTAATGATGTCTTTACTACCTTTCTGGGCCTTGAAAGTGGTATTAACGTTGCAGTCTATCGGAGGTCAGAAAGCTCTCCGATTTCATCAAAAATATCTTAATTTGTGTTCTGAAGATAAAGGAAGGTCTTATGGGTTTGAACTCTGGAGCGACATGAGGGCGAGTAATTAATGACAGAATTTTCATTTTTGGGTGAACTAACCCTTTAAGGTTTCCACTTAACTAACAATAATGAATAATAATAAACTAACACAAAGCAGGCCTTTGACTGACTTTTATTTTTAATTAGAGGATTCCTTCTTAAAGGAATTCACATCCTTGTCACTGGATTTTTAGCAGGTCTTTTTTTGTTCCAAGGTGAGTGCTGGGTAAATGGAGTAATCAAAACTGTATTTGCAATGCAAAGTTAACTGGCAACTGGATAAAATCAGACAGCAGAATGTACTTTTAAACATTTACCAATTCATTTATTTCATATAGATGGAACCGCTGTTGGACACGACGGCAACTACAACACATACTTGACACAACACATGATCGAGTACACAATATGTTTCTGCTCATTTACTCAATTCATGAAACTTTCGTTGTTGAAATTAAAACATTTAAACGGTGGCTGTCGTAACTTACACTCAAAATTATACATTGGATTTACTTAATTTTTTTATGTCAGCAGGTTCCACGTAACTTGGTTATGTTGCATTTAATTAACATTATTTATTTCAGTTAACTTAAATTTATTACATAAGGTTAACTCAATGCCATTTAGTTGAATCAGGTTAACATTCTTAATTTTGTCCAAAATCATTAAGTTTAATTATCCTAAAATTAATATTAAATAGAAATTTAAACAAGTAATCCAGTTTAATTGATTAGTTTATTTAGTGGACGTGTTCAAGAACAATTTTCACAACTTTTACAAAATCTTTACTCTTTAAAGACTCTTATTGTTAGGTATTAGCCAGAAGATGGTTTTATTCCATCTATGGCATGCCCAAAATAGTTGTTTTTATTATTAAAACAACTTTGGTAACACTTTAGTATAGGGAACACATATAAACTATTAACTACGACTTTTCCCTCAATAAACTCCTAATTTACTGCTTATTAATAGTTAGTAAGGTAATTGTTAAGTTTAGGTATTGGGTAGGATTAAGAATGTAGAATAAGGTAATGCAGAATAAGGCATTAATATGTGCTTAGTAAGTACTAATAAACAGCCAATATTCTAGTAATATGCATGCTTATAAGCAACTAGTTAAAAGTTGCTTAAAATAAAGTGTTACCACAACTTTAATTGTTGCTAGCAGGTCTTCAACCTAAGCACGTTCTACACTTCACCACAATGGCAATCCCAAAACTATTAATATAACAGAAACTTTTAAATATCAACATAAAACAGTAAACGTTAAAAAGTCTCTCCATTTTCATGTTGCTAAAGACCGCTTAAAATATTAGCAAAAAGTATTAGTTTCAAGTCAATTTAACATGAAGCAATTTGAACAAGAAACCTAATACAATGGTGTTGAATCAAAATAAGTTTAAATAAAGTGAACAGCATAATAAAAAAATAAAAATAAAAAAAATCACTAATAAGTAAAAAAGTAAAAATGTGATATGCACAAATGCAAAATGCTGCTCTCTAGAGTTATTTTTTTCTAGCTAACTAACGAGTAGTAGTTGACCGATATTGATTTTTTGCGGACGGATGTTACTGGAAACTAGTGATTAGCCTATAAAGTTATAAATATGGATATTTTTCTTACAAAAATGCATCACTTCAGAAAGCCTTTATTAACCCCCTGGAGCTGTATGGATTATTTTTATGATGATGGATGAGCTTTTTTGGGCATTAAAATCACAGTTACTATTCACTCTCATTATAAAGCTTGGAAGAACCAGAATATTTTTTAATATAACTACGATCGTGTTTGTCTGAAAGAAGATAGTCATATACACCTGGGATGGCTTGAAGATGAGTAAAATTTTGGGATAATTTTTCATTTTTGGATGAACTATCCCTACAAGTTTCATTGAGAGAGACACCAAGAAAACACCAAGCACTGTAAGGCAGTAAAATGAATGTTAAAAATTTAAATATGACATGAAAACCTGTCTATGAAAACATGTAAACGTAATTAGAACACTGTCAGATTGATTATGATGCAGCAATGTTATTAATAAAGAAACATCTAAAAGGAATAGCTGCCTGAGGTGAAGAGTGACTTTATGCCGATAAACTGAAGCCCGTTCTATGACACATTCTGTGATATTAATCAGATAACTTAGATACGTAACATTACAACTTGTATCTGCATAAAAGTATGCAAATACCAGTGAACTAAGTTACACACTATAGTGTGAGAGAGAGAAAGAGTGAGCGAGAGCTCGTGCCATGATGTGCTTTCATGACAGCACGCTGAAACACGGGCAAGGACAGAATTTACTGCAGATTTCTATAATGTTCTCATTATAATGCTATGTTTATGGCAGATCTGTGCTTTATTTTCATCTACATTATTAAGTGATTCCATAAATCGCCTGTGCGTTTTCGAAGCCATACAAATTATGCCATTGAACAAATACGATGAAAAAAGCAATGCTGCATTATTATAACATCAGTATTTTTTTTTAAACATCTAAAAGCAATACGGCCGTATCACAGCCATTATAACTTCATCTGCAAAAAGTTTGTGAATGCAAACGTGAGCTTGACCGAAAGTGTAACTCCGATTGTGCTTTAAAAAATGTCACTATTGTCATTTTTTTTATTTATTCTAATATTTCAGCAGTATTTTGGATTCAATTTGCACTCTGATCAACCAAACTTATTTTACAGTATGAAAATCACTGATGATTATTGCTAAATGAATTATGAACAGAATTTAAAGGATATTTTCAGCACAAGATAAAAGCTTGGTGCTGCACAGCTTGCATTGAACTGTATTTTCATCTATCTTGTCAAAGTGAAGCCAGTCACGTAGTAATGATGTCTTCGAGGCCATTCTCTCTCTTCTCACGTCTTTTGACGCATGCTGTAGCAAGCTAAACAATCAGAGCGCCGCCCAAAGTGCTGCTATAACCAATCAGGAGAAAATAAAGAAGAAGAAAAAAAACATTAACATTTCGATGATCATTTACATGATTGATCGTCGCGGTCACGGTTGAGTACTCGATCGCTTTTGTACATCCCTAGTATTAACGGAGAATTTTCTCTCAGATGATGAGAGATGAATTTCAGCATAACATGCTGATAACAGCAGGCTATCCTAACTGTCTTAATTTATTCCATTATTTCTCTTGTGGCCCGTAAATATAGTGAAACAAATGAGAAGAATAGCATTTTGTGTTAAATAGGTTGTTTTTTAAAGTCAGTGCTTGAAGTAAAGCTGCTCTTAATTTTCATTGATGACTGCAGTGTTAGGAAATATTATAGGAAATATGTTGATAATTTTAATTATAGGCCTTTCATCCATTGTATAATAGACCTAAAGAAAAAAAGTTTAAAATATTTTCTAAGAGGAGCTAATAGCCTTATCTTTTATTATCCTCACAGCACATCAGTTATGCAGTGATGCGCTATGAAATTTTTGCAGGGCAAATTTATTATAATATTAAGCGGTTAACCGCCAAAACACATGATCTGTTGCTTTTTCACTGCAGTAAGAAAAAATCCCATACCATCACAGCACTACTTAGCACACCGTTATCTTTGTGTCCCAGTAACATCTGTGTCTGCAGAGCATGTTTTCTCTGCAGCTGGCCTTACTGTTATCAGACTGAGGAGCCAACGTTCATCCAAGCATGTGAATATTCTTGTTTTTCCAACACGAGCATGTGAAACAATAAACACAATAACCCTATGCCGACTCGAGTGTATATACACGTTCTGTATGATAATTGGTGCAGCCTGCTTAATCAGTGGTTTGTTTTGTTCACTCTGTCTGAGCTTAAATGCTTTTGTTGTATATTTTTTGTTTACACACATCGTTTAATGCTCTCACCTAAAAGAAAACCTCAAGATATGTTTATTATATTTATATATTATGTTATATAATATATTTATATAATCCTTGTTATGTATATTGTCTAATCATAGGCTTGTTCAGAAATGGTGACAAAAACCTAATGATAAAAAAAAACAAAACTTTATTACACTTCATTTAAATAAACAAATTATCAAAATTATTAGTCCAAATATTCCAAATCAATATTTTTGAGAAATGCCCATCCCTAATAGTTACACATTACAGTTATGGATGATTAGAGCACTACACTAGATTTATAATGAACAGCATTTGTAAACTCGTCACAGAAACTTCTCTCTGCTGTTTTTTTAAATTATTTGATGTACTTCTGAAATAATATATTTTTTATTTTACAGTGCAGGTGCAATAAAATTACAATATATATTTGTCTTAGAAATATTATATTATATTATATTCATATCATACCCCACTCAGAGCTATCAGGCCTAAAAAAAAAAATGTTTAATTTTATGCCTTAAATGCCGCACCAATTTTTCTGAAAATGGTATGAATAATAAAAAATGAAATTATTATCAAAATAATTCAAGGTATTGTGGCGAATTACAGCATTTTGAAAACATTACTGCATAGCTAGACTCTTTATTCCACATATAAAGAGTAAAAAAAATCAAACTCTCTCTATATCATTCATGTATCCTCCTCAGTTTTTCTCTTTCCTCATTTTCTTTGACACAAACAAAGCGGGCGTCATGACCCAGAACGGACCTTAATTTCAGCTTGCAGTTACTTAATTACTGCTTTAATGACTAACAAACTAGACCGTTCCCATCATAAAAAAAATCTTCCCAACTTCTGACTCTGCGTTTCCACTGGCCCATTACAAGAGGACTCCAGCCAGAGTACAAACACTGCACTAGCACTGTGCTTTTCTTCAGCAGAGAGCACAGACAGCCAAGGAAACAAGCGTGCACACACAAAAGACATTTGAGTGTGGAACATCAGCATTACTAGCACAAACCACGAGGCTACACATTAAAATCACATTTTGACATTTTATGAAGAAAATACACACGTGACTCGCCCACACAAAACTTGCCAGAGTGTTGCTGCATTGGTATTATGGGTGACCCACCCACCAAGTCTAGATGTGACTCAGATCCATCTTTGACTGTGTTGCCCATTTTATCATATACCAGGTATAATTCATAAGTCTGATCAGTTATAAAAGTAATAACTGCACCATGAGCCATCATTCATGCTTTTCCCCATAATTAAAGGGATAGTTCACCCAAAAATGAAAATTATCCCATGATTTACTTACCCTCAAGCCATCCTAGGTGTATATGACCATCTTCTTTCAGACAAACACAATCAGAGATATATGTAAAAATGATATATGTAAACAATGAGTTAACTATAATAACTTCCTGCAGACGGCCATACGCATTGATTTGCCCTGACCTGATGCGTGACATATTGACGAACGCGAAAGCTCAGAGGATAGTGCAAAATAAAACACTAGGCACAAATTAGAAGTCTAAAATTATTATTTTTAAAGAGAAATGTTTTCGATATAAGAGAAGAGGAGCTTGAGTTTGCTGCCCAGCGCTATTTGTTTGAACCACGAGAGACGTCTAAGCTTCGGCTACTCCTACATCGCGTCAGGGGGGTTACTTTTGTGGCACAAGTCGACTTGCGCAGTATGCGTAATGTTCGTCTGCTGGAAGCTAGTTATTTTAGATTATAAAGATTTAAATATGAATATTTTTCTTACAAAAACCCATCACTTGCTTCAGAAGGCCTTTATTAACCCCCTGGAGCCGTATGGATTATATTTATAATGGATGAATGCATTTTTGGGGGGCTTCAAAATGTGGCCCCCCATTCACTACCATTATAAAGCTTGGAAGAGCCAGGATATTTTTACATATATCTCCGATTGTGTTTGTCTGAAAGAAGATAGTCATATACACCTAGGATGGCTTGACTCACAACTGCATTCTCTGAAAACCTGGACTGGACATGTCATATTGATATAAAAGCTGTTGTCAGCTAATGAAGATTTGATGGATGAACTCGATTGGATTGTCAGGTGAGAAGACATTTCAGTTTTATGGACGTCACCATCTTTGATGTTACTGATAAGAGAAAACTGGTTTGACTCCTATTGCACATTCATACAGACAGTATTTGAGACACTACTGCAAGTTGCTGTGTGAAAGGGACATTTTGAGACTCACACCTGTAAGTAAATGTGGTTGTCAATCCCAAAAACTGACAGTGTGAACATAGCCTATCAGTTCTTGCAAACAGCATTTCCAGGTCAAGGTAATATAGTGCTTGTTGTATGGACAGGGAGTGGTTGCTTGTTGTGTTTGGACCTACCGACATAATGCAGGTACAGGGCTATATATTTGTACTGGAAGAGGGGGTTATTGTTGAGACTGCTCCTCTGGATCTTCTGGAAGAAGGAGCTGACGTCCCATCGGTACAGCACCTCCAGCAGCATGATGCTGGGGATCCGCAGACCCACGTTCAGAACCGCTTCCACACGGGTCTTCATTGCCATGACCAGCAGGGCACCAAACAGGCCTGAACTTCAACTGAGAGAGAAACATAGCTTTGAAGATATAAATAATGATTTATGACAAGAACATAAATGTATAAACACTTAGCTGTATATTTCAATCTGAAATTCTACAAAAAAAGCAAGAGTGGAGTATTAATATGCATGAGTATAATTGTATTAGTTAGATTAAAGAAATAAAATAAAAATCTCTTATGCTCACTAAGACTGAATGTTGTTCATTGAACTTTCTATTCATCATATATAAACCGATACATTTTTTTCAGTATTCTCTCTCTCTCTCTCTCTCTCTATCTATACACGGACAGCAACAAAAACGGTTTTCAACATTGATAATACCAACGGTTTCATAGCTTTAAGGTTTCAGGTACTTTTAGTAAGTGGGAGAACGACACACCTACTTCTCTTATTACCACATGATGGAAAACCACTACACTTACATAACATACTGCTTTAGCAAACAATATAGTAAAATAATTGTGCTGTAACGAGCAAATAATGTTGAATTTCGCATCTTTAAACTCAAGTGGATTAGTTATTTTTATGCCTGTCGTGTTAAACGTGCTTGAACTCTAGTAACCCCGACACATCAACAGTCACACCGTTTAAAAAAACAGGACGCTGATAAAATATTGAATAGATAAACCTTATATAAACTTAATATTATACAGATAAGACGACAGAGTACAGCTTTAAACGTAAACCTGAACAATAACGACTGACTTTCGTTTGCTGTAACGAGTTTGTGCTGACTAAAAGATATAATCTTAATGCTAATGATTCGTTAAACTTTATATATAACCGCTTCAGTGGTCTTAAAACATTAGCGAATAACGTTTTGAGGTAAATGTTTTCAGTATGTAGCGTTAACTAATTATTATATGCACAGCTAACAGCATTACAGAACTGTGTCCGTTATTCCCTTACAAACGCTTCGATAGGTGTAATATAAATAGACTTACGTGTTGTTTAATCACTTTACGCTGTTAGATTTCGTATTGGGCTGCTCCTCTGGGTGAATATAAACCATTTTAGCTCAGACGTCTCGACGTTATCCGTTTGTTACGGTCAAATTACAAGCAGAAGAGACGAAACATCTAGATTCACTTACACCATCGGGCAGCCATTACACACCGTTTGATTTTTCCACTGCGCATGCGCAATTTTGACCTAAGCTGAGCCACTAGAGGGCACACCAATTCTACTATGGCGAAGGCTTGACTATAAAAAATATTTTTGTTGACAAATACAGTAGAGATGAGACAAGAAATTGCTAAGAAGAGAAGGGAGGAATGGGATCGAGGACCGAAATCGAATCTGAGTCTTTCGCGAGAGCTTCCAGGTGAATACAAGGTATCCAGTCCTATCTCTATTGATCTGTTATGAATATTAATTAATCATTGACGTTCTACGTAATCTTTCTGAAGCGTCGTAACGTAATTTATATTCATGAGCAAAAGATTAGTAATTTGCATTCTCAATATTTGCATTCTCAGCATCAGCAGACGGTAATATAATATTCGCTAGGCTCTGCTTTTATATTTTTCATACTTAAAGGGATAGTTCACCCATAAATGAAATTCTGTCATCACTCACCCTCAAGTTGTTCCAAACCTGTGAATTTCTTTCTTCTCCTGAACTCAAAAGAAGATGTTTTGAAGAATATTGAAGAATCAGGGGGGATACTATGAAAGTCAATGGGGTCCATCAACTGTTTGGTTTCCGACATTCTTCAAAATATCTTCTTTTGTTCAGCAAAAGAAAGAAATTCACACATCACACATCTCACACAATTCACACATCTTTTGTTCAACAAAAGAAAGAAATTCACACAGGTTTGGAACAACTTGAGGGTGAGTAAATGATGACAGAATTTTCATTTTTGGGTGAACTGTCCCTTTTAATTCTGGATCTTTATCAGACATAATACATAGTTGCAGGTGAATAGGGTAAAAAAAAAAAAAAAAACTAATAGTTATCACCATACTTCCCCAGTGGATTGATTACAATAAGAATTGCAAACAATTTTTGTATTACAAGTTTTGTAAAATTGTATTTTTAAATATGCAAATGAGGCATTATTTACTTAAAAATGCGCTAATTTGCATACATTTCTAGAACAAAAATCTGAACATTGGATGAAGTCAGGTTCAGAATTTCTGTTTAATTTTTTTTTTTTTTTTTTTTTGACATATTAGATTCAAAGGTTTTTGGGGCATCTCTTCTTATCACTCCATAATTCAGAAAATACTGTCAGAAAAAAAAAAAAAAAAAAAAAAACATTTTCACAGTTTTTTTTTAAAATAAAATATTGTATATAATCTGGCAAATATATAGCCCATGAACAAATCCCTCTGTAAAAACAGAATATAGATAGGAATAAAACTGTAAAGTTTGGTGAATGTAAGTGCTTCTGAAGTGGAGATATGGCTCAATATAGGAGAAAAAACTCATTTTGAGAAAACGGCCTTTAAAATATGTATTGTAATTGAAATAAATAGACACAAATAGATAAAGTCCAATGCCCCCCACCCCCCACTAGTCTGAAAAAAAAGAAAAACACTTTATTAAAAGCCAAAAAGCCCAAAATTCTCAAAACTGAAGAAGAAGAAGAAAAAAAAACAGCGTTTTAGCCCGAAGTGTCTCGCCTTAGACAACAAATCTGTTAAATATTGTGTGAATAAATATTAGGGTGTCCACATATATTCATTTCATTCCTGTCCCATGTATTCAATTCACGCAAAGATGGAACAGGCACTTCTCGAAGCACCCGCACAGTCCAGTCTCACGAATTAATATTGCCGGTAGGTGGCACTCGTACACTAAACAATGTTTTTTTTTTAACAACACTCAATTGTTGTTTGAATAAAATGAAAATATTAATATTTTAAAGGCCTATATGTTATATATTACATTATTGAATATCTAATATAGCATACTGTTATCATATATCACCTAATTTTGTCGTCCATTAGCCTGATTAGATTTGCTGATGGAAATTTATTTAGCCTATTTTTTTTCTTCCTCATTTTTAATGTCTAATATAAATAAGAATATAGTAAGATTGAGCATAATATAAGCCTAATATCTTAGCCAAATGAAAAACTAGCCAATAGTAGGCTAAGTCCCTTATTTTGCCCTTAACTCAATCTTAATTTAAACGTTTTAATCTAAACTCGCTGCATAACGTTAGACGTTCCGTCGCGTCTATCTGATTTTTTCAGCGTTGCGTTTTATAAAGACGTCATGTCAAGTTAAAAAGAACGCGTCTCGAGACCCTGGCGTTGTTTTTCTATCAATTTTTCATTAAACCATGTACAACATGAGTACAAACTTATAGGCTACAATCTCACAAATAGAAAGTGCCTCATATGTCTTTCTTGGTTTTTGTTTTCTAAATTCATTTAAAGCAGATCAGCTCCACGTTGTTTTTTTCGGCGTTCTGTGCCATCCTGTTGCGCTCTTGTGAACGCGTCTGTGTGAACGCCCCCTGTCTTCAGCGTGCGCACAGAGAGATGCGTTTGACATCGCTGCCATGTTCACTCTAGTGCACTTGTTACGCGGATGTTGAGGAAGTGGTGGTTAGTGGCATTTGGATGAGTATCATCCGCTCTTGATTCAGTACCGTGAGAAAAAGAATCAAATGCCGCGCTGCTATGGACGCGATCGGCGTGTCGCACACGGATCCGCTCGATGACTATGAGCTGATTCATCGCATAGGCAGCGGGACATACGGAGATGTTTTTAAGGTAGGACAACGACAAAAGTGTCTTAGAAAAACGATTTCCGTAAACATCTCGTGCAAATAAAGCTCTCACGCTCTTGCGTTTTGTGCCAAAATATGCAAAAATGCAATAACCAAAATTTCATCCCAGATCTTTTTTCTTTTTCTTTCTTTCTTTCTTTCTTTCTTTTTTTCTTTCTTTCTTTCTTTCTTTCTCTCTCTCTCTCTCTCTCTCATTACAGCAATGGCTAATATGTCAAATTACCACAGATTTCCCAGCTAACAAAAATATGTTATGAAAACGTTTTGCTAACGTTCCCATTGAGTTATGAAAACGTTATGGGAATGTTACTTTTATTAGTAACATTTAAAAAATGACAAACGTCCAGCTAAAGCATTTCAGACGTTCCACGAGGAATGTACTATAAATCATGTTTTTGTGCTAACGTTTTAAGAACATTATTAAGTTTGAGCGAACATTCTATTAACGTTACTGCAAGAACGTTTGTTCATAACTCTGAGAGAACTTCAAGTTCTGAGAACTTTTGTTTGCAGGGTTAGTTGTAACCATGTAAACTGCATGGCGTTTTGGCCAGTCTATGTTAACCATGCTAAAAGGGATGAGTTTCTGCAATCATGTGTTGCTGCAAAATCTCTTTGTTGCTGGTCCAACATGGTCTATCAGCAAATTTCCATCTTACATTTTCCAAAACATTTTATCGCAGGGCAATCTGCTATTAGTCTCATGAGACAGATACCACATTTTAGTATCTTATTTTTTGCAACACTGTGCTTTCACACTGGAATAGTATATATTGATATGTAATATATTATGAATGTGCATTAAAGGGATAGTTCACCCAAAAATGATTTTACTCGCTATCATTTACTCACCCTCAAGTTGTTCCAAACCTGTATGAGTTTCTTTCTTCTGTTGAACACATATTTAGAAGAATGTTGGTAACCAAACAGTTGATGGACCCCATTGACTTCCATATTATTATTGTTATTCCACCCACACTATGGAAGTCAATGGGGTCCATCAACTGTTTGGTTCTTCAAAATATCTTCTTTTGTGTTTAGCAGATGAAAGAAGTTCATACAGGTTTGGAACAACTTGAAGGTGAGTAAATGATGACAGAATTTTCTTTTTCTTTTCTTTTTTTTTTTGTAAACTATTCCTTTAATATGCGAAGGAACTAGCATTAACTGCCAATTTCACAGTATGAGGTGTGATGTGTGTACTATCTGACCATGTTACTACTATGACTTCAACTTTCACACCCCATTGACTTTGATGTTCAGTAACGCACATGTGGCTCTGGCATGTTTTACACCATACAAAAACATGCGATTCTGCACACACTGTGGATCGCTTCTTCGTAAGAGTGAAACCACAATACTGAACTTGTATGGATTGTTTTTCCTTTCTATGAATTGAACTGGTTATGGTGGCATAGTGTGTAACTGAAGTAACAGTGTGTGCAAAACGTGTTCTTTTTTGCATATGAGGAAGCAAATAGTAAAAAGATTTGCAAACTCTGTCTGTATGAAAATTTTGCCATGCTGAAATGTTCAGTGACCTTGTGCCCCAATTGGGTGGATTGTCCATTTATATCACTCTGCCTGAACAAACATGAATCATGGCCTTGATAACGGAGAAAGTCACATTACAGGATGTGATTTAGTTCAGCAGGAAAGAAAACAGGAAATGAGCACTGCTACTTTTTTTCATCTCTACTTCACCTTTCCAGTGTCTGCTGATCCACTATTGGCTGCTGGTTACCGTGGTTACAGGCAGACAGCTTCATCTTTCTGTCTTGCGTAGACCACACTGGCACACATAATGTGCATTACCAAACGTGTGATGGTTTTCAGTGGTGGCAGATTAGCTGTTGTCGCATTTTTTAAGGGCAATGTCCTTGTGATGTAGTGAATGAGACGATCATATTTCTTTAATTGTTAATATATTATAGGGCCTTTAAAAGGTAGAACTGAAACCCAGTCAAATGTTAAAGAGGTAGCATTTATTTGTGATTGTATCAAAATGCTTGTGGCTCTTTATGATCCAGTAACAACCACAAAAACAATGTAGGAACTTGAAAGTGACACAACAGTCTGACTGATGCAAAGGTTTGATGTCAACATGCATTGCTTATTTGTAGAAGCACAATGAAATTAAACTCATCTGCATAAAGCTAACTTTGTTTCTCTGTCCTTATAGGCCCGTAGCATTAAGACTTCAGTCATCGCAGCTATTAAAGTGGTCAAACTGGACCCTGGTAGGTCATAAACTATTTTTTAATAAAATCTCATTTGCATTGTATTGATATAGTGATGCATGTTATGGTTTGGCCTTTTTTAGTAGATGTGGGTAATACTGAGTGGTCTAATGTAAACAAATGTTACAAAATTAGTGAAATTATATACATTCTAGGCAATATTTAGTCATAATTTGTTCAAACATTTTAAAATGGGAAAATAACCTTTTGATAAACCTGTCTTTAAACTCATTACTTCTTTTGCAACTGTTGACATTTGCTTTTTTTCCTCTAATGGAAGTCTATGGGATTCCTATGGAAGCTTGTTTCTGCCACGGAATAAATAAAAAAAAAAGATTTTGTGAAAAGAAAATTATGACTTTTTATCTCACAATTCCGACTTTTTCTCACAATTGTGAGTTTATCTCTCACAATTCTGACTTTTTTCTTGTAGTTGCAAGTTTATATTTTGCAATTCTGACTTTTTTTCTCATAGTTGCGAGTTTATATTTTATAATTCTGACTTTTTCTCATAGTTGCGAGTATATATTTTGCCATTTTTACTTTTTTTCTCGTAGTTGCAAGTTTATATCTCACAATTCTGACTTTTTCTTGTAGTTGCGAGTTTATATTTTGCAATTTTGACTTTTTTTTCTCGTAGTTGCAAGTTTATATCTCACAATTCTGACTTTTTTCTCGTAGTTGCTAGTTTATATTTTGCACTTCCAACTTTTTCTCACAATTGTGAGTTTATATCTCGCAATTCTGACTTCTCTTCTTGTAGTTGCAAGTTTATATCTCATAATTCTGACCTTTTTTTGGAATGTTGCGAGTTTATATCTCGCAATTACGACTTTTTTCTCGTAGTTGCATGTTTATATCTCAAAATTATGACAGTTTTTCTCATAGTTGCGAGTTTATATTTTATAATTCTGACTTTTTCTCATAGTTGCGAGTATATATTTTGCCATTTTTACTTTTTTTCTCGTAGTTGCAAGTTTATATCTCACAATTCTGACTTTTTCTTGTAGTTGCGAGTTTATATTTTGCAATTTTGACTTTTTTTCTCGTAGTTGCAAGTTTATATCTCACAATTCTGACTTTTTTCTCGTAGTTGCTAGTTTATATTTTGCACTTCCAACTTTTTCTCACAATTGTGAGTTTATATCTCGCAATTCTGACTTCTCTTCTTGTAGTTGCAAGTTTATATCTCATAATTCTGACCTTTTTTTGGAATGTTGCGAGTTTATATCTCGCAATTACGACTTTTTTCTCGTAGTTGCATGTTTATATCTCAAAATTATGACAGTTTTTCTCGCGGTTGCGAGTTTATATCGCGCAATTCTGACTTTTTTCTCGTAATTGCAAGTTTATATCTCACAATTCTGACTTTTTTTCTCGTAGTTGCAAGTTTATATTTTGCAATTCTGACTTTTTTTTTCGTAGTTGCAAGTTTATATCTCACAATTCTGACTTTTTTCTCGTAGTTGCGAGTTTATATTTTACAATTCTGACTTTTTCTCGTAGCTGCGAGTATATATTTAGCCATTTTTACTTTTTTTCTCATAGTTGCGAGTTTATATTTTGCAATTCTGACTTTTTCTCGTAGTTGCGAGTATATATTTAGCCATTTTTACTTTTTTCTCATAGTTGCGAGTTTATATTTTGCAATTCTGACTTTTTCTCGTAGTTGCGAGTTTATATTGCGAAATTTTGACTTTTTTTCTCGTAGTTGCAAGTTTATATCTCAAAATTCTGACTTTTTCTCGTAGTTGCAGGTTTATATCTCACAATTCTGACTTTTTTCTCGTAGTTGCTAGTTTATATTTTGCAATTCTGACTTTTTTCTCGTGGTTACGAGTTTATATTTCTCAATTCTGACTTTTTTTCTCGTAATTGCAAGTTTATATCTTGCAATTCTGAATTCTTTCTCGTAGTTGCGAGTTTATATCTCGCAATTCTGACTGCAGGTTTATATCTCACAATTCTGACTCTATAACTGACAATTGCGAAATCTTGCAATTCTGAGAAAAAAAAAGTCAGAATTATTTGAGGAAACAAAAAGCAGATTTGTGAGATGTAAACAATTGTGAGATAAAAATTCGCAATCATCTTCTTTTTTTTTTTTTTTTTAATCCAGTAGCGGAAACAAGCTTCCATAAATTTCTGTATGTTTAAATAGTTTTAAACTATCCACTACAGCAGGGATTCCTGAACTTTTTTGTCAGCCGAACCCCTTTGACCTAAATTATTTACTTCATGTAACCCTTGACATTTTATATAGTTTAGATAGTTTAAACAAAAAATAGATAGTAAAACTAACCCATATCCATTAAAAAAAAAATGTATGAACATTTTGAAGCAGGACTAGCTCTTCATCAACCCCAGTTTGAGAAACCCTTCACTACAGAAATAACTCAAAAATACAGTAAAATGTTTTTGCCAGTTCACTTATCATAACAAGGTACCCAGAGAGGATACATATGGTATTTTTTTATCTTTTACATAAATCTCAGTCTCCCAAAACGTGTTGCCGTGTAAATGAACGGTTAACATTTTTAGTCTTGTCCAACACTAATTATCTCAACATTGATTCTTTGTGGGGTTTTTTTGTTTTTGAGCTTCCAAACTGAAGATATCCGCCTCAATACATTGACACATATTCAGATTTTAAATCTGAGCAGGATTAGAAAAGCCAGCAGCTGCAACTTTTACTGTTTTAATATATCTTTAGAGATCCATGTTTTATGGTTGTAAATTCAGTTTGAACTGAACTGCAGCATCTGAATTTCAGCTCAATCTATTAATCCCGGTAAAACCTGCTGTTGTTTTGTTTTGTTTTTGAGGCAGAATGTTGAAAGCATGATATCAAAGCAGAATCAAACAAGATTACAGACAAGTCCTCTGTTTCTTTTTCTGTCAGGTGATGATATTTCAAGCATTCAACATGAGATAACCATGATGAAGGATTGCACTCACAAAAATATTGTCGCCTATTTCGGCAGCTACCTCAGGTTAGTCCCGCAGGAAACGAATACTGCAGTTTGCAGAAAACTAAAGTAAAACTAACAATGAACTTCTTCATATTCCACAGAAATAACAAGTTATGGATCTGCATGGAATTCTGTGGAGGAGGATCGTTGCAGGACATTTACCATGGTACAATCCAAAGATTGACATATATCTAATGTGATAATTAATGTCAAGTCAAGTCACCTTTATTTATATAGCGCTTTTTACAATGCAGATTGTGTCAAAGCAGCTTTACAGTGATAACTGGTATATAATTTTGGCTGCACAGCAGCTCTTAAAGAAAATGGTGTCAGTATCCATCTTAAGTAAATTCAGTACTAGAGTAAACAGTGATGTCATCATCCAGCTCAGTTCAGTTCGCATACAATGGTGTCGATGCAGGCAGATCAAAACATTGCTGAATATCAAGTGTCCCCAACTAAGCAAGCCAAAGGCGACAGCGGCAAGGAACCCAAACTCCAACAGGTGACATCAGGTGGCAAAAATGTGATACATGAATGCATATAATTCCAATTACTGTACATAGAGGACATTATTAGTAGCACTAGTATTAGTATTTATTTATTTATTTTGCTTAAACGATTGATTGCATAAAAAAGAATGTTTAATGGTTTCAAAACCAAAATGTGTTATATGTTGTTTCCGTATTTATAGGGTCATGCAGTTTACTGTGGTTTCTGTTGTTATTTATTTGCCTGAAAGAGGATTAATGCTCATATGGTATTTTGTCAGTCTGAATAAGGTCATTGTGTTTCCCCAGTCGCTGGTCCTTTGAAAGAGAGACAGATAGCTTATGTGAGCAGAGAGACACTTCAGGTGAGCATACATTCAAGTGTTTCATCACTTAAGGTTCATGGCACAATAGGAAGGGATTTTAATCTTATATACAGTATACACTCAATTTTTAACCCAACGTTTGGGTTTGTCAGCAAATTTGGGTTGAAACATCCCAGCATTTTTTAGAGTGTATGTTTTTTATTAACCTAAAAGGTTTTTGTCTTGGCATTAGGTTGTTTGTTTTTGTCTTTCCTTAAAGGGATAGTTCACCCAAAAATAAAAATTATCCCATGATTTACCCACCCTCAAGCCATCCTTGGTGTATATGACTATCTTCTTTCAGTTATATTAAAAATATCCTGGCACTTCCAAGCTTTATAATGGTAGTGAATGGGGGACTCGATTTTGAAGCCCCAAAAAAATGCATCCATCCATCATAAAAATAATCCATGCGGCTCCAGGGGGTTAATAAAGGCCTTCTGAAGTGAATCGATGGGTTTTTGTAAGAAAAATATCCATATTTAAAATTTTATAATCTAAAATAACTAGCTTCCAGGAAAAACGTCCATACGTTAATTACTAATCAGGGTTAAAGGTTAGTAAAAATGTTAAAAATAAAACTAGCTCATTTATTCTGTATATTTCACAATTGTTTTCTATTTGTTTACAGGGACTACATCATCTCCATCATGTGGGAAAAATGCATAGAGACATAAAAGTAATTTTACAAATCAATAAGCCATTATTGCCTATAACCATGTTGCCATGCAGTGTGTTTGATATACATTAGTAGAGTCCATTGCCTGTACAGTATATGAGTGAGCTTCTCTATAGCACAATAGTGCATGTGAGATGATAGCTTGGGTCTGATAGCGTGGATGTGCTCATTGTGTAATTCTTGATTGCCCACAGGGTGCCAACATTCTTTTGACAGAGCGAGGAGATGTCAAACTAGGTCAGTCAGGGTTTACCCCTGTCTCAGACACGCACATGCATATATTAACTAATACTCCATAAATCTCTTAAATGTGGCCTTTTGTCTCCCCTCTGTCTGTCAGCGGATTTTGGAGTGGCAGCTGAGATCAACGCATCTGTTGCTAAGAGAAAGTCCTTCATCGGGACGCCATACTGGTGAGTCACCAAGATATGCTACTTTTGTAAAAACTTCTTTTACACTACCGGTCAAAAGATAACACTGCATTTATTTCAATAAAAATATAGTAAAAACAGTAATATTGTGAAATTTTACTGTTTAGTAATATAAAAGTGCAGTAAGTGATTTCTGAGAATCGTTGTTGAACACTGCTGATATTTGAAATCAACCCAAACAAACACACCCCTCTCTTCATTGCTCCGCCCCCAAAATGCACAAACATGCAGTACAAGAGTGGATGTCTCTATCTTAGCAGAAGGGAAGCAAAATAAAGCTTTGCAAAAAATAAAACATACAGTACACAAGTATTTACAAGCAAGAGTTCCTCACTGTCATTTTGAAATGTAATTTATTCCTGTGATCAATTTATATTAATTACTCCAGTCTTCACTGTCACATGATCCCTCAGAAGTCATTCTAATTGCTGCTCAAGAAACTTTGGTTGCACTTTATTTTACAGTATGTGCACTTACATGTATTTATCTAAGAAATTACTGGGTAATAAAAAACTACATGGGTCTAGGGTTAGGTTTAGGGGTAGGTTCAGGGGCAGGTTTAGTACCTAGTTATTACACAGTTATTGTAATTACTATAATAAGTTCATAGTATGAACAGGACTGTAAAATAAAAGCTACCAAAACATTTCTTATTACTCTCACAGCTGAAAACAGTCTTGCTGCTTAAAGGGTTAGTTCACCCAAAAATGAAAATTCTGTCATTAATTACTCACCCTCATGTCTTTTTACACCCGTAGACCTTCGTTCATCTTCAGAACATAAATTAAGATATTTTTGATAAAATCCGACGGCTCAGTGAGGCCTCTATTGACAGCAAGACGATTAACACTTTCAGATGTTATACACTTTCTTAATATTATAAAGCGATGAGAATACATTTTGTGCGGCAAAAAAACAAAATAACAACTTTATTCAACAATATCTAGTGATGGGCGATTTCAAAACACTGCTTCATGAAGCTTTGAAGCTTCAAGGTTTGGAGTGCCAAAGTAGGCTTCGTTACGTCATAAGTGTTTCGGAATTTCAATGGTTTACCACTGGGGGGCGTGACTTTGGCAGTTTGATACACGCTCCGAACCACTGATTCGAAACAAAAGATTTATAAAGCTTCGAAGCTTCATGAAGCAGTGTTTTGAAATCGGCCATTATTAGATATTGTTAAATAAAGTTGTTAATTTGGGGGGGGGGGGGGGGTTTGGCGCACAAAAAGTATTCTCATCGCTTCATAATATTAAGGTTGAACCACTGTAGTCACATGACCTGTTTTAAATATGTTTTTAGTAGCTTTCTGGACATCTGAAAGTGTTAATTATCTTGTTGGCAATGCAGGCCTCACTGAGCCATCAGATTTTATCAAAAATATCTTAATTTGTGTTCTGAAGATGAATGAAGGTCTCACTGGTGTGGAACGACATGAGGGTGAGTAATTAATGACCGAATTTTCATTTTGGGGTGAACTAACCCTTTAATATTTTTCTGTAAACTGTGATACTGTTACGTACTGCTCCGAGACTTTGGTGGGAGATCTAAATGCAGCTTTATTGGAAAAATCCAGAATCATAATCCATGTAACAGGCACAGGTTCAAACACATGGGCAAACAATCCAAATGAGCAACCGGGCAAAAAACACAGGCAAAAGGGTAATCCAGAAAACAGGCAGAGAGAATCAAAAACACCAAGACACTGGAGACCAGGATAATGCTCAGAAATGCAGTGTAACAACATACAAGACTTCACAGTGAATTACTGAAAACATAGGCCTTGTAAACATAGACATAAACAATCTAATGACACACAGGTGGATGCAATCACATGATAATGAGTCCAGGCAAAGGTTTATGGGACCCCAAACTTTGGAATGGTAGTGTTCATAATAATTAAACATACAGAATAAATAATATATAATAATAATAATAAATAATTATACAGAATATAAAATGCATATTGATTTTTTTTATGGTGGTATTATTCTATTAATTATAATAAAATAGTTTGTAAACAGTATGCAAAATATTTTAAATAGTAGTGTACATTGTTGTCAAATTAAATTAAATTCAGAGAGGAGAGTCCATTTTTAATTATTTATGTACAGTATATTTTATTGAATTAATATGATCACCTAATGAGTCATGTTAAAAATCCCATCTGCTATTGCTTCCTATTTATTTGTTATTTGCTTCTTTCATATATTATTAATTTAATGACTTTCTCTCAGGATGGCCCCAGAGGTTGCGGCAGTGGAAAGGAAAGGTGGTTATAACCAGCTGTGTGATATCTGGGCAGTGGGAATCACAGCTATTGAACTAGCAGAGCTGCAACCGCCTATGTTTGACCTACACCCTATGAGGTTTGAACACACACACAACTGAAAAGCTTAAATTTGTTTTTATTTAATGTTTAAGTGCACTGTACTTAAAACTATTGTTTACCATATATATTGTTTCTCATTTTTCAATTATTTTGATGCAGTGGTTGTAAAACCCGATAAGTTCAGAAAACTCAAACTATTTAAGTAAACAACTCAAAGATTATTTAAAAAAAAAAAAAAAGTATTTTGTACTACACAAACTCGCTAATTACAATGAATTAACTAAGATCTTATCTTTATTGTTAAGTGTTAGTTAGCCACAGCACACCAGCATGCTCTAATGTAACCATCTAAGAGACTATCACTATCTCCTTGCATGAATTTAATCAACATGCAGTATATATAGCCTTGAAGTTTCACAGCCTGTTCTCGACCTAACCACAGGCACTAGTCTTCATCACAATGATAACCCTACAAAACTTCAACATCACAGAAACTCCTTTAAAATACCAAAATAACAGAACATTAAACAATAACACAACTTCCCCTATATTAATCTTGTGCAAAAACACACAAATAACACTCAATTTCAACATTCTCCTTACATAGTGTGACGCAAAGCATGCTGGAAACTTGAAATCTTAATTTTGATTCTTCTGATAACGTCAGTTAGAGCAACGACGTGACGTGAATGATGTCACCTTATGTCACTCAGTAAACTTAAAAATAATAATTTAACTATAAGGGTTCACTCAAATGTTGAGCTACACAAAAATAAAAATAAATTCCTCGTTCAGAAAATGTTTTAAGTTGCATCAATGATTTAACAGACATTGCAGTGTTCTCAATCTTTTTAAGTTAGTAGTATTGTTCGGGTTTACAGTACAGTATTGGTATGAGGCCAGATACTGCGCTCGTGTGCTTGTACTCATACTCAATGCTCCGATACCAAAAACCGATACCATGCAGCATGTACAGTACAGTGTTTGTGTCCAGACAAAGAAACACTGACAACAGAGCAAACAGAGAGCACTATAGAGATATCAGAGAAGGATGTCTATGAAGTAAACGTATATAATTAACAGAATATTAAACAAATAAATATTCACGTGTAGCTGATTTTCATGAGTTGATGAGTGAAACGCGGAGTGGATTGAATGTGCATCAGACGCGACAGCTTGTCGAGCGCATCCCTTTTTCACAGACATTGCTGGAACGTTTGTAGTTTGGTCGGATATGTCAATAACAAAGAAAGTAATATGAGGAACATATTAACGTTAAATAACGATAAAGAGAGACAGAGAGAGTGCACTTCTGTTGCATGCTCTTTGTTACTGATCGTTTGCTCAGCACACGTGCCTCATTTGGATTAAAACTAAATCATATAAGTAAAAACATGAACTGTTACATGATTTATGAATAACGAGTGCCTCCCTACATTATTAGAGGAAAGCGGCCTAGTAACCACATGACGTTTTCAAGAAGTTTTCTGTGCGCAAACATTCGAAGTGCACACTCGCAGAGAGAGCGAGAATAGCCTACTGAATTGAGTTCTCTTTCACGTCTTCTTGCACTTGAATGGAAAAATTCACACAGAATTATTTCAAAATGCCCGTATCGACGAGTATCCTTGTAAAACACAGACAGTTATGTCTTAAAGGGTTAGTTCACCCAAAAAATTAAATTCTGTCATTAATTACTAACCCTCATGTTGTTCCACACCTGTTCAGAGACCTTCATTCATCTTCAGAACACAAATTAAGATATTTTTGATGAAATCCGATGGCTCTGTGAGGCCTGCATTGCCAGCAAGACAATAAACACTTTCAGTGCCCAGAAAGCTACTAAAGACATATTTAAAACAGTTCATGTGACTACAGTGGTTCAACATTAATGTTATGAAGTGACAAGAATACTTCTTGTGTGCCAAAAAAACAAAATAACGACTTTATTCAACAACATCTACTGATGACAAAGCTTCATGAAGCAGTGTTTTGAAATCGCCCATCGTTAGATATTGTTGAATAATGTGTTTTTTGTTTTGTTTTTTGGTGCACAAAAAGTATTCTCGTCGCTTCATAACATAAGGGTTGAATCACTGTAGTCACATGAACTGTTTTAAATATGCCTTTAGTAGCTTTCTGGGCACTAAAATTGTTAATTATTTTGCTGGCAATGCAGGCCTAACTAATTTTATGAAAAATATCTTAATTTGTGTTCTGAAGATGAACAAATTTCTTAAGGGTTTGGAATGACATTTCATTTTTGGGTGAACTAACCCTTTAAGTGAACATTAACAGTTGAGAAAGTGTGTGTAACAGTATATTGGATAGGTGCAGTTTTTAAAGTGACAGCAGCCTAATAAACCTACTGCTGTCTTTGTCCTTAATGTTCATCTAACAACAAAAGACAAAAAGTAAATCACTCACTGCTCTTGACTGAATAACTTTTGTAACTTTTGATAAGGATTAGTCTAGATTTAATTTATATAGAGAAGACTATGCCGTGTTATTTTACATTTGATTAATTTCTGTACCTTAAATTTTGATGTTTCACTGGTATATAAAAATTTGAACCCTTAGCGTTGAGTCCTGCTGGAGCAGCTCTAAATATTCACTGTGCTATATATAAATGAAAGATAAAATATGATAAGTAATAGAATGAACAGTGAAAGTAACAGAAGCTTCAACAATACATTTTAACAGGCATAATTAGGTGTTGGAAATACAAACCCGATTCCAAAAAAGTTGGGTACACTGTACAAATTGTGAATAAAAAAGGAATGCAATAATTTACAAATCTCATAAACTTATATTTTATTCACAATAGAATATAGATAACATATCAAATGTTGAAAGTGAGACAGTTGAAATGTCATGCCAAATATTGGCTCATTTTGGATTTCATGAGAGCTACACATTCCAAAAAAGTTGGGACAGGTAGCAATAAGAGGCTGGAAAAGTTAAATGTAC
This sequence comes from Elopichthys bambusa, assembly GCA_037101425.1. Taxonomy (NCBI): domain Eukaryota; kingdom Metazoa; phylum Chordata; class Actinopteri; order Cypriniformes; family Xenocyprididae; genus Elopichthys; species Elopichthys bambusa. The sequence continues at coordinate 24,554,289 of CM074450.1, read as the reverse complement.
ATATAAGGAACAGCTGGAGGACCAATTGGCAACTTATTAGGTCAATTGGCAACATGATTGGGTATAAAAAGAGCCTCTCAGAGTGGCAGTGTCTCTCAGAAAGGAGTTACTCAGAGAAAAATTGCAGTTTGAAGTTATCATCATCTACAGTGCATAATATCATCCAAAGATTCAGAGAATCTGGAACAATCTCTGTGCGTAAGGGTCAAGGCCGGAAAACCATACTGGATGCTCGTGATCTTCGGGCCCTTAGACTGCATCACTGCATCACATACAGGAATGCTACTGTAATGGAAATCACAACATGGGCTCAGGAATACTTCCAGAAAACATTGTCGGTGAACACAGCCCACCGTGCCATTCGCCTTTGCCGGCTAAAACTGTACAGGTCAAAAAAGAAGCCATATCTAAACATGATCCAGAGGCGCAGGTGTTTTCTCTGGGCCAAGGCTTATTTAAAATGGACTGTGGCAAAGTGGAAAACTGTTCTGTGGTCAGACGAATCAAAATTTGAAGTTCTTTTTGGAAAACTGGGATGCCATGTCATCCGGACTAAAGAGGACAAGGACAACCCAAGTTGTTATCAGTGCTCAGTTCAGAAGCCTGCATCTCTGATGGTATGGGGTTGCATGAGTGTGTGTGGCACGGGCAGCTTACACATCTGGAAAGGCACCATCAATGCTGAAAGGTATATCCAAGATCTAGAACAACATATGCTCCCATCCAGACGTTGTCTCTTTCAAGGAAGACCTTGCATTTTCCAACATGACAATGCCAGACCACATACTGCATCAATTACAACATCATGGCTGCGTAGAAGGATCTGGGTACTGAAATGGCCAGCCTGCAGTCCAGATCTTTCACCCATAGTAAACATTTCGCGCATCATAAAGAGGAAGATGCGACAAAGAAGACCTAAGACAGTTGAGCAACTAGAAGCCTGTATTAGACAAGAATGGGACAACATTCCTATTCCTAAACTTGAGCAACTTGTCTCCTCAGTCCCCAGACGTTTGCAGACTGTTATAAAAAGAAGAGGGGATGCCACACAGTGGTAAACATGGCCTTGTCCCAACCTTTTTGAGATGTGTTGATGCCATGAAATTTAAAATCAACTTCTTTTTCCCTTAAAATGATACATTTTCTCAGTTTAAACATTTGATATGTCATCTATGTTGTATTCTGAATAAAATATTGAAATTTGAAACTTCCACATCATTGCATTCCTTTTTTATTCACAATTTGTACAGTGTCCCAACTTTTTTAGAATCGGGTTTGTATCTATTTGCTAATGGAATTAAGCCAACTAATTTGATTCATATTCTTTTGTTTTCTCCACCCAATATTTAAAAAAGAAAATACGAATGCAGTGGATACACTCTATGGAAGCTTGTTTCTGACATAAAATAAAAATAAAAATGGTAAATGTGACTTTTTATTGTGAAGAATTGTGAGTTATAAAGTCAGTATTGCGACTTTATATCTTATAACACAATTCTGACTTTAGAACTCGCAATTGCGTGTTTAAATCTCGTACTTTTTTTTTCTCAGAATTGTGAGATATAACTTGCAATTGCGTGTTACAATGTCCAATTGTGAAGGGAAAAAAGACTGACGTTTTTTTTCTCAGAATTGCAAATTTATATCTCGCAATTCTGACTTCATAAGACACAATTATGAGTTTATATCTCAGAATTCTGAGAAAAAAAGAGACAGAATTGCGAGTTATAAAGTCAGAACTGCATGATAAAAACTCAATTGTAAAAAAAAAAAGAAAAAAGAAAGTCAGAATTTTGAGATAAAAAGTCGCAAATACCTCTTTTATTTTTTTATTTAGTGGCGGAAACAAGCTTCCATAGTACTCCTTATCGGCAAATACCAAAAATGAAAGTATCAGTATTGGACTCGTTCTGGAAAAAGTGGTATCGGTGTATCCCGAATTTTTAGAAAAAAGTAATCATGAAGGTCCTCCTCTTACCCAGCAGGTCGTATGAAAACATACAAATTTAATCGTATGAATTCACACGAATTAGACACCAATTCGCCAAAACGTAAAAATTGCCACAAGATTGTGTTGAACTTTTCTTAGACTTTGACCTTTAGGTTGAAAGGTCAAAATAAGATTTGGAGGTAGGGTTGGCTGCGAAGACCAGCAACGTTTTTATTATTTTACCCTCAGAGCATTGATGCTGATGTCCAAGAGCAGTTTTCAGCCTCCTAAACTGAGGGACAAGAACAAATGGTATTTTCATAAAAATTATCATCTCATCTTTGCATTTTATTCAGTTTGCAAAATCAATGAAAGCAAGTTCATTTGTAATATTAGGTCCACCGAATTTCACAATTTCATCAAAATGGCACTCACGAAGAACCCTCGGAAAAGGCCGACAGCAGAAAAACTCCTACAGGTACTTGTTAACCAAAACTATGTTGAAATATCATCTGTGTTTTAGGGCCTCCTGATACTGATGACTTTTTTTTCCCCCTTTTTTTTTCAGCATGCTTTTGTCACGCAGCTCCTCACACGTAACCTGGTTATAGAGCTGCTGGACACAATCAATAACCCTGATCTTCAACAGACACAGACTATGGATGAGAGCGACCTGGAGGTGAATGGAGGACAATAAATGAAATTTTCCTTTAAAATGGGGAAACATACCATAGTTTGTTTCAGAACACTTTAGATTAAAGGTGAAGTGTGCAGTGTTTTCTCCCATCCCAGTTCAGTGTGAAAAAAATGTAAGTGATCCAATAGTAGACTGACGTTTTGAAAAGTGTAAACACTGTGGTTCTGTCACGCAGTTATCAAGCAGTGTTTGTTTGAGCAGTCCAACATCATATTTGTAAAACTGGAAACAGGGTCAATGATATAATGCACATTTGTTTGTCTGGATCTGTTAATTAATTTAAAATACATTTAAAAAAAAAAAAAAAGAAATCATACATTAAATGCACCCCTTTTATGATGTTTTATTTTATTTCGGAAATACTTTTGAGGGGCATCAAGTCAGAAATGTCAGAGCGAACTATCTTGACATTAAAAAAAGAAAAAAGACTGTAAAAGGATGACAAAAGATAAATAAAGAATGAACCCATTTTGTAAAAATATTGTAAATTTTTTTAAAGTTTAGTTCAGGTTGTAAATTGTGATGTGGTGCAACCCCTAAAAAATACTGTGATGTTAAAATAATAATTATTATTAAATATTATATAATCAAGTAAATGTATAATAATAATTTATACAGCAGGGTTATTACTGTTAACTAAAACTAAAACAATAAACATTTTCATTACCTGAAATAAAATAAAATATAAACTTAAACTTAATTTATTACAAAATTAGTTTAAATTGAAGTACTAAAATAACCAAAACTAAATAAACTAAAACTAAAATCTAAATCTTACTAAAAAAAACAAACAATAGACTTAAAAAATAATCATAATAAAAATGACAACAAAATTACTAAAACTAAAATTAAAATGAAAACCAAATGCAAAAATAAAACCTTATTTAAAATATTAACAAAACTATAATAGTATATCGATACTAAAATAACACTGATGTAGACATGGGTTCAAGATACTTATATAAAAATATATTGTACAGTGGTTTTTTAAAACCGTATGAAACTATTATGAACACAAAAAGGTACATTTCTGAGAATGTGTCATTGACCCAGGAATAATTATTTTTGCAGTTACATTTGGTGCCACAAATGGTACAAAAATGGCACACTTCACCTTTAATACTCAAAACAATCACACACAAAAACTGACATGTGACCGATATGACTTTTAGTATTACTTCTCTGTACAGGGCTTGTTTACTGTAAGGTACAAGGTCTTTATGTGGTTATAGAGTTTATGTCAGTGTTTGTGTGTCTGTGTGTGTGTGTTTACAGACTTGCAGTGTACTACCTGATAAGATTCATTCTCTAGCCAAACTTCCTGTTCAGAGAACTCTGTCTGAGGAGAAATGTGAGTCCTGTTCATACTCTAATACACAGTAAAACCAGTTTTTAGTTAATATGTTTATATGTTATTGCATCCAAATGCAGATTGCAGATAGATCATTTTTAGATTTACATTTCCTCAAAAAAAAAAAAAAAAAAACATTTTGAGAATCTCTTTGATTCAATAGTTGATCTTTTTTTTTTTTTTTTTTTTTATCTTTCAGTAATCAACGTTTAAATGAATGTTTAAATAATTAATATAATTTAATTTATATAATTTGTACCTGAGGTCTACTTATAATATCAAAGTTTCTAACACTAAAAGCGTAATTTAGTTTTTCATTAGCATTTTCTGTTCTCTCGCTTACCCTTAGAATTAAAGGGATAGTTCACCCAAAAATGAAATTTGAGTCATCATTTATTCACCCTCATGTCATTGTCTCAGTGTTTTTTGTCCCTACAATGGAAGTCAATGGGCTCCATTGTTGTTTGGTTCTCAACATTCTTTAAAATGTCTTTTGTGTTCCACTGAAAGGTTTGGATTGACATGAGGGTAGAGACTAAATGATGAAAGAATTTTTGGGTAAACCATCCCTTTAACTCTTTCCCCGCCAGTGTTTTTGAAAAAGTTGCCAGCCACCACTGATCATTTTCTCAAAATTTTTATGGCCCCCGGAATATTTTGTTGTATGCATATCTGAATATGCAATACATCAAAATAAAGAACAGAGGCTCTACTGTTTTATTCTAGCTTCAAGCATTCATTTTTATCAACAATTAAAGGTAGGTTACTTTCATAAAAAGGTAACATTTTGAGCAAAAAGCTGAGAAAATCAAAGGCAAAGTTTTTATCAGTGACTGGGTCATATTAGTATGATGATGAAAGCATAGATGCAGTAGATTGCTTCCATCGACACCCCCAAAGCTTCACAGTCCTATACCACTTCCTGGATAGACGTTTCACTCTGTAACATTAGGCAGTTTTCATTTATATGCTGTTTATTGTTGATGATCACATTATTTTTCATATGAATCTGCTTACATATGAAATCGCTCGTTTCTACGTCTTTAGGGAGGAACACACCAAGCCGACGATCGGGCGTCGGGCAGTTTTTGTTCGTCGGCCAACTAAGTTTTCTCAGTGTGTTCCGCACCGTCGGCTGAAGTTGGTCCTCGTCGGCTTTTTTCGGCCGATTCGACATGTTGAATCGGCGTCGGAGCTCGTCAGTCCGTCGGGCCATCTGATCATTCTGATTGGCTGTTCAGCTACTGCCACCTGCTGGTATGGAATGGCATTTTATCTTACGCAGGCGCAGAACGGACGTGCTACTTGGCTGTCGAGCATCGGTTTGGTGTGTCAGGGCAACTTTGAACCCAGACGCTGCCGACGTGAGCCAACCCCGCATTCTGCTTTTGTCGCCACTAGTTCGTCGGCTTGGTGTGTTCCTGCCTTTCCTTGTCTGTGTTTTGATCTGGAGATTTTGTACTGATTTAGGAGATGTGTAATAGCGGCCCCTAGTATATAACAGTGAAAACATGGAAACCTGGAAAATTCCGTGTTTGGTGGGGAAAGAGTTAAAGAGTTAATTCACCCAAAAATGAAAAAAATTGTCATTAATTACTCACCCTCATGTTGTTCCAAACCCGTAAGACTTTCGTCCATCTTCGATATACAAATAAAGATATTTTTTAATGAAATCTGTGAGATTTCTGTCTCTCCATTGACAGCTACATAACTACCACTTTGTCGCTTCAAAAAGTTCATATAGAGATCGTAAAACTAATCCATATGAAAGGAGCGGTTTAGTCCAAATTTAATGAAGAGACATGATCACTTTATATGATGAAAAGATTGAATTCACATTTAAACGTTGATCAGTGAACATAAACAGAAACTCATCTGTACTTGCTTGACACACGAGAACAAACCTCATTGGTTCTCGCACGTCAAACATGCTTGATTTTCCATTTACCACAGTCACATCTTGAGTTGATCAATTTTTATATGTGAATAAAAGCCTAAATTCAATCTGTTCATCATATAAAGCAATCAAGTCTCTTCAGAAAATTCAGACTAAACTGCTTAATTCATATGGTTTAGTTTTATGATCTTTTTATGAATCTTTGAAGCTTCAAAATAGTAGTTGTGTAGCTGTCAAATTTTCATTAAAATATCTTCAAAAAATGAACGAAAGTCTTACAGGTTTGGAATGACATGAGGGTGAGTAATTAATGACAGAATTTTAATTTTTGGGTGAACTAACCCTTTAAGTAGCCATTTTTAAATTTACGTCTCATATGGGTTTCAGAATTAGGTGTGGCAAAATGGCTCAGGAAGAAACAGGAAGTTGTTGTAACTCGGGCATACAATGTCCAACCTGCTCCAAACTTCACATGTTTGATAAGAGTTCTGGCCTGAAGACATCTACATGCAAATATTCAGTTACCTGTTGGCAACAAGAAATGGCATGCTTTACACTGCAATTCACTCCCTGAAACAAATTTAAACATGCCATGAAGTACCAAACATGATAGAAACACGTTAAATCATGCAACACTTGGCTAAGTGCTAATATATGCGATTAACGCCATGAAACAGGAAGTTGTTGTAACTCAAGCATACAATGCCCAATCTGCCTCAAACTTCACATGTTTGATAAGTGCCCTGGCTTGAAGACATCTACACACTAGTTATAGTCATAGCGGCACCAGCTGGTCGCAGGAAGTGTGGCAAATACAAATGACTGACATAGTCCTCTTATATTTATATACTTAAATGCATATTGCCCACTGTACTCTGTTTTCCTAAAACCACCAGGTGGCGGTAGCACTGATGCGAGGGCCCTTTCATCGCTGCTTGCAGCTTTAATTGGTACTGTGTCTTTAAGAATCCCACCCACTTCACATGTGAAATGATTAACAGCACTCGCAAATGCACAAAACCCAACCATGGCATGTAAACAGTCGATCATTAATGTATCCTTTTAATGTTACAAAAATGTCATTTTTGGAGCTTATTTTCAGTTGTTGGTCTTTTTGGACCAATGAATACGTTTAATAATTTTGAAAGTTAGAACATACACTATATTGCCAAATATTTTGAGACGCCAGCCTTTACATGCACATGAACTTTAATGACATCCCATTATTAATCCGTAGGGTTTAATATAAAGTTGCCCCACCCTTTACAGCTATAACAGCCTCAACTCTTCTGGGAAGGCTTTCCACAAGGTTTAGGAGTGTGTTTATGGGAATTTTTGGCCATTCGTCTAGAAGTGCATTTGTGAGGTCAGGCAGTGATGTTGGTGAGAAGGCCTGGCTCGCAGTCTCCGCTCTAATTCATTCCAAAGGTGTTCTATCGGGTTGAGGTCAGGACTCTGTGCAGGCCAGTCAAGTTCCTCCACGCCAAACTCGCTCATCCATGTCTTTATGGACCTTGCTTTGTACACTGGTGTGCAGTCATGTTGGAACAGGAAGGGGCCATCCCCAAACTGTTCCCACAAAGTTGGGAGCATGAAAGTATCCAAAATCTTGGTATGCTGAAGCATTAAGAGTTCCTTTCACTGGAACTAAGGGGCCAAGCCCAACCCCCGAAAAACAACCCCACACTATAATCCCCCCCTCCACCAAACTTTACACTTGTCAAAATGCAGTCAGGCATGTACCGTTCTCCTAGCAACCGCCAAACTCAGACTCGTCCTTCAGATTGCCAGACAGAGAAGTGTGATTCGTCACTCCAGAGAACATGTCTCCACTACTCTAGAGTCCAGTACACCACTGCATCCGACGCTTTGCATTGCAGTTGGTGATGTAAGGCTTGGATGCAGCTGCTCGGCCATGGAAACCCATTCCATGAAGCTCTCTACGCACTGTTCCTGAGCTTATCTGAAGGGCACACAAAGTTTGGAGGTCTGTAGCTATTGACTCTGCAGAAAGTTGGCGACTTCTGCGCACTGTGTGCCTCAGCATGTGCTGACCCCGCTCTGTGATTTTACGTGGCCTACCACTTCGTGGCTGAGTTGCTGTTGTTCCCAATTGCTTACACTTTATGATACCACAAACAGCTGACCGTGGAATATTTAGTAGTGAGGTAATTTCACGAATGGTGGCAACCTATCACGGTACCATGCTTGAATTCACTGAGATCCTGAGAGCGACTCATTCTTTCACAAATGTTTGTAGAAGCAGTCTGCATGCCTAGGTGCTTGATTTTATACACCTGTGGTGATGGAAGTGATTGGAACACCTGAATTCAATGATTTGGAGGGGGTGTCCCAATACTTTTTGCACAATAGTGTATTTACATTAACCTCTTTTATTTCAAAACCTTTTCATTAAATTATCCCTATAATTTTAAGTTACATATGCTTTTGAAAAATGACATTTGCAGAGACTCTCCACCAGTGTAATGACATACAACTGTAGAGCAATGTGACCATTACGACCTCACCTCACAAGTAGTAAATGGCTAATCAGGGGTGACTAAGAATGTGACATTAGTCAGTGAAAGTCATTGTTGTGGTTTGGTAGATTACAGCAAGCCATGGCCACAAGCCAAGGTTAACTGGACAACAGCAGCTATTGTAATTGAGTAGCCACTCTAGAGCTTTGAAAGGACACATTGTGCGCACGTGTGTGTTTCTGAGTGTCTTTAGGTTCATGTCTGTTTGCATAAATGCATGAGTGTGCATCCAAATTTGCACGTTAGAAAGTCATCCAGACAATACTATAGAAAGTGGAGCGTTATACTTCTACCACACGGTTCTATGTGAAAGGGGAAGCATGATGCAGTTGAATTCAGTGATTCAGTTTTGGCTCAAGACCGTAGCTTTTTCTGTTTTCTAGTTGATCATGTGAAGTTTGGGCCACCCATGAGAAAGGAGACGGATCCCTGTTCTGATCTGGTGAGATTAAACAATTGAATGAAATTAAAATTACTTGTCTAATGTATCCAAGTAATTTTAACTGTATTTAAAGGGATAGTTCACCTAAAAATTAGTCATCATTATATAGTTTCCAAACCTGTATGACGGGAACACAAAAGAAGTTTAGAATAATGTACTCTGTCGCTCATTTCCATACAATAACAAAATGGATACCAAAACACCAAACTTTAAAACACTTGTGTTACATGGAAGAAAGAAATGACATGAGGGTGTGTAAATAATGACAGATTTTCATTTTTGGATGAACTATCCCTTTAAATAAGCTTCACTCATATGCAACACAGTACATCTTACTTTAACACGTTTATTAAATTACTGATCGTTTTCCTGTTTTTCATTAGGGGGCATGCGATGACTGGAGCTCTATCAACTCGGACAAGGACTCACCGTTAGTTATATATATATTTCACTCTTGCTAGTCTAAAGTAATGGTGACAGTAGTAAATGTTGAAGACATTGATTAGCTGAGGGGTTTGACATTGACTTTTTTTTTTTTTTTTACTATTTTGTTTTGCAGGAGTTTGTTAGAATGTGTGGAAGAGGCCTTGATGGAAAGGTGATCTGACTTTTTTATATCTTGACACAGACAAAACTATAAATCTATAGAACTATATAAAAAACACTAACTATAGACACTAACTATAAATCATAAAAGTACACTGCAAAAACATTCTTAATCAGATTTTTGTCTTGTTTCTCAAAAAATAGTAAAATATCCTTATGATGTGAAAAAAATACAAAATACACATATTCAAAATACTTTACTGTTAAATGTTTTACCAATTAAATTTTTTATTGAATGAATCCCATTTTTTAAGGGGGATAAATTGAAGTAAGTTAAAGCTGCAGTCCGTAACTTTTTTTTAATTAAAAATTATCCAAAATTAATTTTTGAGCAAGTACATAACCAGCCAGTGTTCAAAACTATCTCCTTACTCACAACGGTAAGCTTGTAATAATGTTTTCTAATTCGGGTGGTACTAGTAGGTTTCCATGGGAAATTCGAGCATGCCGCCGTTCATCTTTGCGTCATTACTTTACATCTGTTTACATAAAGGAGTCCCAGCTAGTAGCTATATCATGTGATGATGCTGCTGGTAGCGGATCATATATAGCCTTTTCTCACAGCAGCTGGAATAATTAAATTTATCATTTTGATGGCGGAATGTATGGTATGACAAATGGACAATTAGAGATTAGACTGTACAGAAACTGAAATCTACAGGTAACGCTAATACACACTAAATACACAGTCACGCAATGCTGATGTTAATATCAACAATTTGAGAATAAAGTATAACAATAATAATCATTTGCACGGTTTAATGTGATATGAGCTAAGCGATCGTTAGATTTAATCACCATTGGCAGCGCGCTTTATTGTAATGCTTTTTTTTCTCAGTTGGTCAGAACAGAAGTGGAAGATTTTTTACTTACTTGTCCAGATGACATTTTCCAGTGAAAATATTGGTCAAACTTCCAAGACTACAATCTGTGATTCTGAAGTACCTGTACAGTACCCACCGGGTGTTTGACAGCCACACATTCTCCTCAAAACATTAAATTAATCCACGCTGAGGAGTCGTGCCAATGCACAACCCACGTAAAGATGATAATTCCGCAAATAACTGCAATTGCAGGTTTCGCAGAGATGGCGACAAAGAGGCAAAACTTACGGGCTGCAGCTTTTTTTAAAAACAAGCAATACCCAGGACTATAACCATCATGCCCCCTAGTCTGAGAATTATAATCATTAGGGGTTCAAGCATGTAGTGCTGAAACCCTTCTGTAATTGTTAAAATTTCCAAGGATCAGCATTCTCCCCTAAAAGTGATCGGGCAGACCCGAAAATTCATAAGAGTCTTGAAAATTTGAGGGCTGGTAGTCACACCGTCTACAACGGCCTGACGGGGGCAGTACAGCAGTGAAAAGTAAGAAATCGCTTATAATTCCTAAACCGTTAGGAATAGGCTCAAGTGTCTTATATCGTTGAAATCCTTGGCTCAAGGTGTACAGAATGAATGTCTCAGATTCAACCATCACTCTGGTGAAATTTTCGGGTATTTTCCTGCCTAATTTGCGTACAACTTCATGAAACTGGGTGTGCACATGCGTCACATGATTCTAGAAGAAACTGGCCCCTAGGTGGCGCTAACAAGTTTTACGCCTCTGTAATCACATGGTGTTTCACACATACACACAATATTAATATCATTTGTTAGATCTCCTCATGCTGAACAACTTTGCCACAAGAACCACTGCTGTCAATCACATTGTTTTTTAAATATTCGCATTTATGTAAAAAAAATCAATGTTTGCAAACAGTCCTAAGTTTTTTCACCCGATCGGAACCAAACCAGCACAGAAAGATTCTATGGAGTCTCTAGATCAATAACTATCAAAAATGGTTGAACTTTATTCTTTGGATAGCTATAACAGAGTCATTTAGAAAATGGGCATGGCATAATATGCTCAAAAGCCTATAAATCCTAAACAAAAACTCAACACTTCCAGGAATTAGGTGAGCACATGCAACATATGATTCTAAACAAGCATGCAAACTTATATAGAGATCGGACCATAGGTGGCGCTATAACTGTTAAAAAGCTTTAAAAATCATACAGTATATTTCCTATGGTAAATTGCCTGCATTGGCTGTAAATGGTCTTTTCCATCTCTGATCTAAGTGGTTACATGCTTGCTAAATAAAATTTTTGTTTTACGCATGTGCTTAAAGGCCGTAAAGCGACTGAACCCCGATAATTGATGCTTGCAGGTATATTTAAAATAATTTCTGTAGGGAATTTTGTCACCTCCTCATTAATAACTTACGGTATTGCTTATCAGAGATGTTTTAGAGATGTGTATATTTTTGTATTGGAAAACAAGACAAAGATGCTATTTAGATAAAAGTTTATTATTTGTAGTGTAGAATTCTTTTGTTAGCTTCAATAATGTTTGTACTTAAAACAAATAGTCAGTACTGCAATCGGTTTTGTAAAGAAAATGTTCTGTTTGTCCCCCTAAAGTTGAAATTGAATCTACCCCCCCCCCCCCCCCCCCCACCACCACCACCTCTTTATAGTAAATAACATGAGAAATAATACTTACAACTAAAATGATGAAATGTCTAATTTTTCCTTGCTCTTTTGCAGGAGTTTGACTATAAAGAGGGGTTCTTCTTTAGCTGAGGTAGGGAACAATGAACTAAAAGTTAGCTGTATGTAGTCAAATGTCTTGTAGAATACCATAGATTCATGTCTGTTTAATCCGCAGCACTCACTGGATGAAGAGGATAAATATGGGACTGTGAAGAGAGTGGTCTCTTCTCCACAATCAACAAGCCACTGCCCTTCCAGTCAAGAGAAAATAGCTCCCACTCCCTGTTCCCTATCCTCACCTCTTATTGGCTCCACCCCTCTGAAGGACCCCGCCCCTGACACTAACCCTGCCATACTCAGTGAATCAACTTTGTTGATTGGTTCAACGCTATCTGACCTGTCACTCCTCACAAACTCCTCCCTCTTTACAGACTCCTCCTTCAGTCATTCTACCAGTCTGGGTTCCCTCTGTTCAACACCAACTGAAGGTGAGAAAAGTCAATTCAAAGAGTATGTACATATGACCACACTTTGAATACAGAATACCTCAGTTTTAGTAAACCGTTCTGTTTTACGTAGTAGTAAGTAGTGAGAGTGGTGTTAAATGGACACTAAGACCAGCATCAATATTAGCCTACACTTCTGTGCGTAGTGCACCACAACCGAAACCGCAGCCACCTTTTACGGTTCCTCCTGAACCAAAACAAGGTTATGCTGCGGTCACGCCATAACTACTGTAATTTGGAGGAGATGGAAACACATGATGTTATACGTTATATTTGGTTCAGTGGCAATGCTATTAATGCCGAAATGAATCTGCAGCAGTCGGGTGGTACAGGTCAGTGCTCTTTAAGTTGTTTACGTTCATTATTATTGTAATGTTATGTGCTTTGAGAGATTTTTAACATGTACATGTACCACCTGACTGCTGCAGATTCATTTCGGTAGTTTAACGGCGTCTCTATTGGCGCTTTTATTTGCTCCCTGCTGTACACGTTCATGTGTTTTGAAGGAGGCGTGGCTTTGGAGACGCTCTGAAGGGAGGGTGGGATCTTGTGCTTTCAAAGCTAGCTTGCTATTGCTATCTTCTCTGAAAAATGACCTCCCCTACCTTTAAAGGATTAGTTCACTTTAGAATTAAAATTTCCACATAATTTACTCACCCCCATGTCATCCAAGAGGTTTATGTCTTTCTTTCTTCAGTCGAAAAGAAATTAAGGTTTTTGAGGAAAACATTTCAGGATTTTTCTCCATATAGTGGACTTCACTGGGGTTCAACAGGTTGAAGGTCCAAATTGCAGTTTCAGTGCAGCTTCAAAGAGCTCTACACGATCCCAGACAAGGAATAAGGGTCTTATCTAACTAAACAATTGGTCATTTTTAACCACAAATGCTATTGCTCGCTATGCTCGTCTTGCACTAGCTCTGCGATGCGTCACACTTTACATAAAACCACCAAAATACATGTGAACCAATGAATCATGCAGATTCACTGAGATCCCCCAGTGGCGAAACATTGTGAAACAAGTGGTTATTGGTTTTATCTGATATTTGATCAGTTTTATACATCTGTAGATGTTTTAATTAGATATTAGTATAATTAAAAGGAATAATTGTAGTTAATAGTCTCTTATTGAACTGTTTAGCTGAGCCATACAAACAAAACAAACCCTGAAAATTTATAAAAGAACACATCATACAGACACTTGATATTTAATCTTATTAGATTAATTAATTGCATTTGAGAGATTTTACTTTCAATAAAACATTTGCAATGGGTTTGTAAAAGGTGTTTTTACACGTTTTTGTTGCATTTACACTGTTCTAACCAGCAGGGGTCACCAGCGTGTGGCGTTTCGAACGCTTCGAAACAGTGAATCATTTTGCAAAGCAATTGGTTAAATTGATTCAAAGCTTTAAAAAGCTTGGTTTCTCCCATCACTAACTCCAAGACACAAGGTTGAGGATCCAAATGCAGTATTTTATTGAAGAGCAATCCAAAGATGTAATCCAATAAACAGACAAAAGGTCAAAAGCACAGGGTAGACAGTCCAAACAATAACAGGGCACAGGAACACTAGCAAACAGGGAGAAAAAAAAGAGGCAGAAAGTCAAAAACATGTACATGAGAAACCAAAGACAGCATGCTCAGAAATGCAGTGGAAACACATACAAGACTTTGCAAAGAATGAGAAAGTAATCCAGTCTTATATGAACTAGTTAACAAGGCTAATGAGCAACAGCTGAATGCAATAAGTGCTGATGAGTCCGGGCAAAGGGTTGTGGGGAATGTAGTCCATGGGTGTGTCTCAGTCAGCTCCCTCGCTCCCTCGCTCCCTCGCTCCCTCATGAATCAGTATATCGTGTATACGAATTCGGGCACTGGTAAGGACAGTAAAGGATGCTGGTTCACTACACATTGGGACACTCATGACTCTATTTCCGGCGACGTGACAACGTCCTCATTGTACAACATCATTACTAGTATTTATGAACAACAGCAGAGCTGATATTTTCTGACGTTACTTGTAATGATATTTAAAGTACATTATGATAAATTATTTGCTTGGTACATATACGTGCAACATTTCAGCTGTAAATAAATTATAAATGTTAGCTAGATTATGTTCATTACCTGTCTAGCTATGTATGTTTATGCTGAAATATAATAAAATAATGGTTTGTATTTTTAAAAACATCTATTGTGCGTCGTTATGTGTAGTGAGTTGGCTCATGTGATTCAAGTTTCGCGCTTCGAGCATCGATGCTCCCTGGTTTTTAACGGTGCATTGTGGGACTTTTTTAGGGAGCAAACGTTTCAGTGCCCTGGAAGGATTCTGCGATTGAGACAGCCCTTAAAATGGCTGACTCCTTGGTCAGTGCCCTGACTACTGAATTAGGGAGCTGATTGAGACACACCCCATGACTGAATAGCAGAGGTCTGGGGAGGAGTGCCCTCTGGTGGCTATCCTGGGCACACCAGCTGGTGACTGTGATAGATCTCTTCTGGAAGCTGGTTCAAGCTGTGGCTGGCATAATAGCTAAAAGCGGAGTCACCATGCTTTGAGTAAACCCTTGATATATCTAACTGATGTTATCCTAATGGTCTGAGTGGTCTCTTAGGTTTATATTCAGTGAGCATATCTGCAATGTATGTAGCACTTTATACAATAGATTGCTGTAAAGCAAACAGCTTTACAAAATTAAACATGGAAAAAAACATTATCAGTCTCTCTTTCAACTAGAAATACAACTTCAGTTTCTACTATAAAGTAGCTCTCCAATGTGTTCATGTTTTTACTCGTCTGACCTTGATGGACTAAACAGAAGAAACAAGAAGATTTCCACATCAAAGAAAGCGAAGCCCTGCATATTAAGTAATCACCACGGACCAATGGTAATCCGAAGGTGTTTACCAACCAGAGCAAACTTTTCTGGTCTGTTGGGAACGCCCAAATGTCTTTTTGGCCTGATTTTGTTCTAAATGACGTCACATGAAATGACGTCACAGAGTTCCTTTTTCGATCTTGCTTGAAGTATATCAGGGTCTTTAAAACTATTCACCACACCTTAGCAAACATATAGCAACATACTTAAAACCAATCAGAACACATTAGTAACTGCATAGCACCTTCAGGGTTCGAACCTACAGCATTTTGGTTTTCATCTCTGATCTTGAAGCATGAGGCCACATCACTCCATAAAAATAATTTAGTTTATGGAACACAAATTATACCAGCCTAAAAGCCAAACACTGATGCAGCCGCTGTGTTGAACAGGTTTGATACCAGGGAGCTCTGTCGCTCCAGACCCAGGAGGATGCAGGAATAATTTCCCCCCATCTGACCCCCCTCTCTCCCCGGAATGGAGCACTCTCAGGAGGAAACCAGACGACTCAGTAAGTAGATAAATCAGTAAGAAAATATTACATAGGTCAAACCATATTACTACTTGATGAATATCTGTGTAAAGGTCTAGACGTTACCAATCTTTCATTGGTCTCTCACACTTCTGTTTTCATTGATTCCAGTCATCCGTTGTCCATGGACTGCCACCTACACCACATGTACATGTAAGTCTGGAGAATCATGTGCTTTTAATTCAATTGGGTGTTTTAATTTCATGCTTATTGTTCTGTAATGAATCATAAATTGTCTTCCAGATGGGGGCCTGCTTCTCCAAAGTATTCAACGGCTGTCCATTAAAGACTCACTGTGCTGTTACATGGGTTCTGCCAAAGACCAGAGGTAAGAACACCTTTTTACTTAACAGTTAGTTAGCGTATTTAATTAATTTGTTATATAATTAAAGTATTTATACATCACAATAGGAAAGAAAAGACAATTGCTACTTCCGTTTCATGCCGACTTTAATTCATTCTTATTTCAGTTTTAGTTTTAGTACTTAAACTTTTTTTTGATGACCAGCTTACATATTCTTTTAAAAGTGACCCATATCCGATATCTGCATTTACATTTTGCACTACAAAACAACCCAAGGTACTGTAAACGTACTGACCCAGAAAAGCTTATGCCGAAAAGGAAGTAAAAGCGGCACGATTTGCAGTGGATGTAGATGAAACGATAATACAAGCTTTTGCTTTCCGCACCATCTTTAAAGTCGCCATTAAATCAAAACTAAATCAGTTTTTTGGCTTTGTATGAATATGTTAGCTTTACTGTTATCTATAAGCTAGTGTGCTTCAAAACAATGGCAAAATTCATATTTAGAAGAAATAAGCATTCAAAATTTGCAGTCTCTCACTTCCGCCAATATGGAGCAATGATTTTGATGACATCACCCTGCACTTCAGCTTCTCATCAGATTTTCTGTCCAATCAAATGCTCTCTAGAATCTAAAATCCCGCCCCCTACATTATAAATAGACGCTGAAGCTGCAGCTGAAGTCGGTCACTTGTTGTCACATTTACTATTTTCTACATGGTTAATGGCACATAGTGCACTATATAGGGGATAGGGAACGATTCAGAATGGATGATTTCCATTGGGGCAAATGAAGTCTGGTTTCACACAAACCGCCGCAGCGCGCACACAGTCTGCAGAGACATGATAGCACAGAGTGAATCATATGCGTGAGTTGGCGCAGACCACAAAACGCATCGGACCCATTTGAATTCTGCACAGAATGCTGTATTTTAAAGTGATATGGAGATTTGAAGGAGAGACGGTTAGAGATTAGGATGAAACTGAGGTTTTACTAAGCTTAACAGCTCTGGCCGAGCTGTGATATAAACTAAACGCTTTTGGCTATTTAAAAAAAGGGGAGGAGCTGTTTGATATGTCTCGCCCTGTCTTCCTGTTTCAATGGAAATTACGTCAACACATTGAATAATGCTGCGCGTTCCAAGGCGCTTCAGTGGACCTTTAAAGGTCAGCAAAACATTGGGTTGAGCCTTTGTCCTCCGTTGTGGCATTGAAAAGAGTCATGTGATCATGGTTGGTGTCATTAGAGTTGATGTCATTCGCCACCGTCGTTTTTTCAATGACGTACAACTCGCGTTGACAAGAATATCCGATCTTTCCGCTTACACAGTTTCAGTCAAGACAGTGTAAAAACATAACTGTGAATGTTTCTGTCTCGACCTAGTAGTTAGCCAAATACGTTGATATTTTTTTTCCAAAATATATTTATTGCCATTTGTTTTAGATATAGACCAATACAATAAAATAAGGACAAAAAAAAAAAACTTTTATACACAAAACAACTATACATTTCCATACACCACCATTCACAGCCATCCATTATACAATTTAACTATGTTACCTTATCAGAGTTATTAGAAATCACATTATGTAACTGAGATACCCAATACAAAATAAATTAGTGTTGTATATCAGTCGTCCCCTTCTGTCAAATCCTCTTGGTTTCAATAGTGTATTTTGATATTTACCCATAGATCAGTATCTTGTGATGGGTGCAGAGGAGGGCATCTACACCCTCAACCTCAATGAGCTCCATGAGGACACTATGGAGAAGGTACCTACATTATCTTTTCTTATATTTACTCAGTTTACTTGAGGATGCTTTAAGGGATTAGTTCACTTTCAAATAAAATTTTCCTGATAATTTACTCACCCCCATGTCATCCAAGATGTTCATGTCTTTCTTTCTTCAGTCAAAAAGAAGTTAAGGTTTTTGATGAAAACATTCCAGGATTATTCTCCTTATAATGGACTTCAGTGGCCTCCAAACGGGTAACCGTACTTTCGCATTCTTCAAAAAGCTTACGCTGTATGTCCTACGCCTTCCCTATTCTACTTACGGAACGAACGCAGCGCCAGTTATATTTTTTCCGTAAGTAGAATTAGGGAAGGCGTAGGACATACAGCGTAAGCTTGAAGAATACGAAAGTATGGTTTTGGTGGAAGCACTTGGAAGGCGATCATTTGTTTATATAAAGCTTATACATTTACATTTTTTTCGAAAATGACCAATCGTTTCGCTAGATAAGACCCTTATTCCTCGTATCATTTAAAGCCCTTTGAAGCTACACTGAAACTGTAATTTTGACCTTCAACCATTTGGAGGCCATTGAAGTCCATTATAAGGAGAATAATCCTGGAATGTTTTCATCAAAAACTTTAATTTCTTTTCGACTGAAGACAGAGAGACATGAACATCTTGGATGACATGGGGGTGAGTAAATTATCAGGAAAATTTTATTTGAAAGTGAACTAATCCTTTAATTGTTTCCAACTCAGAGTAAAAGATATTTAAGAAAGAAAAAAAAAAGTTCACACTGTGAGATATTAGGGGCTTTCGCACCGAATAGTTCTAGAAACTAGCCACTAGGATAGTTCCCCGAGAACTAATTTCTCCCCCAGGCCATGTTCCTGGTTGCATCCGCACCGGGAATAGGAACTCTGAAGCGACCGACAGTGGCGTCTTTAAGCGGGGCATTTACAAACACTAAAATCCGGTGGATGGAGGTTGTCGTGATCGGAGCTGTGTTTGTTGTGTGTCGTGGGTTTCGTGATAACGGAGGTGAAATGTAAATGCATACGTTACGTGACTGAAAGAGCAAAAACTGAGGCTAAGAGATGAAGTCTATAACAACTTTCAGTATTGCATATCATCGAGGCAGAGAAAAGAAGACAACACTGTAGACAACCGGTAAATGCAGTTATCGCTGTTTTCCATGTTCATGAAGTAAATATATTTACACAGCTTTTAAATATGATTTTGACATGCGTTTGACCAATCAGCGTATGCTCACGTCACTGATAGCTCCTATAGTGCTGGTTTAGACCCTACTCTGAAGTAGAAGCTAATTTAGTTCCCCCAAAAGGAGTTCTAGAACTAAAATAGTTCCTAGTTCCTGCAGTGTGAACACGCCAAAATCCAGGTACTTCAGCCAATAGTTCTAGGAACTATGAAAAGGTTCCTCCGGTGCGAAAGGCGTCATTACAAGACATAAAAGACACAAAGTTACATAATATTAAAAAGTTACATTTTGAGATAAGTTCACAGTTACCTATTATTTTTATAGGCAGAAACAAGCTTTAACATAATTTACTAGAGCAAATAGCCCATGAAAGAGTGTATAAGATTTTGTTTCTTTTCCAGTTGCTTCCTCAGAGATGCAGTTGGTTGTACGTGATGAACAACGTTCTTATGTCCGTCTCAGGTATGTCCAGCATTATTAATATGACCTTATTCAATTCTCCACAAAGATCTAATGTCTTCATTAATTGTCAGTCTGGTTCCCTGCTCTCCTCTGTCCACAGGAAAGTCATCACAGTTGACTTCTCATAGTCTGCCGACACTTTTTGAGTACCGCAGAAATATGCAGCGTAGACAGGGACATCTCGCCATTAACGCACACCGCTTGAGCACAAAGATAAACGCAAGGTTTGTAAAGTCACACAATTCTGTCAGTCTGTCCATGAAAATATGTATTGTTTAAAATATATTATACATTTAAGAAATAAGGAAATAAAAAAAATAAAAAAATGTTTAGGATTTAAAAAAAATTAAGGATAGAAAAGATTTGCCCAAGGAACTCCCCTAACCCTAACTATTGTCGTTATGCCATTGAGCTAGACGTCCTCAGTTTTCTCAGACTTTAGTCATTTAGGCAGTAATTCTCTTTTTTCTCCAGGAAGTACGCCATGTCAGTAAAGATCCCAGACACCAAGGGCTGTAGAAGATGCAGTGTGGGTGAGGACCAGTGACCTCTGTAGGAGTGTGTGAATCATTCTCCAGGCATTTTGTGCACATCTTAATGTTTATTTCTCTGCTTCTAGTACGAAACCCCTACACTGACAGCGTCTTTCTGTGTGCCGCTGTGCCATCTGGTTTAGTCCTTTTAATGTGGTATGATCCTCTGCAGAAGTTCATGCAGCTCAAGGTGAGAAATTAGATATAAGAGTGATGGTTAAATTAAAAATATCTGCGCTGTTGCATAACTTTCTTGTCTCTCCCTTTTAGCACATTGCGCTCAGTCTGCCAGAGTCTCTGCCCATCTTTGAGCTCCTCGTACAGGAAACGGAGGAGCTGCCACAGGTCTGTGTGGGGGTGAGAAGCCGCCCCCGCATAAGTGACACCACTGGACAGATGTATTTTGACATAATCCACCTGGATGACACGCCACAAAGTCTGCCAGGTGTCGTACATATGTTTATACGTCAACAATCGAACACAAAATACTGTAAAGTCACTGTACTGCAGTTTTACAATACCACTGCTTTTTTTTTTACAACAAAAACTGTTTATATAAAGAATCTTTCCAGTAAACTACATGATTTACATTGCCACAATGATATAGAATGATTGGTAGTGTGTTTTGTTTGACTGGAATTATGTAACTTTACAGATGGTGAGTCTTTGGAGGTCAAGCAAGTGATTCAACTCGACAGGGACACAGTTCTCATCGCACTGGAAAGTAAGAAATCATCAGTGTTGGGGAAAGTTACTTTTAAAAGTAATGCATTACAATGGCGATAATGTGTTACGTTAATTTTGCGTTACTTTTTCTCACCTGGGCTGGGCTGGCTTGTTTGTTTGTTCTATTTTTGGCAAATGTAAAGGCCCTTTTACAGCAAAGGTGAAATGAATAATCCTCAGGCTGAAGGAAATGCAAAATCATGTCTGTACAGTAGAGGGCGCAGCTCAAACCTTTCAGCTGTGCTGCCATTTCAATAATGGGAAAACAAAGTAACTTGCGTTACTTATACAGTTTTTTTCAACCGCTAACCGCATTTTCAAAACTTTGCCTCTTTTTTTCAAAACTTTACCTACAAATCTAAGAACTGCACATACAAAATGCAAAATGCCTCACATCTCTTGCAAAATTAAGCACTGCATTCAAAATATCACAAACGCATCTCAAAATCAAACATTTGTCTTCCGTTGCAAACACCTTTGCCATAGTATTTTATTTTTGGATATATCATAAACACAGTTATTCAAAACCTAAAGCTCTTTTTTTATGAGCTCCTAAGTAAGAGAGATTCACGGTAAACACGAAAGCAAGATTGAAACCAAACTATTTATTTTTTTACTGTAAGCATTTGTGGTTGTGAACACCTCAACCATGTGTAGTTGGGCAGAAGCAATGGTTGTGCTTTAGAAAAAAGAGAATCGAGATACTTCCTGTTAGATTTTTGTGTGATACATAGAGAATTGTGTGTTGTGTTTTGCAAAAAGTGTTTTATGAAATTGAAAACTGAGTGGAAGGCTGAGAATTAGTGTATGGTTTTGCAGATTTGGTGTGTGGTTCTGGTGTTTGAGTGTCAGGATTTTGTGTGTAAGCAGTTAAAAAAAAACTGTAAGAATTATTTTAATTTCACTACTGTAAAGTGATCTTACAGGAGATGAAGTAGTTAATCTTACGAGAAGAAGAAAAGTTCAAAAACCAAAGAACTAAATATGAAATTTGTACAGTATACTGTCAAAAACTGTGAAGCTAACTCAGATATTTTGTTGTAAATTTAAAGGAATGCGTTACTTTATTAGTTACTTAAAAAAGTAATCTGATTACTTAACTTGCGTTACTTATTTATAAAAGTAACTCAGATATTTTGTTGTCAATTTAAAGGAATGCTTTACTAGTTACTTAAAAAAGTAATCTGATTACTTAACTTGAGTTACTTGTAATGCGTTACCCCCCAACACTGGAAGTCACTTGTTTTTAATTAATAATTTGAAGCATTTTGTATTTATTCTCATATTGGCTTTGAAAGTCATATTTTATATTATCCATTTGCCTTGCATCTCTCAATCACCAAAGACGCTTTAATATGTCATACGTTTTATTAGCAACAGTTTGGATACTTTTATCGACAAAAAATTAATTATATAGTTCAACACGGTTAGTCTTATTGTTTGAATCTCTTGTTTTCTTGATTTACCGCAAGTAACATGTTTTCATTACTCAGAGACAATGCTAATTTGTCAAGTGGCTAACATAGCAAAATCAGAGAGCTTTATTTGTTGTAGCATTGACAACTTAAAGGGATAGTTCACCCAAAAATGAAAATTATCCCATGATTTTACTCACCCTCAAGCCATCCTAGGTGTATATGATATCTTATTTCAGTCAAACACAATCAAGAGTCATATTATAAAGTATTCTGGCTCTTCCAAGCTTTATAATGCTAGTGAAAGGAGCTTGAGATTTTGAAGCCCAAAAAAGTGCATCCATCCATCATAAAAGTAATCCAGGGGGTTAATAAAGGCCTTCTGAAGCGAAGCGATGCATTTTTGTAAGAAAAAGATCCATATTTAAATCTTTATAGTCTAAAATAACTAACAGACGACCTACGCAAATCATATACAACTAGGATTGCTTGAGGGTGAGTAAATCATGGGATAATTTTCAGTTTTTGGGTGAACTATCCCTTTAAAGCTGTTATTGATGTTTGCAGTGCAATATTTGACCGGAAGGGTAAAATTAACGGTTATTTTCGCCAGTTACGACTCGATAGGTCTAGCATTCTGCTTGCTTTGAATCAGACACAGAGACAGGTAGTGCGTAAGATTACTTTTATTTCAGTGAATGAATTATAGCATTCATTTGAATTAATTATATATATATATAGAGAGAGAGAGAGAGAGAGTAAGTTAATGAAACTTAAATACATTAGCTTACCCACGAACATGAGTCCCGTCGTATTGCTTTCCATTGGCTGTGGAGGTGAAGATGACAACTCCCATGATTCAATGCTCATTCATGGCGTCATCAAGCTAAGCCTTTTTTATTGTTTTGAAAAAGCGGCCTCTAGCGCAAAACTTACTGTGCCCTTTAAAGGGTTAGTTCACCCAAAAATGAAAATAATGTAATTTATTACTCACCCTCATGCCGTTCCACACCCGTAAGACCTTCGTTCATCTTCAGAACACAAATTAAGATATTTTTCATAAATTCCGATGGCTCAGTGAGGCCTGCATTGACAGCAAGACAATACTAAAAAAAAGCTACTGTGAGATATTAGGGGCTTTCGCACCGAATAGTTCTAGAAACTAGCCACTAGGATAGTTCCCCGAGAACTAATTTCTCCCCCAGGCCATGTTCCTGGCTGCATCCGCACCGGGAATAGGAACTCTGAAGCGACCGACAATGGCGTCTTTAAGCGGGGCATTTACAAACACTTACATTTACAGAAAGCTACTAAAAACATATATAAAACAGTTTATGTGACTACAGTGGTTTAACCTTAATGTTATAAAGTGACAAGAATACTTCTTGTGCTAAATAAATAACGACTTTATTCAACAATATCTAGTGATGGGCGATTTCAAAACACTGCTTCATGAAGCTTTGAAGCTTTACGAATCTTATTTCGAATCAGTGGTTCGGAGCGTGTATCAAACTGCCAAAGTCACGCCCCCCGTGGTGTAACGAAGCCTTGTTTACTGAAATCACGAGACTTTGGCAGTTTGATAATGGCTCAGTGAGGCCTGCATAGCCAGCAATGACACTTCCTCTCTCAAGATCCATTAATGTACTAAACACATATTTAAATCAGTTCATGTGAGTACAGTGGTTCAATATTAATATTATAAAGCGACGAGAATATTTTTGGTGCGCCAAAAAAAACAAATAACGACTTATGTGATGGCCGATTTCAATACACTGCTTCATGAAGCTTCGGAGCGTTATGAATCAGCGTGTCGAATCATGATTCAGATCACGTGTCAAACCGCGAAATCACGTGACTTTGGCGCTCCGAACCGCTGATTCGACACGCTGATTCATAACGCTCCAAAGCTTCAGTGTCTTGCCCCATAGACTTCCATAAGTGCATTATTGTCAATTTGATTGTTGTGCTTTTTAGGAACTAAATCCATTAACAGAGCATTCTGTTTCAGACACAGTGAAGGTTGTGAATCTGCAGGCATGTCCGAGCCATCAGAAGACCTCTGAACTTGCTTTCGAGTTTTCCATTCAGACGCTGGGTAAGTCCTATCGGACTGTAGCCATTATGTTTACCTCTTTCTGTTGCATTTGGTAGTAATGCAGCTGTCTTTGAAGTTTGCCTACAGGACAGTGTTCTTGCCTTCTGGAAACATGGTCTGAAAGGAAGGAGTTTACAAACTAATGAGGTAAACCTGACAACTATAACAATGATGGCTTCACTGGTGTATGAGGAAGAAAGAAAAAAATAATGGAATATTATTTATCTCAGGTTACCCAGGAAATCACAGACAGAAGTCGAGTTTTTCAGGTTTTGGGAACAACTAGGTATGTTTTCACACTGTGGTTGAGCAACATGTTTGGTAATAGAAAAAAATTTAATCATATACTAATAATATAATGTTACCACAGGGATATTATCTTGCAAAGTACTCCTACGGATGATCCGTCTGCCATGAGCAACCTGTACATACTCACAGGGCATGAAAGCAGCTACTGATGGGACTGAGACACTGAGAATGTTCAGCAATAGCTGGTAACACTACAAAGGTCGATAGTCCACCCTTCTCCACTAAAAGGGTTGTGTCATCAGACCTGAAAAGCTCCAAGAACAGAGGAAGTCATGATGGAGTCATGTACACACAGATCTCCTGATCCTTTGAGGACCAGACATTGGGATTGGAGCTGATTTGGAGGCACAAGGTTCAACCATGAGAGAAAGTGATCTGTAGACCTACATTAGACCTACACTAGGTTTGAAATAACCATTATGGGTCACTGACTAAATGAATGAGGTGTTCTATTTAATGTTAGACAGTCTGGTCGTATTCCTTGTTTTGAGAAATCTATATCATTTACATGTTTTGGTGCTGTGGTTCAGAATTATCTTTCACTGGCCTGTAAATCAGTTGATAGAATTTTGTAAACCATTAAAGTACTGGGAAATATCCACCAGAAACCAAAACTGTGAAATACATTAAATAAAAGTAAACAGCAAGGATAAATTGATGAATACTTTATTTCTTCTTCTTGTAGTCTTGTGTATATATTTGTGTTGCTTTAGTGGTCGTGTTAAATCGTAGCACTAGAGGGCGCTGTTTTTTTCATGAGTTCTTTATTTTATAACAGTGTCTCGTCTTTTTTTGGGACACATTTTTTAAACAGGAAGCTTTATCCAGGCGTTCATCAAGTCTTAGCCTTATGTCTGTTTAATAAAGTACTAAGAATCTGGTTGGGGTGTGCTGTACTGACGACTTACTTAAAACGTGTTATTTTAATGTGTTGTGTGGATAAAGAGTTAAATATTGTATTCTCGAGATGAGTTTAGAGGTGGCTTGCTTGTCGTTTCGCCAGCCGTACGCTACCCTTGTGCTGGACGGTGTGAAAACAATAGAGAGCCGCTGGCGGCCCCTGTTGTCAGAGTTGCGGAACTGCACTCTAGCCGTTCACATCGCTCAGAAGAGCTGGGAAGGAGAGGAGGACTGGAGACTCATCCTCACTGAAAGGCTGGGAATGACAGACCTGCAAACGGAGGAACTTCTGATGTCTGGAGAAAGGTTTGGGCGTGGTGTTATAGCAGGTGAATATTAAATATATATATTTGCGTATTATTATAATTTGTATTAATACGTTTTAAAGGCACAATATGTAATTTATGCCGCTAGAGGTCGCTTATTCAAAGCAAAGGCGTATATTCATGGATAAGCTAATGTATTAAACATGTATTAACTTTACTGTAGCATAAAGCAGGATGTGGCTGAAAGCCGTTGGAGCGGAACTAGGTCACTGGAGCAATTGCTAATGAGTGCGGCACATGGCTCGAGAGCGGTGAAGCTTGCCACAGACAAGTGCTTCCTCTTCTTCCGGCCATGCGTATGTAGGGTAACACAGCACTGTTTTATCATATTAGATACATTTGTGTGTTGAAACTTGTTATATTGCTACTCTGTGAGTTCGCTCGGTGGCTGCTATGAGACGCTTGTTGCACACTGCAGTAAGCTAGATTGATATTAGGCATGGTGAAACATGGTACTCACGGTAAATCAAGAAAACTATTTAAACAATAAGACTTACTGTGTTGAGCTATATAACAATGATTCGTTTTCTGTCAATGAATGTATCCAAACAGTTGCTCACCTGTAATAAAACACATAATATATTAAAGTGTCTTTGGTGTTTCCATGGTTTCTGCAAAATAAAATGTCATTGATAGGCGACGCACGGACATGGTCCATGTCCTGGTTAAAATTGCTTATATCTCTGAATTAAAACAATCTTGGAAACATTTGGGATAATGTAAGTACACAAGTCAACAAAATATATAATATTGTTCTAGTGGTTTTTGGATGTTTTAATCCAAAAATCTTACATATTGTGCCTTTATAATGTGTTATATAGATTTAAACCAGGCAACTATTGTGGAAGTAGTACTCTGGTCTAGCCACACACTAGCAACCACTTAGAGTTGTTCTTCTGCGTTCTAGCTTTATTATTTGCATATGCATTGTGTGGAGTTTGTGTGGCTGTATTAACCGCTGTATATGTGCAGGTCTTGTTGACGTTGGGGAGACATGGCGTTGTCCTGAGAATGGTCCCTGTGAAGAGATGAGAGAGCTGGAGACAGCAGCCTGCTTGACTGAACTCAATCTGAAATACCTTACAAGACTCTCAAACCCCCGCTGGCTCAGTGAACCGATGTATTCTAGGGGCCATAAAGATGTGTGGACAGTACACATCCCAGTTCATCTACTTCCCTCAGCTTCTTCTCATCCGTAATAGTGAACATTAAAAAAATAAATAATTGTGTCTGTAGAGATGCTCAGATGTGAGATTTGTAATGCATGTAACGTATCTTCAATGCTGAATATGAAAATATGTTCCATTTGATCACAGATATAGTGTTAACACGTAGTAAGAATAACAGGGCTCATGGAATATTAATATAGTACACGTTTCAGTGGATATAAGGATTCAACACTTCAAAAAATAAATTCTACATTATAGGAGCATAGTTGTAAGGACATTTTATTTCTGTTTTCCTCATTAATTGGGCAGGATTTGGGATTTAGAGAGGATTTGGATTTGGACAAAGAATTCAGAGCCAGATGGGTGCTCACCCTTAACCCCCACGCAATGCTACTAGATTTTATATATGAAATCCTTGCGACGCTTTCCAAACATTACCCATGTCACGCTATTGCATTTTGGGTAACGTAGTCTGTTGATATTTATTAGCGCTGGCGTGGCGGTGCGGGAGGCAAGTTTACGAATCCTACTGCGTTGAAGGCTGAGTATTAATATTCATGACTTAAGTCTTTGCCATTGGAAACTATCTGCTCAACGTAATTAATATTCAGGAGCAAACCATCACCATTGGAAGTTTACGCAGCACAGACCTAATTAATATTTATGAGCGATATCCCTAGACATAGTAGGATTTCGCGTCTTTGCGAGTCACGAAGTTCTGGCGTTATCAGTTCCAGGCACACGATGAGCGTTGGATATGCAACATAGCGTGGATTTACATTTCTGTAAGCTTACAGTAGAGGATGGAGAAGCGACAGACCGCAGCACAGTCAAACGCTGAAACTCCAGACAGGTTAGTGCCAATAACACCCCTTTTATAGATTATGATACCCCATCTACACTGTGGCGTGACGCGACGCTTAGTGGATTAATGGATGCGTTCTTGTAAGTCGCGTTGCGATCACTGTGTAGAGATGAGGTGTCATAAACCAGGTGTTTCACAGCGTTGTTAGGTTTAGTTACTGAGTGTCTTGAAGCAAACAAAATCCTTGGGCTAACTTTGTTTGAATGAGGTGTTGTCTCATATTAACCAGACAAGCAGATAAGAAAGTAGGCTACTTGTAAATGAGCAACGCTGATGACTTCTCTTTATTAAGGCTGTTTTTTTTTTTTTTTTTTTGATAATTAATGTTTTACTGATGAAATAAACAGCGGTTTTGAAAAATATCAAAAATGATGCACGCTTGTTTGAGATGAAGACTCCAGACATATTAGTCTTGGAAAAAGCTTTTGTTATCTGTGGAGCGGGTCGCCCCCTCATGGGCACCGCTGTGTTGATATCACGTGACCAGCCGTGTAATGTAATTGGCTGTGTTACTAATAGTAATAAATAAATAATTATAATACCTTTCATTTAGTGCTCAAGACATTTTACAAAGTATTAAAAATTACTAGGGCTGCACAATGTATCGCATGATACGAAAAATAACATTGAAATTGCACTTACGCGTGATTCTTAGTGCGATTATAAAATCGCAAAGGCTTTTTGTTGTTGTTGTTTTAATGTGCAGATTGTCAATGACTAGTCTCAGCCTCAAACGTCACGCCCACGGATCGTTGAATGAGCGTCTGATGCATATGACACACTTAACTAGAAACACTTCAGGATTTTCGAAGTCGTCATCTGGTTGGTTGATTTCTACAGGATGTCCGGGAGACATGTGTGTCGCGTTCTTTAATGGTCCGCCTAGAAACAAATGCCGTGACGCAAAACCCCGCCCGTGGTCGTATTTACAACTGTGACAATGAGCGTTTTCCAGGATCAACTAAATGCTAGACGCTGGATTGATGTAAAGTTTGCGGCTCCATTGTTGCAGTAACCTTGCACAATGTTCTTAAATGAATATTTTATTAGATACACGCCAGTCTGTTATTGTAGGGACATAGACTTTACATTTTCACACCCCTAAACATCACGCGGAACAAAACATTGCGTTACATGTCAGTCAAACTGGGCGGTCCTTGGCCAATGAAAGCTGTGATACAGTCCATACCTTCTGCTGCAAGGTCTGGCTATGCGAGACTAGTCAATAAAGTATGGCTCCAAATGCTAATCCATCTGAAAGCACTGCGAGTTTGAGTCGCTTACAATGTATGTTTGAAATAGCAACACGCGTCAAACATCTTTCCAGACATAAGAAGCATTTATTAACATCTTGTCCAACAAAAGACAACATTTAACAAACGTTTTTACTCCAGTAACAGTTGAGCATCCTTCTGTGAGATGATGTGGCTTCTTACACAGAATAAGGCAGTCGTGTGTTTATTATTCAATCAAAGCGTTTCAATCTTCTGTTTATTCAGCTACAGCGATATGACGCATTATCTTCTTCTGTGGCAGGACATATTTGGAGTTTCTGCGCAAGAGCGCCCTCTGGCTTTCAGATGGAGAAGCATTTACTACAGCTCTGACAAGCTGCGCATAAAATAATTGCAGCCTTAGCCAAATCGCGTGCGATAAAATCGTGATATATCATGCAGCCCTACAAATGGCATCTAAACTACAGCTGTAACAGCAGTGTCCGAGTCAACAGCATAGTTAAGAATGATGATTATCGCTGATATACTATTGGGTTGAAGAGCCAGCTGAACATAAACAAATACTCACTGAATGCTCTTATACGTATCTTATTGTCAGAAGTATTATGTTGTAACTCACTAACACTTTTATATTATAGTCCCACAGGGGCTCATGTTGAATGGTGCAAACAACTGATTGCAGCCACAATGTCAAGTCCGATCTCTGGATCCATCAGCTCAGAGATGATTTCTAGAGACTACAAGGTATGGGTGTGCTAGTGTGTATAGTTAAATAATAATAGTAATTCTACTGAGACTCAGCACAGATCTCTTTCGGTTTGGGTTGCATTACTTTTATAAAAAACACATCAGCTTTCTTTGTTTTGTGGATACTCACAACACTTCTGTGCCCTGATTTATTCATGTTTTTTTGTTGTCGTTTTTTTTTTTTTTCACTTATATTTCATCACTGTGCGGCAGTATGTAGAGGTAGTAGACTGAAGCAAACAATATGTCAAAACATGTAAATTCTCACTAACTCAAAACAGGTTTTCCTCTCTTTTTTTTTATTTTATGTATGCATTGCCAGAGATCTCCACCCAGTGTTTTTAGTTTATACACTCTTATGCAAGAGGCAGCACACTTCAGACAACTTCTGTTTTTGTCACGAAACCACAGTGGAACATTGCTGATGAAGTTATTTTATCAAGTCTCCACTGTCACTGACATATTTCACATGAAAAAGAATTTTCTGTCATTATCTACCCCTCATTTTCTTACAAAACCCTTTTGGTGGAACACAAAGGGTTAATGTTTCCTAGCCATATCCACCATAAAAGAGTCATAAAAATAGTCCAGTCAACTCATGCTGTAAGGACTTCTGGCGTCATATGAGCTTTGTGTGAGGAACAGACTGAAAAAACTGCTGTTAACTAGATAATTAAGTCTGTTGAACACAAATTTAACTAGATCAGTGGTTCCCAAACCTGTCCTGGAGGACCCCCAGCACTGCACATTTTGAATGTCTCTCTCGTCTAACACACCTGATTCAACTCATCTGCTCATTAGTAGAGACTGCAAGACCTGAAGTAGGCATGTCAGATAAGGGCGACATACTGGGGGTCCTCCAGGACAGGTTTGGGAACCACTGAACTAGATTCACTGAAAAGACGGAACGATTCGTTAATGAATCAGACATCACTACTGCTCTCATAAACGTGGCCAGGAGAGCTTGGTTGGATGTCAAAACTTACATTTTGGTCTGTTCCTCACACAAAGCTATTGTATGGCTTGAAATATATATATAAAACTCTTAAATTATTTTGTGTTTTTAAAGATTACCTTTAAGTCAATGTTAGATGACAGTTGATTAGGGGAAATAAGCATGCACAATTAAATCTCCAATATAGTGCACAAATCAAATGATTTATTAAAAAAAGGTAGTGATACTTCAAACACTGATCTCTCATGATGATATTAGTCATGCAGAACCTCTGATTGATTCTGACACTGTTTCTGTTTCGGTTCTTTAAAGGGGTCATATATCATGTCAAATTAATGTAAATCATGTCAAATTAAACTTTTTGAAAAAAAAAAGAAAAAAAGTTGACTATGATAACAAATTGTACATTCATTCCAGAATTTGAAAACCCCTCTCCAGTCCAAAAATACCCTGTATTGAAACATGAAAGTAATGTCCTTTTTTTTATGTTTAAATACTTTCACTCATCCCAGTCAGTATCATAGTGTTCTTTTCAGAGTTTTTGGTGCAGAAAACTTGACTAACATTTAAGTCTGGGAACATATAAAGCGATACAAAGTGTATATGACCCCTTTTGACCTTATTACACCTGCATGAAAGATTGTAGTTCTTGAAATGATTGCACTTCCTCGATCTTTCTGGTGTGGTAACATGCACTGCTCTTTTTCTTTCTCTTTCCTCATCGATCTCTGTTTTTCTGTGGTGTTGTGGTGTTTCTTTGGTGCAGGACTGTGATGTGGAGGTTAAAGGATTTCTCTTGGACAGTGACCCTCAACAGACTGCCCCCTCTTCGGCAAGTCTTTCTGTGTGTGTGTGACTCTGTTAACAATTTGACATGATTTCCAACTTACAAACAGAAACAGACTGTTTCAAGACACTTACATCAAAGTAAAAAAAAAAAGCACACAAATGTAATGTTAGGGTTAAATGCATGTTAAACATGAAATAATGTTTCCTCTTCTCACTCTTTTCCCAGTTCCCACTGATAAAATAACTACCTCTGGTACTGTTCATGAAGTTAGTTTCAGTTGCTACAGTGTTGTGCGAGACACATGCTTCTGTTTCACCTGTCACAAGTTTGTTTTTGCTAGTAATGAGAGAGATGTTATCTTTACCTTGTCTTTATCTATCTATCTATCTATCTATCTATCTATCTATCTATCTATCTATCTATCTATCTATCTATCTATCGAGACTTTAACATTTTGTATCAAAACATGAGATTTCAAAATCTTGTAAAATCATTTAAATTTGGATTTCTTGCATTGGCTGCTTATTATAATGAACTGTTTTTTGATAGTTGCCATCATTTTGTTGTCCATGTAAATGCATTAATACCTTAAAGAGCTCATAATTGTATCATAATTGCATTCTTGCCTGCAAAGGCATTTTATATTTATTTCTGTAAACACGTTTTTAGTTTGTTTTTACAGTCTATATTATTTTCAGTGCCGCATATGCTGTCGAAAGAGCATGATTTGTATTTTAATCTGCAATATGCCTTTTCTGCATTATTGATATAGCAGATAACTGAATGCGTGAGGAGGGAAATACAGATGTTTTGACTCATATGCCATTATGAAATATCACCACCCCGTGCCATCTTTCTAGGGCTTTATTAGCATAATGCTGAACAGATCCCCATAGATCTTTTGTTTTGGTGAAGGTCAAGCCTGTTGAATTCTACAGTGCTGTCGTTGTCCTGCAGCTGGACCGTAACAGAATGACTGAATTCTCTTATTTGTCTGTGTCCATAAAGCTGCCAAACAGTTCTGTCACTGTGGGTGGAGCAGACCCACGAGCCCTCATCTCATCCCTCTGAACTCCCCACTGCTTGTTGTCAGCAGTTTGCTCACAGAAACAGCTTTTTCAGAGCCAAACGCTGACTTGTGGTTCATGGGATCACTGAAAAGAGTAATCATATACTGCATATAGACAAGATTTTTAGTTACTGGTGTTAAATTCACCATCAAGATGCTTGGGTGTTGTACATGGTTGGTGTGTTTGCTGAGGTGTTCAGAGTGTATTTTAGTTTTGTTCTGTCAAAGTTATTGTAAGCATCCGAAAATATGAAGCTCAAATATTTTGCTCTTGCTGAATTTGCAGCATCGGTAGTTTTCTTTTCATGCTGTGAGATTAAAATTACAGCCCTGCCTTCCGTGTTTAGTTTACAGCCTCAAACATTGGACTGGCTGTTTGCTTTAGGCAGAGAGAGAACTTAATGTTTGGGAGTGGTGGAAAGGAAACCACATACAGAGTATTTCTGATTCAATATGAAACTGAGGGTGATTTTTTTTTTTTTTTTTTTTTTTTCTCTAAATCACTATTTGTTTGATTTTTGTGTGTGTGTGTTCAAATAGTTTACAAATTAAGCTAAGGCAAGCATCACTATTAATATTGTACATACTTAGTATTAAACTTAAGATTTGAACTTGTTCCACACTGCTTGTATAGTGGACATGGTAAAATCCCATAGACCAGAGGTCTTTAACCCTGCTCTTGGAGGCCCACTGTCCTGCAGAGTTTAGCTCCAACCCTAATCAAACACACTTGATCCTGCTAATCAAGATCTTCAGTATTACATGAAAATCATATACTGAAGCAGGTTGGATATAAACTTTGCAGCGCAGTGGGCCTCCAGGAACTGGGTTGAAGACCTATGCCATAGACCTTTCACTGAGGGACACAGGCCATATTTAGGTACCATAATATCATAATGACATTGGGCATTGGGTTTGCTCTTATGACTTGACCAGTATGTTGCCTAAAAAACCAGCCACAATACCTTAGCAATGGCATAGCAATTCCCTGGCAACATGGTGGTGAGTTTTAGATAATCTGATTAAGTGTCATGTAAAACACATTAAATTGAGGCATTAACAAAAACCACAATCCACAAACAAACAACAAAAAGCAACATTCTAGATTCTAGAAATCCAAATAAGACAGCTGGCATATGCCTGTATTAATCAGACTTAAAGGGATAGTTCACCCACAAATGAAAATAATCCCATGATTTACTCACCCTCAAGCCACCCTGGGTTTATATGACTATCTTCTATCAGACAAACACGATCGGAATTATATTAAAAAAGATCCTGGCTCTTCTAAGCTTTATAATGGTAGCGAATGGCGCTCCTGATTTTGAAGTCCAACAAAGTGCATCCATCCATCATAAAAATAATCCACATGGCTCAAGGGGGTTAATAAAGTCCTTCTGAAGTAAAGCAATGGGATTTCGTACAAAAATATTCATATTTATATAGCGTAAGCTTAGATGCCTCTAGCTGTTCAAACAAATAGGGCTGGGCAACAAATTCAAGCTTCTATCTATTGAAACCCTCCGATATTTCTCTTTAAAAATTCTTTTTTTAGACTTTCGTGACCAAAGTTTCTGTGATTCCCACAGGATTTTGTGGTGGGTGGACGTCGGCATTATCTACATATTGGACAGTTTTACCGTGCTAACTGTCGTTACCCAACCCGACGCGCTGTTTGAGTGCTGAACAGAGAATGATTGACAGCTGACGAGTTTCCTTGAACTTAAATTTAACGATGTACATATTTTTCTGTCCCTTACATGAAGCTATGGAATGGCTTCAGATGATTTTGAATATAGTACACGAAAACCTAATTGTTGCTTGTGTATTTTTTTTTTTATTATCAATCAGCTATTTAAATATCGCGACAGGCCTAATTTCCGTTTAATTTTGAGACTGTGGCGGGCTGTTAATGTATGGGAAACACTGGAGTTTTGTTTCGCTCTATCCTCTGTGCTTCCGTGTTCGTCAATACGTCATGCGTCGTGTGAGAGGTCACTCTTTTGCCATAAGTCGATTTGCATAGGCCGTTTTCCGGAAGCTAGCTATTTTAGTTTATAAAGTTTTAAACATGGACAATTTTTCTTACAAAAGCCCATCGCTTCACTTCAGAAGGCCTTTATTAACCCCCTGGAGCCATGTATACCCACATTATAGATGGATGCACTTTTTTGGACTCCAAAATCAGGAGCGGCATTCACTACCATAATAAAGCTTGGAAGAGCCAGGATATTTTATAATATAACTCCGTTTGTGTTCGTCTAAAAGAAGATATTTATAAGAATATATATATATATATATATTTTGTTTGGGTTGATTTCAAATATATATATATATATAAGAAGATATATACCTAGGGTGGCTTGAAGGTGAGTAAATCATGGGATAATTTTCATTTTGGGGTGAATTATCCCTTTAAATAACTTATTCACAATATCTATGCATTATATCTAAAAATGTTCATGTCTGTCTGAATTATGCTGATACAGGAATATTCTAAAATGACCATGTAAACATCTTATCAGAATAAAAGCTTATTTAGAATATGGACCTTAATTGGAAAATGATGTGCATGTAATCATATCAAAATGTGTTTGTTTCAATCTGTGACAGGCACTCAGAGAAGGAAATAAGCAGGCTCAGATGGAGGAGGCTCCGCGTGTTCCTGGAGAAACCATCAAGGCTATTGGTAATAACATTAACACGTGCGCATTTGTGGTTTAGCATCTTTTTTACCTGACGTAACAGTACAGAACCATCATGAAGCATAGCAAGCTTAACATAATATGACATAATAAGTTAACATTTTGGTCACAAGGTCATGTACAAGGCTTAAAATATTATATAGGTTAGGTAAGTGGATAGAGTTGGTCTTCCACACATATGCACGTCAATGGTTGATAACCTCTGTATGCTGTGGTGTTTTCACAGTCAAAGACGTCATGTATATCTGTCCATTCTCTGGGGTTGTGAGAGGGACACTAACCATCACTGATTACAAGCTCTACTTTAAGAGCCTGACACGGGTAAACACACTCTTCTACTTATTTTTACAGCATCTAAAGGCAGTGACACACCAAACTGACATTAAAGAACTAGCAGCAACAAAAGCTGACTGTGGTGTCGCCTCAGCGTTATGCGTCAAAAATAAATTGTGCTTGCCTTAAATATTCCTCAATGTAGTATTGTCAAAAAATATTGGTGTTAAATACTGTAATATTTGAAAAGGTTTCAATACAATTTTTTTGAGTAGATTGATTAAAGGTGCAGTAAGCAATTTCTGTAAAAAACGCTGTTGAAAGTGGATCGGAGCGAGCACCACAACAAACTTGTAGCCAATCAGCAGTAGGGGGTATGTCGACTCATGATGGGGGAGCAGAGAGAGAGTGAGCAAGAAAGACTGTAGAAAGAGAGATAACTGAGAGACATTACAAAAGAGAAAAGCTTAGAGGAATATCACTGGAAAAAGAAGGGTTACGATCAGGCAAGAGCTTAAAGACCTGCATTAATATTTGAAAAGCTTTCCAGCCCTGGAGAAACCTAAGTGGGAAATCCTGAAAACGGACACATAGGTTGCGTTGTTTCTGCTCCATATGTTGGTTTTGAGTGTCATTGTTTGACTCGAACTCTTGCTTGTAGATACTTGTGTATTGTATGTTCATTTTTTGTTCCTACTTGTCGTTCGTTCGCCATCTTCGCTTTATTTTGCTTTGCTTCTGCAATGATAAAGAGACATCCACTCTTA
Organism: Elopichthys bambusa; assembly: GCA_037101425.1. Taxonomy (NCBI): domain Eukaryota; kingdom Metazoa; phylum Chordata; class Actinopteri; order Cypriniformes; family Xenocyprididae; genus Elopichthys; species Elopichthys bambusa. The sequence continues at coordinate 24,517,759 of CM074450.1, read as the reverse complement.
CATTGCGTGTTCGTGCATTTTGGGGGCGGAGCAATAAAGGGAGGGGTGTGTTTGTTTGGGTTGATTTCAAATATCAACAGTGTTCAACAATGATTCTCAGAAATCACTTACTGCACCTTTAAATTAGTGCTATTCTCAGATCTCAACAAGCAAAAATGTTTTGATTGGTTATTAATGTTGTTTCTGTGTGTGAAAGGATTCTCCATTTGTGCTGGATGTGAATCTTGGAGCCGTGAGCAGACTGGAGTCTATCGCTGTTCAGAGTCACGGAGACAACACTCAAGGACTTGAGATAGTCTGCAAGGCAAAGGACAAATCAGTTTTCCTCTTTTCCACCCTTCATTGGCTCTTGGCCCCTTCCCTTTTCTGTTTTAGCTTCTTTTTATTCTCTTGCACACTCTTTTAAATATTAATTACTATTTCTTTTCACAGGACCTGAGAAACCCCCGGTTTGCGTACAAGAAGGAGGGACAGAGCAATTTGGAGGTGTTTGAAATACTGTCAAAGTATGCGTTCCCTCTCTCACACAACCTGGTACGATTTTTTGAAAACACCCACATATGTGACACTTGCGTAAGGATGTGCTGTACACTATAGTGCACTAGCTCAAGATGTTTCAGTGTGTTTAATGATACACATTCCCTCTCTTCCCTCAGCCTCTTTTTGCCTTTAAATACCGAGAGACGTTTCCAGAAGATGGCTGGAAGATCTATGACCCAATCGCTGAGTACAAGAGACAGGTATGGACTGTCATCACCAGTCACCACATGCAAAATATATCAGGACAGGTAATTATTTTGGTATTACAGTATTTTCTGATGTCGATGTTGTGGGTGATGGCAGGGTCTTCCAAACGAGAGCTGGATCATCAGTAAAGTGAACAGCAGTTATGAGGTGTGTGAGACGTATCCCGCTCTGCTGGTCCTGCCTTCAAACGTCACAGAGGACGAACTGAAGAGAGTGGCGGCCTTTAGGGCCAAACGCCGTTTTCCTGTAAGAATTTTTTTTTAAATTGAAAATCCTAGGATCTTGTTTAACAGTTTAGTTTTACTTTACAATGGGCCTTTGTTTGGCCAATTGAAATATCCTCTAGCAGCATCTTTATTGTCATCAGGGCTATTATAGTTTACAAAAACTAAAACCATTAAAAACATTTTATTTTAGCTATTTGCCAAGCAGTGGTGTTTTGAAATGAGGAGGAAGTCCTTACTTTTTTCTTTTTTTTTTCTTTTTTGTAAATTCATGTTTCAGCTACACTTAATGTTGACACATTTTTTAGGTTAAATAAATAAAAATTACCCAAGAAAACAACAACCAAAACAATTCTATTTTGTATTTTTACATTAACAATGTAGTTATTGTTCTATTTATTGAAAAAAAAAAAAATTCAATAATCATTTTTACATTTATTCCAAAATAATAACTAAGAACGCAGTATCAAATGACATCTTTCATATGTATTTTATTTAAGTAATGTTCAGCTGTTTTAGTAGTTGGATGATCAGTCATCAAAGCTCAGTAAACACCTAATTCCATCTAAAAAACCCTCACAGATAATTTTTGAGGTAATTTCAAGTTTGAATATGATGTCACGTGACAAAGCGGTGATATCAAGTGGCTGGGTTATTACTTTTTAAAGGATTAGTTCACTAGTTAAAATTCATTAGTTAAAATTTTCTGATAATTTACTCACCCCCATGTCATCCATGATGTTCATGTCTTTCTTCACTCGAAAAGAAATTAAGGTTTTTGAGGAAAACACTCCAGGTTTTTCTCCATATAGTGGACTTCAGTGGCTACCAACGGGTCCAAATTGCAGTTTCAGTGCAGCTTCAAAGGGCTCTACACGATCCCAACCGAGAAACAAGAGTCTTATCTAGTGAAACGATGGCTCATTTTCTAAAATAAAAAAAAATTAAAACTTATATACTTTTTAACCACAAATGCTTGTCTTGCACTGCGATGTGTCACGCATTACGGTATCACATTGGAAAGGACACACGTGACGTAAGCGGAAGTACCGATCAAGTGTTTACAAAATGAACGTACAAAGACTAAGTCAAACGGCCTTTACAAAAAAAAAAAGAAAGTAAAACAATGATGACTATTTTGATTTTGGAGGAGAAAACGAGATGAGAAAAAGTTTTTTGCCTTACACCGCGGTACTTCTGCCTACGTCACGTGTGACCTTTCCAACATGACGAGCATTTTTATTTTTTTTTTAGCAAATGACTGATCGTTTCGCTAGACAAGACCCTTATTCGTCATCTGGGTCCTTTGAAGCTGCACTGAAACTGCAATTTGGACCTTCAACCCACTGTACCCCAGTGAAGCCCACTATATGGAGAAAAATCCTGGAATGTTTTCCTCAAAAACCTTCATTTCTTTTCGACTGAAGAAAGAAAGACATAAACATCTTAGATGACATGGGAGTAAATTATCAGGAAATTTTAATTCTGAAGTGAACTAATCCCTAAATAAGCCTCTCCATTAACACTATTATTTATAAATTGCAAATACGGAACGAAAACGAGAGACAGGATTTATTGTGTGAACATTGCAATAACCAGTCATAATGCAATGGAGGCATTGCTTTCTCTCATGTGACTCTCCCCCCACCAAACCCACGGCATGCTTTAGGGGGTCTGTTAAAACTCAATAGGCTCCACAGGTGTCACTGTTAGACAGTGTCGCTTTAGAAAAATGAGTGATTTATACACTTTTTGATATTTTGTAATATTTACGCTGTTTTATTTTTGTACTGTGGATTATTTTCTCATCCAGTTTTTTTTTTTTTTCATGGGCATCATGGTTATCACATTCCCTCAGGTGCTGTCCTGGATTCACCCTGAGAGTCAGGCTGCTATAGTGCGCTGCGGTCAGCCACAGGTGGGTCCGTCAGACCGCCGTTGCAGGGAGGATGAACGGTACCTTCAGACGATACTCGACGCCAACGCTCAGTCTCACAAACTCTGCATCTTTGATGCTCGCCAAAGCACTGTGGCTGACACCAACAAAGTAAGAAACTGTTTTAAAAAACAAATACTACAGCCAGTGTTGTGAGTTACGCATTACTAGTAACATGAGTTATGTAATCAGATTACTCTTTTCAAATAAGTTACTTTGTTTTGCCATTTATTGACTGAAAGCTCTCCTGTCTCCGTGTTGAGAAATCGTGATTAAGGTGCAGAGGTGTTGTGTGCGCTGTGTGAACATGATGCTTGTTGACTAAATGTGAGCATACATTTACTCATCTCGTTTGCACAAAAACATATTCAGTATTGCACAAAATGAATAAAAATAGTAAAATGCAAGCTCAGAATATTATGCAAACCTGCAATAACTATGTTAAATTACACAACTCTCTACTGTACAGGTGTGAATTTGCATTTACTTCAGCCTGAGGCTTATTCATGTGGTGTGAAAGGGCCTTTACATTTGCCAAAAATCATACTTTTTTTATTAAAAAACAAACAAGAAAGCCCAGCCCAGGGAGAAAAGGTTTTTTACTGAGAAAAAGTAATACAAAGGTAATGTAACACATTACTTTCCATAAAAAAGTAAGTAAGTAATGCAATTGGTTACTTTTTTAGGGAGTAACACAATATTGTAACTTATTGCATTACTTTTAAAAGTAACTTTCCCTAACACTGACTGCAGCAATACACTACCATTTAATATTACTATATACCTGCAGTACCGCTTTGCTATAGTTGGCGTTCTATGTTGTGTATATACAATTTGTTTTTGATTTTGATATTTGATTTTTATCTTTATTTTTTTCCCCCTCCTTTTCTATTTTAATTTCTGATTTGTTGTAAAGCACTTTGGATCAACTACAGTTGTGTTAAATTTGTGCTATATAAATCAAATTTGACTTGACTATTCAGAAAGGACAAATTAAATTGATCAAAAATGACAGTAAAGATATTTATAATGTTACAAAATTTATACATTTTAAATAAATGATGTTATTTTGAACTTTGATGTTTATCAAGGAATCCTTAAAAAAAAATGTATCAGTTTCCACAAAAAATATTAAGCATCACTACTGTTTTCACTATTGATAATAATAAGAAAGCACCAAATCAGCAGTTTATATTATAATGATTTCTGAAGGATCATGTGACACTGAAGACTGGAGTAATGATGCTGAAAATTCAGCTTTTCCATCACTGGAATAAATTACACTTTAAAACATATTCAAATAGAAAACAGTTATTTTAAATTGTAATAATATTTCACAATATTAATGTTTTGGCAGTCAAATAAATGAATTTCTGTTAAAAGGAAAAAAAATATTGATATTTTGTAGTGAGGCAGTTCATATATACAATTATACAATATATACATATACATATATACAAGTTTACAAAAACTAATTTTCAGCATTTAAGCCTTTAGATCAGAAGGTCAGTGAAGACAAAATTTTATATAAAAATTATATACATGAGATGTTTGAGGAATCTTCATACAATAAGGGAAGAATTGAACTTTAGTTTCTTTAGTTTTAGTTTCTAAATTTACTCAAAAAAGCGGTTGGTTAGCAGTTGTAGTCTTAAATACTAAATAAGTATGAGTAATGGATTCACCAAACCAGTTTAAACCTCAACACAGAATAAAACTTATTGGGATAGTTCACCAAAAAATAAAATCATCATTTACTCACCCTCATGTCATTCCAAAGCTGTCTAACTTTATTCTATGGAATACAAAAGAAGATATTTTCAAGAACATTGAGAACCAAACAACAATTGGATCCGTTGACTTCCATTGTATGGACAGAGTAAAAACTCAGACATTTCTTAAAATATCTGTTTTTCTCAGAAGAAAGAAAGGCATACAGGTTTGCACCAACGTGTGGGTAAGAGAGTAAATGATTAAAGTAAACTGTCCCTTTAAAGAAATCTTCCCTCAGCTAGAATTCCATCCATTTTAGTTTAATGTTATTGAAATGAGTTGTAAGCAGGACAAGACCAGGCTTATGAACATTTCCTAGAAGTTCAGTTCAGTATTGTTATGAAAGAAATGATGGAAAGCTCATAGATTGATACTCTGGGCTTGATAACATGTAAAAACACGATGTTCCCAACACAAATGACAGCATCATGTGTGATGATCATCATGTGCCAGCAATAATCCCACTACTGTACCAGATTTTCTGGAATGGCTTCTATGTGGCTCCACTTTTGTAGGCCAAAGATGGAGGATATGAGAATGAGAGTTTCTACATCAATGTGGAGCTGAACTTTCTGGAGATCCCCAACATACATGTGATGAGAGAATCCCTGAGGAAAGTGAAGGAGGTGGTGTATCCTGCCATTGACCAACAACACTGGTTCTCATCTGTGGATTCTACGCACTGGCTGGAATACATCAGGGTGAGAATCTGGATTATGTCACTACACCATATTCGTTTTGAAGCCATGATCAAACCAGGTGGTCATTATATCCTGACTTTCATACTAATGAATTTTCATTGATATTTCTGTTCTGTCTTCTATGTTTTAAAATATTGCTTTCACTTTACTGATTCTGTAGTGCATTTAGTTTGAGAGGCTTGTTGAAGTCACCTTCTGGGGCTGGAATCACGAAAATCTTCTTGAAAAAGAAGAATTTCCAGAAGATAAATTCCAAGAAGTTCATAAGAATGTTCCTTTTTGAAGTTAAATTCTTGAAAAATACTTAAGAAGTTCTCAAATGTTTTCTTAAGAACATTTTTTTTCCCTAATAAGAAAATTACAGGCTTTGGTGTTATCTAATTATATGGTGGTTGTTGCAGAAGGCATGCTGATCAACTCAATGAAAAGGCTGTTTTTTTTCCATTGCCTGCAAATTACTGTAATAATCATAAGTGCACACTGTTTTTGATGAGACTGGCTTCACAGCAGTTCAGCGCTCTGTATGGTGTTTTTTTAATTTGGTGTGTATTTTCAAATTTAGCAAAAAGTCATGTCACGCAAAATAATGACCGAACATTATCAATCATTGGTGTCACTTTAGAGAACTCATGCACATTCCTAGTAGTAGTAGTAATATGTATTATATGTAGCTAGTGCTTAATTGCAACAATTAATTTGAAACAACCCAATAAATTCATTAAACCTTAATTAAATCTTCTAAGTTATGGATGATTTTTAAGAAAATTCTTATCAAGAATTTGAATTCTTCTTAAATTTTGTCTTAAAAAAAAGATAATATTCTTAAAGGATTAGTTCACCCCAAAATGAAAATTCTGTCATTAATTACTCACCCTCATGTCGTTCTACACCTGTAAGACCTTCATTCATCTTCAGAACACAAATTAGGATATTTTTGAAGAAATCCGATGGCTCAGTGAGGCCTCTGTTGCTAGCAAGTTAATTTACACTTTCAAAGCCCAGAAAGCTACTAAGACATATTTAAAACAGTTAATGTGAGTACGGTGGTTCAACCTTAATGTTATGAATCGACGAGAATTACTTTTTGTGCACCAAAAAAAAAACAAAATAACAAGTTTATTCAACAATATCTAGTGATGGGCGATTTCAAAACACTGCTTCGAATCTTTTGTTCGAAGAAAGGTTTTAGTACCTTTCTGAAAGTGTTAATTTTCTTGCTGTTTGCAATGCAGGCCTCATTGAGCCATCGGATTTTATCAAAAATATCTTAATTTTTGTTGATGAATGAATGTTTTACGTGTGTGGAACGACATGAGGGTGAACTAACCCTTTAAGAATTATTATACAAACTATTCTTGACTTTTAAATGGAATAAAATGGCAACAATAAAGATAGGTTAGCTAATTACCTTAAAAGTCTATAGATATTTCAGTCAGTTCGTACTGCCGTTAACACTTTCTCAGACAAACAGATGCAATGAGACCTGTTTTCCTCATTCATAGGTAATTTTTTTTAGGGAGTGATGCAATATTGTAATGCATTACTTTTAATAGTAACCTTCCCCAACACTGAAGATAACTATATTAGTACCCATTGTTATATAGTTCTATCATTCTATATCATTTTTTAAAGTGCAAGCTAGATACACTAGCCAGATATTATTTAATATAACTCTGATTGTGTTCGGCTGAAAGAAGAAAGTCATATACACCTAGGATGGCTTGAGGGTGAGTAAATTATGGGATAATTTTCATTTTTGGGTGAACTATTTCTTTAAATAGTTGTCATTCATGAAAGCTTTAGAATTGGTCTCTTTGTAAAGAAAACAAAGTGAAAGCACTAAAAATGTTATAGAATAATTTGTTCCCTTGTGCTTTTGCCCTCCTCCTTTCCAAGATCTAGACCAGTAGAAACTCAATCTGCTCTGTCCTGTCAGGGTCTTAGATGCTTACGTTCACAGAGTTGCCCTGTGGCGTAAATCTGATCAACTATTTGTGTGTTTCGGGTCCCCGCGTAAAGGGTACCCTGCATCTGAGCAAACGTTATAGTTGAAGCTATTTCACTTGCTTACGAGTCGGCTGGCCAACCATCTCCTCTTATGTGTCCGATCCCACTCTACTCAGAGTATGGCTTTGCCTTCTGGAGTCTCTCTTTAAGAAGTGTGTGATGCGGCAGGGTGGTCCTCGCCGCACACATTCACGAGTACTCTTGTCTTAGTGTTTGCGTCATGATTTCACACAGATAGGCACTTGGTTTTATGGCGGCATGGGTATTTCGTTCCCAAAGCACTTGGCGCAGCGCGAGTACCCTTGAAAGGGAATGTTTTAGGTTACGTATGTAACCATGGTTCCCTGAGAGGGAACGAGCTGCTGCGTTCCTTTGCCATACTCCTGGCATGCCTGTGACCGGCTTACTTCGACCTATCAGAGGCTGACACTGTTTGGTTCAGGTGTGCTTTATAGTTTCCTGGTCATGACGTCACCCGCCTATGACGTTCCATCACGCCATTGGACTGATTTCACATGTGCTTCACGACGCAATCACACAGAGGCGTTCCCAAAGCGCTTGACGCAGCGTCTTGTTCCCTCTCAGGGAACCATGGTTACATACATAACCTGAGACGTTTACTATAAAGCAAATGTACTGCACTAAACATCTTTTTATTTTACACACAAAAAAAAATAATTTAGACTCTAAAACTGCAGAAAGATCAAAGCCATATTTTTTAATTTGAAGTTGATATCACAAAAATTGAGGTTTTGTTTAGGTGCTATACCAAACATAGCCACTGGGTGATGCATTCTCCTGTCACAAATCAATGTCTCTCACAATATCACAAAACAGTGGCCAAACACGGAACCTCGAGTCTTTCCAAGTTTAAATGTTTTGTCAAGTTTAGAAAAAGAGCACCAAGTGTCCCGCTATCTGACAGTTAACAGGCTGAAAGTGCAGAAATGATACACTACACCAAGTCTTTTCTGTTTATACTCTAGGTTTGTCTTAGGTTGCTCAAATAATTATTAAATATTTTAAATTATTTAATGTAAAACTAACAAAAATGTAAAAATAAAAAGGTAAAAAATTTCTTAAAGGTACAACGCTCACTATTTTTTTCTGTAGCTCTTGCTAGCAGGTGCGGTTCGCATCGCAGACCGAATCGAGTCGGGTAAGACATCAGTGGTGGTTCACTGCAGTGATGGCTGGGACCGCACGGCTCAGCTCACCTCTCTGGCCATGCTTATGCTGGACGCGCACTACCGCTCGCTCAGGGGCTTCCAGGTGCTGCTGGAGAAGGAATGGCTGAGCTTCGGACACCGCTTTGCTTCAGTCAGTAACATTCTCCATATATGGAAAAAAACATTCCAAATTGAACGTGTACTAACATCTCACTGTATCTTTCTCTTCTTCTGTCTTTCTTAGCGTGTGGGACATGGAGATGGGAATCACGCAAACTCTGAACGCTCACCTCTCTTTGTGCAGTTCATCGACTGTGTCTGGCAAATGACACGACAGGTGAGGGGAAAAAGTGGATAGTGGAGCTGAAAAAAAATCTGATGAAAAAATGTAGGATACGATATTATTGTATCACCCTTTTAAGCTTTCTCTTTTGTTCTCTCCATAGTTTCCCTCTGCATTTGAATTCAATGAGCTGTTTCTCGTCACGGTGCTCGATCACCTCTACAGCTGCCTGTTTGGGACATTTCTCTACAACAGCGAGCAAGAACGAGTCTCGAAGGCAAGTGCATTAATGTGCATTAATGTCACTTGGTTTTAAAGTAATGATTTACTCACCCTCATGTCATTTCATTCTGATTGTGCAGGAGGTTTACAGTAAGACCGTGTCTCTATGGTCATATGTGAACAGTCAGCTTGAGGAGTTTACCAACCCGCTGTATGTGAACTACGAGCACCATGTTTTATATCCGGTAGCCAGTCTGAGACATCTAGAGCTTTGGGTCAGTTATTATGTGCGCTGGAACCCGCGCATGAGGCCACAGGTGAGCAGGGGATGCGGAAGATCATGGTTGACGCAATATGTTTCATAACTGATTATTCCAAATGTGTTTCAGTGGAAGTACAGGTAGGTAAAAATGTGTTTTGTGGACTTGTTGATTTGTATTTAACCCTGTAAAGCCTGAATTATGAAATAATAGTCTGAAAATTCTATTTTTTTAATAGAACAGTTATTGAACCCTTAGACTTTTTTTTTTTTTTTACTTTTATGGCTCATATAATAAGATATAGTGAGCTTATAGTGAGCAGACTGGCAGTTTTAGTTTCTTATTTAGTGTATAATCTTATTAAAAAATAATTTCAGATTTCCTTAAAAAAAAAAAAAAACATTAAAGGTATAGTTCACCCAAACACTCAACTTCATGGTCCAAAAGTTTGTGTAATACATTTTATGTTGAATCAAATAAAATATTTCTTTCTGAAGCTACTTTTTGTAATGTCTATTTGATGCTAACACAGTAATAATTTCAAATTATTTTGGGGGGTTAATTTCTCAGCCAAATCTGATGTGCGATTAATTTGCAATTAATTAGATTAATTATTCACCACATCATGTAATTTATTAGATTGTAACATCATGTAATAAATTATATATTTTTTTTTAATTGGACCTTTATTTTTTTATTTTTATGATTTTATTTATTTTCATTTTATCTTGTAATTTAATTGAAATGTTACAAAAGTTGAAAATGTAAATACTTTACATTTAGTGACACTATAGGCTCTGTTTTCCCCCTCGTCTCTGTCTGTCAGGTTCCTGTTCATCAGAGTCTGAAGGAGCTGTTGGTCCTGAAGTCAGAGTTGCAGAAGAGAGTGGAGGAGCTAAAACGAGATGCGGCTTCATCACATTCGTTCTCCTCTTCCTCAGAGCATGAAGGCATACCCATGCAGACTACTGTCTGAGCATTTCTTATTAACCCGTTAAGTAAATACTGCTATTCTAAATCATTATATTTGGAATAATACCCCTGTGTGGTCATTAGTGCCCTCTAAAGGCCATAAAGCCACTGGCTTAATCAGTAGCACTACAGTTCAACAAACATTTTCCATATTATGAGTTTTCTATACATAACTTTG